>VYZX01000881.1:147787-374015 GCA_013401335.1 Brachypteracias leptosomus
CAGAGCCACAAAGATGATTAAGGGAGTGGAACATCTCCCTTATGAGGAAAGGCTGAGGGAGCTGGGCCTCTTTAGCTTGGAAAAAAGGAGACTGAGGGGTGACCTCATTAATGTTTATAAATACATTAAGGGAGAGTGTCAGGAGGATGGAGCCAGGCTCTTTTCAGTGGTATCTAATGATAGGACAAGGGGCAATGGGTATAAGCTGGAACATAGAAGGTTCCACATAAATATGAGAAGAAACTTCTTCACGGTGATGGTGACAGACACTGGAACAGGCTGCCCAGGGAGGTTGTGGAGTCTCCTTCTCTGGAGATGTTTAAAGCCCACCTGGACGTGTTCCTGTGTGACTTGGTCTAGGTGATCATGCTCCAGTGGGGGGATTGGACTAGATGATCTTTTGAGGTCCCTTCCAATCCCTAACATTCCGTGATCCTGTGAATACTGTCCTTCATTCATGTCAGTAAAAGTGGACTGACTGTCTCCAACTCTGGCTACTATAGATTTAACCACTTGGCTTTAAAAAACCATTTTTTTCACAGAGCTGTAGGAAGATCCCAAGGCACATAATACAGCTAAACCCATTCCCTGTTTATCACTCCCAACAAAATTTTACCTAGTGTCCCCATAAAGACATCTGCAGATGGAGATCCCCCAACCTCCCTTGGCAGTCCATTCCATAGTGGTGTTGTCTTTACTCCTGGATAATCTTTCTTACTGTCCAGAATTAATATTCTTGGCTGAAAATTAAATCTCTTACTTCCTTTCTCACCTCCAGTGAATATGAAGGACTTCTTTAGTAGGTTATTATTGTCAGGGGATGCTTTCCTAGCCATGGAAGGAGGTACAAGCAGCAGCTTCACTCCCAGCTCTTCCTCCCCTTCCCCAGGGGACTTTAGGAAGGGTCTGTGTTCTCCCTCAGGGAAGGACAAATTCTGGAGCTTGTTCCTACAGGACAGGGAGTCTGACAGGCTTTGTCTTGGCAGCAAAGGGAGCGTGGTGGTGCAGGCTTTCAAGTCCATTCAAACTGCTCTATAGTTTTCCAAACTCGATATTATTACTTCCTGCATAGCACAAGGTATTTTTTCCTAAACTTGTTAAGATGGAAAAGTTCCAGGGATATGTTGTCCACACACAAATCAAAATGCATTATCAGGCCAGGGGCCAGAGGCGAGGGCCAAGGGTGGGGGAGCTATTAATTCGATAGTTTGGCACTGCTTTTCTTGCAATCAAAGGCAACGAGAATCCTTTGAAGACAATGAAAGCTTGGGGAGTGAAGTGTATCTAAAATCCAGGTGCCAAGGCTCTGTACCCGGGGTTCAGGGTGGGATGGAGGCAGTGTAGACTATTTGGCTGGATCCCTGGATACACAGGTTGCTGTGTTGGTGATGATGTTCCTGGTCAAATGAAGAAGCAGTTGTACAGCTGCTTCTCCTGATGTAATGACTGTCTCCAACTCTGGCTACTCTAGATTTAACCACCTGGCTTTAAAAAAAAAGGGTCATGTATGTTTATCTTGAAGATATCAAGGCTAACTTGCTGTATGACTTCCTCTGTGTCACAAGTGGAGTGTTATTACTGAGCAAGGATGACTTTTGCTTTCTAGTCAATTTTGAGAAGATTTCAGGGCTTTGTAAGCTTCTTTGGGGGCTTTCAAAGCTGGGAAGAAACTTGGAAATCTGGGGAATCTGTCCACAGTGCCGATCTTAGCAGGCAGTATTGGTGTTCTGGGCAAGGTTCATCTCTTCCATCTCATAGTTTGGGAGTCCAGTGCAAGTGAGCTGCAGGGCTCCCTCTGTGATAGACAGACACCTCCAGAGTGCCACTCCTCCAGCACTTCTTAGACACCTTCTTCAAGGCAGGGTGAACTGTTTTCTGGAGATGCCTCTCTCACTCCATTAATTGTAAAGGGGCTCAGAAAGACCAGCATAGACCAGATGTCTTGCTTTCAGACAACTGAAATATGAGAGGGTAAATGGACACAGTGACTGGTCCCTGCTCAGTTCACCACAAGATGACAAGTGGCTGCATAACAAGCAGGGAAAGGAGGGAAGAGGAGTTTGGATGGGTCTGTCAGAATTGCTGATGCTGTCAGTGCCACCTGTCACAACTTGCCAGGGTTGTGCAAGACAAAGTGCCACTCCTCCAGTGACACAGAGGAGCTCCCCTCCCCAGGGAGTTTTCAGAAGAAAGGTTGAGAGCTCTCTGCCTCTGGTCTGCTGGACCAGATTCAGTCACTCCTGGTAACAGTAAGTCAAAGTTGGAAGAAGTCTACATTTCTTTGCTGCTGAGAGTTTCTGGGAACCATGTTTTACTGATACTGAATCCACTCAAGGTCAGTACTGGAGTGGAGCAGAGACGTAGCAACTGCTTTGAAAGCACTAAGTGCCCCTCCAGTGCGGTGTCACCAGGAGATGCACATGACACTGTTTTCCACAAGGTAAGGAGAAATAAATGAGCCCAAATCGTTGCACAGCAGAACGGGCTGCTTTTTTATCTTGCAATACTGTTTGTGTTGGACTGAATCTGCTGTCTTAAAGTATAAATATAAAGACGCTGCTAAATCATCACTATTTCAGCAACTAATTAAGGGGTAATACTCATGGTGCAGCAGTATATGAGGCAATAAACGGCTTTGGCAGCTGATTAAACGCTGGCACCGAGGCATTTAATTACAGCAAAAGCCAATTACCACGCGCATATTCCAACACCATGGACATTACTCCTGTTCTATGACAGTGCAAGGAAAAGCAAGAAACCATGCTATAGAGACATAGAGTACGGGACTCTCTAGCCTCACCAAAACCAGCACCCTTCCTCTCCTCTGGCTCTGAGACAGGGGCTCAGTCTCCATAGAGGAGGCTCCAAACAAGGTCACAGAGTAAAAATTCTTTGTAATTTATAGAACTCATTTGGGATCCAGAAAAAAAGCCAAATATTGCAGGTCCTCCCTGTACTAAGGTGCATTTGACCATTTGTAGACGATCATATTCCCACAATCAGGTAACAGGTGCATTTAAAGCCTCACCTTAGTATATTTAGCATTGATGGGCAAATCAGTGGCACTGATGGATGAGGTTATGTGCAGCCTTTTTTCTTTCAGTTATTGCATTGCAGAAAGCATAATCAGTTGCAAAACACCACATGCCATTCTTCAGCTAATTGATTTAAAAGCTGGAGTCTTATTTTCACAGGCTTTCTGCTCTTGCACCATCAATTTGACTTAACCAGCTCAGCACCTCTTCAAATTAAGCCCTCGCTCTCTTTAACCAGAAGTGAATTCTTCCTTTTGAAGGAGTTTCCTAGAGAAATTCTCTCTTAGAAAATCCTTGGCACGAAACCTTAGCCAGCCTTGGCATGCAGACCTGCCTCACGCTGGCATTAACAAGCCTCTTATTTAAATGTTGATGAGCTCTTTGCTGCCAGTTAGCAATGGGAAATGCAGTCTGTGTGTTAAACGAGAGCTGGGAATGACTTCCAAATACCAAAATGTTTGTTAAACTCGCGGCCCACCTCTTCCCTCCTTGGGGGTGGGAAGATTCCCAGCAAATTGGCCCCATTTTGCATAGAAACTGCCAAGCAGGCTCAGACCAAGGATCCCTCTCGTTCTGTGGCCCACGTGGGACTGCTGCCAGAAGCACAGCTTCCCAGGACACCCCCCCATACCACTGGTGTGGTGGTCTGCCCAGGGGGGACCTTTCCCTGATCCCAGTTAATTAGAGATGGTCTCATGCTTTGAAGACAGGTTCCTCCTGCCCCAGTGTGCATTTGAGTTTACTTGTTTGCTTTTAACCTTGACTGTTGTACAGCAGTTTGGTGGCAGTTGCCTGGACTGGGAGTTGACAAATCACACCCCCCAAACGTTTTTTTGGAGTCACTTGGTTCTCCACAGTGTTTTATAGAAATGCATTGCACAAGCTGATTGTGATATTATATGTGTGGATACATCTCTTTAGCTAGACAGGGAGCCCCTAAAATTCACCCTCAAGATGTTATAGGAGCTTCTATTTGCTTGTCATCCCACGGAGACCGAATGTCTTCTTGTGTCTAAACCAGGAATAACTCATATATGTGAGATCTTGTATATGGTTGGGCACTTCTGTCCTTCTGGGACTCTTCCCTTTCATGGTGAGTCAAAGGATGAAATTCAAGTATTAAATGCCAGGCAAGGGAGTCTCCCTGTATCCTCATGTTACCTTTGCTGCCTTCTGAAATCAACATGTTCCCCAGCCAAGGAACGTGTAAATTCTTTTGGCTATCACTCCCTTTTGGATGAATCCCAACTGCGCATATATACAATAGTCCCTTTCCTCAGTGTTTGAATGAACCAGAAAGGCTTTGTCTGCTTAGATGGGAGCTTTCAATCCCATTTATGGTACATTATATCAATCTGAAATAGCATTTGCGAGATCCTTAAACTGAACCACCATCAGATTTACAGCCACCACAGAGGAGTTAGCAGTCTGGCTCCAAAGAGCTATGAGCAGTAACCATATGCTCTTGAAATATTTGCTTTCTCTGCAAAGCTGACCTGAGGAAGAATGTGTTGTTCATTTGAAGATCTCTGTTTGTTCATTTATTCAGAGAACATCTTCGTTGACAGCCACTGTAAAGAGATGAGCTTCAGAGCTGAAAGCCAAAGACATGCTGCTTCTCATTACAGAGCTGACTGACAAGGAGTTTTCCATGGTATGTCCACACATCTGCAAGGTAAAAAGTGGGGGATTTGAGTTGTTCAATGTCAGGGGATGAGCAAGGCAGTTCAACTGAGCAGAGTCTTCCACTAGAACCTCTGCCCAGTGGATGACTGGGACCTTGACTTGAAACTCAGCAGAGAGAACAGCAAATACATGCACTGACATGTTCTCCATTTTTAATATCTCTGCTGCCTCAAAGAGCACTTGAAAAACCTCAGCAAGGCTGCAGCAGCAGGGTCAAAACAGGATGCACCAAAAATCTCCTCTGAGAGCCAATTCTTGGGTCACTTCAAGTCTGCTGATCACCTGTGTTCCAATGCAGACCAAACTCAGGGGAGTTATCCCACCTAACATCCTCACTGGAAGCAGCTGGGGAATGGCTGGTGGTTGTCAGTTCTTCTGGGGAAGGACAAGAAGGCAACCGAGATCAGGGAAGTTCTGCTTGATGCTGTGCAGACATGGCCAGTGACAGCCCATGCCTCAGACACTCCCAGTCTAAGTAGGTAGGACACATGAAGGGTGGGCAGAGCTGCTAACTCAAGCTGCCAGAGCACTGTGTTTATGTGAAATTCTTGGCTTTCATTTAAAATAATCATAATCATAATAAAAAAATCTGACCCACTCAGTTGGAAATACGATCCCTAAAGAGGCAGAAACCACAAGGCCATTCAAAAAGGCCCATAATTCGTATGTATATGCTTATAGCTCTTGAGTTTTAAGCCAAAATCATGGTGTTTGGAGGCCCAACTCAAGACTTATGAATTCCTAGAGGCTGACAGTACCAAGTGGGGAAAGAGCAAAATTAGCACATGGGAAAAAAGAGAGTTGCCAAAGGTATGACAGCAGGTCAGTGGGAGAGCCAGGCCTCCTGCCTCCTCGCCCCATGTACTAGCCACATTGCCTGGCCTCCTTCCCCAAAGGAACTTGAGAGTCCTTAAAGCAATCCTGGCTATTTTAGTCCTGTGTTTCCATCTTCCTTTTGATGCTCTTATTTTCAGCAACGCGTAGATCTTGCAGCATCCGGCTGCTGCCCATAGGGTATTATTCCATCTCTGGGGCTCATGGCCATGGTACTGTGTGCTGATGACAGCTGTGGGAGTTTGCAAATAGCTTAACATTTGCAAGCCATGAATATGCAGCTCTGAGCATGGCCCAGTTCTCCATGCAGCCAGCCTGTGCATGTTTGCCAGGGACAGCAGCATCCTGCATGTGTCTGGATCCCAGGAGACACCAGTTCCTGGTGCCTTGGGTGACATCTTTGTGTACGCTTGGTTGTTTATAATCACAAACACCTGAATAACCAACTTTCTGTTCAGCACCCGGGGAAAACTGGGCTTGTTTTTAATCACAGCAAGAATCGGGGTCTTCCTGGTTGAGTAGCAATCATCCCTACCTGAGCCATTTCCAGGATCTGATTTCTGCCTGCGAGCAGAGCACGGAAACCTCCCGGCACAGAGCCCAGCGCTGGCCAAGGGCAGAGCCTGCCAGCAGCTCCTCTCCCTCTCACACTGACTTCTAATTTCTGTTTACACCAGCACAATGTCAAACATCACAGCAGCAGCTCTGGCGGAAGGTGAGTCTGGTAGAACGGAGGTGTCGCTTCCTCTGCTGAGGCCTCTCTAATAACGCCAAGATGCTTTTCTAACTAATTAATTACGGGGTTTTGGCTGAGTCTCTTTAATGATTCCCATCTTCCTGCTGCTGCTCTGCAATCAGCACGACTTGCAGTGCTGTTCAGAGCAACACTGATGCCATCAGAGCAGACGGGTGAGCGATATGGGGCGGGGGGGATGTGGGTTTTTTTAAGCCAGTCATACTGTGAGCTGCTTGACTTTCTGCTTTCTGATGTACTTTCCAGGAGAAGAGGATAAAGATACGGTAGGCAGGTAGCTCTAACAGGCCCATGATTGCTGTCTCAAGGGAAAAGCTTATGCAGAGTGTAAATAGTTCTCACCTTCTCATTAAAAAGCCATAAGGCTCTCAGGGTCCAGCTTGTGTGTGCATCCAGTTGACTTGGAAAAAATTGAAGCTGCAGCTTGGAAACTTTACCCCTGGACCTTGAGACTGGCTCTAGCTGGAAGGGCCTGTTCAGAGTCAATGCTCCAGCCCAGCTATTATTTCTGCTCTGATAGCACATAGTCATAGTCCATGGCCTCCCATGCTCGTATCAATCAATAACAGCTCCAAATACTTGTGGACTCAGTAGACACAGACTACTGCAATGCTCCACTGGGCTAGACCAGACTATATTATATTGTAGCGTGCCTGCATGTAGGGGTGGTCTCTAGCTGTGAAGACACATTAATTGTTGTCTCTACTTACTTCCCTCTTCGTTAATCAGCTCTTCATAATGCAGTAGGAGCCACCTGCCCCAGTTCTGCCTAATGCCTTTCTGCACTGGTGATGGCAATTCCTCACCTCACAAAAACAATAAGCAGAGTAGGAAATGAAAGGCAACAGGAGAAGGCAGCTGGAAGAACAGCAAGTCAGCACAAAGGCTGCAACCTCAGGAAAGCAGCTGTGGGTCACTGCAGAGCAAGATGTCAGGAAGAATTCAAAGCAGACACTGGTGTCCTGGAAGGCCCATTCCAGGAGTATGCACAAAGAAATATTATGGTATTTTTCTAACATAAATATGTAGGATGGGATAGGTACACTAAAAGAAATTTTTGGTTGTTTTTTCATAAAGGTGGGGTTTTTTTTCTCTTTTCAGTATTTTTAAACATCTGTATAGGTGCTCCTATTTCAATCCTTGTGGAATGAGCTAAACAAGAGAGATGAGATGAAGTTTTTGAGCTCTATAATTAACAGCTGAGCAGCAGAAGCAACCGAGTCTGCTTCCCTACAGATCTGTGCCATATGTGGATTCTTTGCTAAGAAGGCATGAATTCACTCTCCAGTCCTCTGCTTACAAAAGACCTTACTGAGGTATTTCTCTCTGACAGAAATGTGTTGGAATCTAATATCTTTAAGACCTTTACACCCCCTTCCTTCCCCTCCATTTTGAGGGAGTAAAATTGGTGAGAGAGTCCTGAAGTTATCAAAGGTTGGGAAAGATGGGTGGAAGGGAAAAGCTGGCAAACAGATGAAAGCAGATAATGCTATTATGTATAATAAGAAACCTCCTGGGGTTGTGTATGTCTGAAAGGAGATAAATTAAGGTTAGAGACCCATTTTCCATTATTCCTTCCTGGGGCACCTATAACACCAATTAAATGCCACACTGGTGTCTATCTCACCAGCTCCCCAGCTGAACCTGCTGCACTTGGTACAGCTCTTCCAAATACATTCCTGCAGCCAAACATCCAAAGAGTTGCCCCATCACTACAGCCTCTATCCCAAGAACATCTACAACTAAGCACAAGTTCAAATGCAAAGTGCTGCGACCTCCCTCTCAGTGTAATTGAAAAATATTAGCTGTGCCTTTGTACTGGCTTGGAGCTTTTGTGCTGAATTTGCATCTAATAAGAAGGGGCCTTTTAAGGAGCAAATAAATAAATAAATGGAGGAAACCTTCTCTTTGAGCTAATTTTAGGCACATCCATGCTGACAGCTGCTCTTCCCTGATATATCTCAGCCACATCCTGGAGGGGCCAGGGGAACTAAGCTCTGTTCATGCCACTGGAGCTGAAAAAAGGCCTTTGTTTGTTTTGGTTTTAAGGGGCTGATGGTAGCTGGCTCCAGAGTCTCCCTGCATCCTGGTTTCCATTATAATGCAGGTGGGAACAGGGGAAAGGAGTCATGGCACTTGTATGGGTGTCCAAGCCATACAAGAGCCAGTGAGGGGTTGCAATTACTGGGCAGGGGGGTCAGGCTGAGGTTTGCACTCAGTGGCCTCTTCCCGTATTGCTAGCTGGGGAAGAAATCCTGGAGCACTGAGATGTAAGCCCTGGAGAAATCCCAAACATCCAGCAAACAAGTCTGGCACGTGGGGTCACCTTGGGGGAGAGAGGCCCTGATGGACTGCAGATGTGTGAGACAGCTCCAGGGAAGGGAGCAGGGCAGGGCTTGCTTGCGTGAGCCTCTTGTTCAGCTGTCAGTGACTTGACAGATCTGGCCATGCTTCCAGTGAGGTGGAGAGCTGTAGGGAAGGCTTCTTCATCCTCTAGGCCTGAAGTAAGCCAAGAACTGCTCCTTGTATTGCTTTAGTCCGCAGGCTAACCCTTTCGTCTCTCTCACAAGGCACTGTATAGATGTAGAAAACTGAGATGAGCATGGTAGGAAAAGTCCCGACCCATGCCTGCTTGGAGCATGAGAGACAGTGTGACACAGATACTGCTCTTTGATCTTCACCTGTAGCTTGGCTGGTGGGTTGGTTTTTTTTCGCTGCTCAAATTAGAAACTCAGGACTTGTCTAGCTTGGTTGATTGTTTCATTTCCTCATCGAAAAGGTGATTACCCCTTTAGTTCTCATAATTACCTAATCAGCAAAAATCAAATCAATCAATGTTAATTTCAACCCTAATAAATATTCTCTGGTATTCTATACATTTATGTATAGCTCGAAACTCATCCTAATTTAAAGGAAAATACGATTTCACAAGTCAGACCAGCTTGCTCAGCATCAGGTTCAGCAGCGTGCCACACATCCTGTGAACACACAGGGAGGGGACAGCGTGTGACAGAGGGAGGCTGAACAAACGCACCTGGGAACTGAGATGGGAAAGGCTGATGCATAACAAGAGGTCACCTGGTCCATACCCTGCCACAAGACAGAACCAGCTGGACCCAAACAGATGCTTGACTCCATCCTGTTCTTGAAAGCATTTGAGGATACAGACCCTACGGTCTTCCTAGGCAAGCTTTTCAGTGTTTAACTGTGCTTATTAGAATCATAGAATCGTCAAGGTTGGAAGGGACCTTAAAGATCATCTAGTTCCAACCCCCCTGCCATGGGCAGGGACACCTCCCACTAGAGCAGGTTGCTCAGAGCCCCATCCAGCCTGGCTTTAAAAATTTCCAGGGATGGGGCTTCTACCACCTCTCTGGGCAACCTGTGCCAGTGTCTCACCACCCTCATGGGGAAGAACTTCTTCCTTATTAGTTCAGGCATTTAGAGATAGTG
This sequence comes from Brachypteracias leptosomus, assembly GCA_013401335.1. NCBI lineage: Eukaryota > Metazoa > Chordata > Aves > Coraciiformes > Brachypteraciidae > Brachypteracias > Brachypteracias leptosomus. Next base: position 157,550 of record VYZX01000881.1, read on the forward strand.
CCAAAGTTATATCTTCTCTGATGCATTTTAAGCCTATTGTTTCCTGCTCTGCCCACACTGGACAAATAAACTGGACTCAACCTGGATTACTTCTTCCTCAGGTAAGTGGTTCTGGGGGTGATGTTAAACAGTGAGAAATTGAGCCTGGACTGGCTTTAGCTGTTGGCACAAAAACTGCCTGATGGTTTCTGTGCGTTGGTGGACTCAGAAGCCAGCTGAGACAGGAAAAACCACAAATGTCTCAGTTTTTGGGACAAACTTCCCCACCCAGGACAAGTCATGCAGGAGACCCAGCTGGTGCTTGCTTGGTTTGGCCTGCTCCATAAATAAGGATGGAGCATTTCTCTGTCTTCATAGACATTGGCCATGATGCTTGTTCACTGCCATTAGTCTAGCATAGATGTATGGGGAGAGAGAAGGGTGAAAAAAAGTGGTATGAACTTAGCAGTCACCTATCTGCTATTATTTACCCTGATAAGGGTTCAAATGCTCCTCCTGTCACTGGTAATAGCAGCAATACTTGTTGTAATTGTCCCAAGTTAAGTCTTCTCAGCATTGTACCAGATGCTGAGATGCCTCTGGCAGTTTTTTTCCCCATTTGCACCATTATCATCTGTGCCTTCCCTGCTGGCTGAAAGTTGCTCCACTTGCAAGCAGCTCTGCTGGGCAGCAAAATGGCAGGAGGGTTGGGCCAGAACTCCCATTTCATGCTGGGTTTGTGCAGCATCTCGCACAGTGTGCTGTGACATGGGCTCATCTCCACAGTGGGGCATCTGCTGTGGAAGGACGTGAGCCAGACAAAGAGGATCAGGCTGACTTTGCTGGAAAAATGAGACTCCACGTATGCTCCTCTTGTAAGGATAGTCCTGGGGAGAAGCTGCTCCTTCCTTCTTGCAACCTGTGCCCTCCTCCAAGCTGTCCTGCATCTCAGGACTGTGTCTGGACCTTCTCATCCTTCAGAGGAGGCTGATGTGTGGCTTAGAAGTCGGGAGGGTTGCATGTTTGTGGTTAGCCTAGGCTTGTGTTTTAGGGGATGCTTTGGGCCCTGATGACTCTCTCTGTGGGGCTGACCTTGAGGACAGATGCTTAGCAGTGGAGTAACACAGTGACAGCTTTTTTAGGTGCTGCCATTTACTGTGGTGTTTGAGGAAGTTCCTCTCCACAGAAACTCACTTTTTTTCCCAGGACTTTCCTGAGGAAGTCCTGGTACAGGTAAACCTGACTCATCCCTTTCTTAGGCTGCAGGTGGTGAAAAATCCTCCTAAAGCCATGTCTGGCAAATGCAGTGAGCAACCGTGGCCTCCCGGCACCCAGCCTCCGCATGGCAGATGGAGCTGAGCAAGAGGCAGTTTTGTGCTGGTTTGTATCTTTCAAGGAAATAATTCCTGAAGAGGAGGGAGAGCTCCACTCCGGGGAGATAAGCAGTCCCCTGGAGCCAGACCTCTCATGTTTCTTCTCTTCCCACTTCATGAGACAGCATCCTGAGGGATGGTGCAAAGGGAACTGTGGAGCCCACGGGAGCAGGGTGAGAGCCCTGAGGTGCTTCCAGGGAGCCTGGGTCCCATCCAGCTGCCCTTGAACAGGGGGAGCAGACCCTCTGCCTGGCACATGCCCTGGCTGCACTGCAATTCAAGGGACTCACCCTTGCTCCAAGCCCCTGAGTGCAGACCCTGCCTGAAAGCTCCTGTCATGCCATGGATAGAGAGCAGGGTGTGGAGCAATGCTGGACATGGCCATGGCATGGACTAGACTGTATGGTATCTCAGGTCCTGGGGGCAGGCTTTGACACCTTGCCTGTGGCAACTCATTCCCCTGAGCTCTCCCCAGGCCTCCTGCTTTGCATGGTGGAGCCCTACCTTCATCCATTGCTCCTGACACCATCCATGCACACCTTGGTCAGAGGCAGCTCACAAGGCTCATTTCCCACCATGTCTCCTTGCAAGATGGCTGTGCCAGTAGATTCATGAGTGTGCTGGCAGCAGAGGAGACACTCCAACCCTTGGTACCATACAACAGCAGGCTGTGCCCTGGAGATGTGAAGTGCTGGGGCCTGGGCTGTGGGCCCCAAGCTGGAGTTGACCTATGGAGGAGTCACAACCCAGCAACATGTTTTGTTCCCCAAGGCCCCAGAGGCAGAACCTGGCCCAGCTGTGTGAGGAACCAACTGCCCCCAGGTGATTGTCATTGGGGGGTGGTGGGCGAAGCTGGAGAGATATCAACCAGGAAGCAGATCAGTCTGAGAGGAAGCAGGAACTAAAGCAGTTGGGGAGAAGTAACAGAAAAAAGAAGCAGCAACAAGGAGCTGATCAGTTTGAAAAGAGTTCCTGCAGCAGAGAGTTCCTGTTGGGGCCAGTCAGAAGAACTTCTTGTTAGGTGCAGCTTGCTGAGCTCTCTCTCTGAGGTGTGTTCCCCCTTGGCTGATCTGAGATGGAGAAGAGCAGACAGATGAAGAGTAAAAGATGAAGTTATGCTGAGGGGATGTTGCTGAGTTTGGTGTTGGCCTGAGGAAGAAGAGAGCTGGCAGCACAAGATGCCAGACTGGAGCAGGAGAGGCAACATGGGAGCAGGTAGATATGGCAGGAGCAGGATGGGAGAGGGAAGGGGTTGGGATTGGGACCATGATGTGGCAGTATGGCTATGTCTGAGAGCAGCAACAGAGGGGGGAATGGAGACCAGTTAAGCTGCTACAGTGGTGTGGGGTTTAAGCAGAGGAGCCCAAGGCCAGGATGTCTATGAAGGATATACTAGGACCAAGTGGAGCTGACACAGATATAGAAGGGTGGAAGGGAAGGAAAGCCCAGGCCTTTCAAGGGCTGGGAATTGGTATGACCACGTGCCAGAGGCTGTCCCAAGCAGAGAAAGGCTTGTGGCACGTCATCAGGGCAGTGCAAACAGCCCAGGGCACCATGGGTCTGCAGGTCTGGCTGGAAGGTTCCCAGAGCAGCTGTGAGCAGGGTCCAGAGCTGAACTAGCAGGAGATACTACACTTAAGTAGGATGGGAAAGCTGTAACAGAGATGCCAGCCTGGGAGAGGAGGGGTTGCAGAGATTCCTCTCAGGTCAGGACCCCAAACTTCATTCTCAACACTGCCAACATGTGAGGGTCTCTGGTTAGATGAATCACCTAGGAAACAATGTCTGTTAGCAAAAATGTAGTACAGGATGCCTGGGAGGGGAGGTTTTCAAAAGCCAAGGGGGTCTTGTTGCATTTAATGGTCAAGAGGTCTAAGTAGAGCTGCAGAGGAAGACCCCAGCGTGGCTCAGTGGAGGGCACCAGACGTTCACTGGGCAAAAGCTTGTGGGCATGTGTGGAGTGTATGATCGTGTTGTCCTCTAGCAATGGCAGACACCTACCAATGGGTTTGATAGCTCAGCTGCTCTGCAAGCTGCACATTCAATCCCTGCCAAAAGAGCCTTCCCTATGGTCTGACTTTCCTCCCTTTACTCTGCAAGTGACAGGATCTGGAGCAGCCAAGCTCACCGAGCACAGTGCATCTAAGCAGCATCTTTTGACTCAGGTGCAAAAAGATGAATAAAAGACCATGCAGGATCTTCTTCCTCTTCTCTCCCCTCACTCTCATTTTCCCTGGCTAAGCCCCTGTTACTCTTAAGACATTGGACTCATTCAGGAAAGCAGCCCCAGTTCCCTAGCAGTGTTTGTCCTGGGCACAAGGGCATCAGAAGCAGGAGTCTGACTGTCAGCGGATCCGGGAAGCGCAGGCCTGCATGGTCTCTAGAGGGGAATTATTTGCTGATTGCATCTGTTTCCCATAAGCATCACTCCAATTTATCCTGGGATTCACGTTTTTATCCAGCAAATAAGCACCTTGGGAGCTTCATTTCCATCTCTGATGTTAAATATAGAAGTGGTGCTTCCCCTTCTCCCACCCTCTCCCTGCCCCCTACCCAACGGCTCCCGTATCTCCCCTCCAGCCCCCACCCTCACCTCCAGCTCTCCCTCTTTGTCGCATTACATAGTAATCTGAGATGCATTGGCCGAGCTCCAGGGAACAGAATGTACTTGGCAGGGAGACGGGTCTTGATGTCTGCAAAATGTCGGGAAATGCAGCCAAGAGCTGCTAACTGGGTCATTAACCTCTAGAAGAAGAGCAAGTTGTGGAGCTCTGCTCTGTCTCCCTTCATCTCGCCAATAAAAACGTCCCAGCAATGAGTGAGGGAAGAGGTTTACAGCTTTAAGTCCTAAGCAGTCAATGTAGCCACCCCTCCCTGACCCCCTCCTTCTCCTTACCCTCTCCCCCAGCGCAGTTTTAAAGCTTATAAGTGGCCTTTTAAAAACCCAGCAGTCCCCAAGCAGCTGTCCCTTGGTGCTTGTAAAGAGGCTACTGGAGCAAACCAGTCACTTCCAGCAGCACGCTGCTCCTGCTGTTCTGCGGTTAGAAGGGCTCAGAGGAAGGCCCTTTTTGCTGGGTTGCAGCCCCTCGCAATCCTTGTGCAAGTTGGGACTGGGTGCTGCTATCACCCCATGGACCTATGTATCCCCCTTTGCCATCACCAGCATAACTGTATACGATGTTTCTGACCACCCTGTCTCCATCATGCGTTGATGTCACTGGGGCCAAGCAGAGGTGGCTGGTTCCCCTCCATGGGAAGGGGCACAGTGCTGTGAAACAGCAACCAATGGGCCAGGGAAGGTCCCTGACCTCAAATGACACAGCCCATGTTGCTTGGGGTAACTTGAAATAAAGGAACCTGTTTGGCAATGGCAGTTGGGGCTCTGCAGGCTGGGAGGGGGTGGGTCCCCCAGAAACGAGGGTCCTGACTGGAGGTAGCCAAAGGGCAGAGAGAGGATGGTGCATCTCCAAAAATCCCCATCTCCCACAACCCTCAATGGCTGTTCAGCAGTCTGATGACAGGATGGAGGCTAGTGGGGTGGATGGGAGAGGGGAAGAAAGGTGTCACATTGCTAGACTCCTTCCTTGATGCTTGGTTTCCATCCATCTCCTCTGAAGGAGGAAATACATCCTTAGGAGCCACTTGGCTAGGCTGGCCAAGGACCCACTGCTTACTCCTGTGGCTGATGTCTTTATATTAGGCTCCCCACGAGTTTTCCCAGACAATCACACATTTCCTTTGCTCTTAATCTATTTCCTGTAAAAGAAGCTTCTAGTATAGGGAGAAACAGGTGAAAGTGCTGCCTTCAGAAGCTGGGTCTTGCCAGGTGAGCCAGGTTTGCCAAGGTGGACATGAGCTGCATCCCAGGAGCACGTTGGGTCCTGCAGCAACAGACCAGGACAAACAACAGTACCCTGACCTGGCGTTTAGGACATTTGCTGCAATGCCCTCCTCTATCACAGCCAAGCCACATGACACCGAGTTCTGCTGGCAATGCCCCGGGAATGCCTGGAGAAACACCGCGGTGATGCCGGCGGGATGCCGGGCTCCCACAGCCCATCTCTGCTTGATGGCAGCATCCCGCACCGCACAAACCACACAGCCTTCCCCCTCCTCCCCCCCCTTAACCACAGACTCAGGGCAGACCGGGCAGCTCAGCAGCTCACCCCCCATCCCTGCAGACGCCTCCCCGCCGGGCGCTCCCCTGGCTCGGGCCCGGCCGCCCCTTCCCCCGGCCCCGGCAATCCCGCTCCCCGAGTGCCCTCTGCTGACGAGCCCGGGCCGGCGCGGCCGGGGGGGGTGGCCGGGAGGACGGGATGGGGAGCGGGAGGGGGTCCCAGCGCTGCCCGAGGGGTACCGGGGCGGACGGGATGGGGAGCGGGGGGGTCCCAGCGCTGCCAGGGGCCCTGGGGCTGGAGGAATGGGGAGCGGGAGGGGGGGTCCCGGCGTTGCTGGGGTCTCGGGATGGGGAGTGGAGGGTCCCAGCGCTTCCGGGGGCGGAGCGGGAGGGGTGGGGGCGGCCGCGCAGGTGCCTGCGGACATCAGCCTGCGTGGGAGCAGAAAACGTGGTGGGAAGGGATGGGAGGAAACCTCCAGGAAACGGGGGGAGCGAGCATAGGCTGGAGTAGGGGTCATGAGGAGTGGTGGTGGCGTTTTGAGGGATTCCAGCTCTCCTGAGGACATGATGGAGTCACGTACAGGTCTGTGTCCCTGCGGAGGTATCGGTCGCTGAGGAGCACCACCTCTAGGAAGTCTTCTGTACGAGGTTCAGTTTGGTTTGCTTTATCTTAAACGTTTTTGTAGGGTCAGGGAATATTAATTTCTTTCTTAGCAACTGCACAGATTGATGCCTTCTCCCTCACCCAGCAAGGATAACTTTGTCACTGGCCAAAAAACTTTTAAAATAATGCAGCCCCCACTGCATAATTGCCAGAGCACAAACTACCCCAGTTCCTTCTAACTTCCCTAAATGCTTCCTTAGGTGTGCTGAGTGCCTTGAAGACTGTAGAGCAAATGTGAAGAAACCAGAAGCCTCTGCTAGGCTCCTTCTTGCCTGTGCTTGCTCTAGGATGTCCAGCACTTCTGCTGGGATCTGTTGTAGGAACATGGGTCACACAAAGTGTCTGCTTCTAAGGTAGGGCGAGCTCGGGTCTCTACCAATTCCCTCTGTAAGCCTTTTTAGAAGAAATATTATCTCCAAGGGAGAGGCTGAGTGAAGGCCCTTTGAAATCACTGACCCAGATGAAGAAGCAGCCAGTGACATCCAAGCCCCCATGCCCATGGCAGCAGCCACAGCCACACTGTCCTCTTTTCAGCAGCATTTCACTTGGAGGAAATGAAAGCATCGGAAAAGGAAACGGGGCTGAAAAGGCTCAGATCCCCAGCGAGCGGGCCTTTGTTTTCCCATTGTGCTAGCCCAGCTGAGCCTGTGTTGGAGCAGAGCCCTCCTGCAGCTGGGCCCAAAAGCAGCAGCCAAAGAAAAACCCCGGCAACCATCTGTGGCAAGAGGAGGAGGCTGGAAAGCTCATGCATGCTGGGGAGGAGAGGTGAAGGTCTGGTGGCACCCACATTCCACCTCTGCAGACATAGCAGGGCAAGGCAGGGCAGCTGCCCACCCTGGGGCAACAGGAGCACCTTGCATGCTCTAAGCAGGAATCACAAAGAAGGACCCTGTGGGGATAGGTCAGAGGAAGCAGAGGTCTTGGAGGGCAGGACAACGGCTTTCAGTTGACCATGGACCACAGCAGTACAGGCCAAGGATCCTAAGAGGGCCGTGGCTGTCAGCTGATCTCTCAGGCCACAGCACGGCTGCATGCCATGACCAACCACGCCATTACTAGCCAGCCCAAAAACACCATGGGCCATGCTTGTGCTTCTTGGCATACAGTGGGAGCCTGTTTCTAGACATCCCAAGGGGTGCTGGGACCAAAAGTGGCTTTTGAAAAACACCGCAGCACGTTGGTTCTGCATGTGCTGAATTCCACATGCGGAGCTGGTGGTAAATCTGACAGCACCTCTGGCAAAATGTTTTTTTCTAATGGCATGCCCAAAACAACTGGGCATGAACAAGTATCCCACAGGGCACAGCCCTGTCAGTGACCTCGGCTGGCTTGGTGTCAGTATGGGGCAAGAACTGCCTTCTCTTTCAGTCAGTGAGGGGTTAAATTCAGCTCTGCTTCCCCTCTTTGCCCTGTTAAGGGAGTGCTCTGTGAATCAGCCATGGTTCCATCTCCATCACAAGCTGAAGGGCTATGTATGCTTTCCAGCCTCAACTACTGCCCTCTCTCTCCAAGGAGGTATCAGTGTAGATGCTGGTTTTACTATGATTTGCCCTAAAATGGCAAAGATACCTCTTGCAGGGAAGTCACTGCTTAGTGGATGATAAAGCAGTGCTGAGTCAGCAGGAGCTGGAGGACAAGACCTGGGACCATCTGGATTTGAAGACATGGTCCTTTCTCTCCCTCTGTGTCACTGATAAACATGTAGCAAGCAATACTTTGGAGGCAGCAGGGAGTCCTTATGGCTTTTTATGTCTTCCTTTGGGACAACAGGCCTGTAGTAGGAGTTAAGCATTGCTGCTCAAGCTGAAGATGAAGGTGTCCTCAGTGGCCAACAGAGCCTCCTCAGGTGTCCAAGCTGCCCTCAGCCCAGTCAGCACACCAGAGATGGCAGAAAGCTTTTCTTCTCTCTTGGGTGATGCTGGATAATACCTTGGGAACTGTGTCTTGCAACAATCCTGTTCAGAGCTTCTTGGCCTAGCTCTTTAGAACATGACATGACTTAATTATAGCAGCTAAAGTCACAGATTTCACAAAGACTTCTTCATTCCCAGCCTGAGGGTTTGTCTCTCCTGAATTTGTACCTTGAGGAAGCTGTGATGGAAGGACTGCCCACTAACCCTGCTACTTAACACTACCACAGCTGCTAACAACGTTAAGAGCAGAATGATGTTGCTGGTGTCACTGCACTGCCATGCAAATGTCTGGCTGAGTAAAGGTCCCTGGGGTTTCCACTTAAGTTTTTCAGTTTCATAACATTTGGTGGCTTTTTTAAGCCCTTCTTCCTGGATTTGTGCTATTGCATGACTGTTTTTATTTATTTTTGGAGAAAGGGCTTTTAGGCTGCATAATTACTGAGGAAGAAAAGCTTGATCCTTAAAGGCTCCCCAAAGTAAATAAAAGAACCAACACTTGAAAATTTCTCTTTGAGCTAATGATAGGAGAGACTGATGACTCGGGGCCTTTGAACTCCTGGAGTCAAGCAACATTGCCTCTACTTCCTGAAATGTCTTTTTCTTACAGGACCTGCATGTATTTTCTCCAACTGATTAAGGATCTACGATGTTTTATTCATGCACAACCCGGGATTATCAGCAGTGTTTTACATTTCAAACCAACTATTGCCAAGACTTCCCCAGCTCGAGGAGGAAGCTGCACTTCCTCGGTGCAGCTTGGGGCTATTCCTAGAGAAGGTGTCAGAGCTATTAATATTTGTTACCCTTATTCATTAACCTCTGGGATGAACTGTTAATGCTCATTTGCTTTTGTGGGTTTTTTGTTGGTTTTTGTTTTGTTTTTTTTAATGCTCCTCAAACACTATGTCAAGTGATAATCTTTGTATGAGTCACTGCTGAACCAGTTGTTGCAGTGAAGTGTCAGATTTTATCCAAAGAAGGAGCTGCTCTTAGCACTGAGTAAAGCATTTCTTGGATATACATTACTATCTAGACAGGAATATTCCGACATTCACAGCTAGCCATGGTGTCTCTGCCTGTCCAGGGACCACTTGGAGCTTGACAGTGACCACTTCCATTTCCTCTCCTATGAGTGAAAAATTCCCCTTTTGCTGTTAATCCTGCAGGGACTAACACACAGCCAGTTCTGCTCACTAAGGAGAGGGAGTGATCCATTGCATTTGTAAATAATAAAGGCCTAACGGCTGAATCTTACTAAGATAAAGTGGTTGCCTCAGCAAGTAATTCAGCCATCTGAAGAAAATACATGGAGAAAGCCCCGTGTCTCCTGCAGCATGGTTACTGCACGGCAAAAAGGGTCATATATTAAAATTGTGAGACTGTTTAAGCACTCTGTAATTAACTGCTGTCTATTTAACCAGACAGCTAAAGCAAGTTAATTCAGTATCAGTTAGGAGACTTATTAAGCATCTGTATTTTTTTAACAATTTACTGGTTCGTCATTAACTACCCCTAGATTATCTTGTCAAATTGATAATTAAATGCCTCAAAAATTCATTACAGACTCAATATATTAATAGGAATATAATTAAGTAATGTTTGCTTATGTGATCTGCAGTTTATTACCTGCATGCTGATTTATCTCCAAGGCATTTACTAAACCTTAGCTGTGGCCTATTCAGAATCAATACAGGCCCAGGAGTCAATAAACGTCGTATTAGATCCAAATGAGCTATTTAATTGAGAGAATGCATTGAAATTGTCTTCTGGATCTCCAGTGAGTTTGATGAGGGGAATGTGATCTTACAGACACTGACTGAAAAACTTGCAGTTGCAGTTTTATGGCTGGGTCAGAATCTCCCCCTGAAGCACAAGGTTTTGGTTTAATTTTGTTGTCTGGTTTGGGTTCTGTAGTCTGTTAGAAACTGCCTAAATTGGTCTTACTGTGCTAGTCGGTTGGTGCAATGATGAATCAGAGGCTCTATTTTGTGTAAAAGCCACAGTTAACTCTTCTTGTCCTGCATAAGGAAGATAGCCTAAAGATTTCCTTAAACTTGTAACCCTTGGACTTTGCATGTTGTGGATTTTTCAAAGAACTTACAAGTTGCTTCCTTAACTAGCTTGAATAATGGGAGACTTTAAATTTTTAAATTATGAGGGGGGGAAAATAAATGCTGCTTCTGCTCTGAATAACTCTAAAGACAGAACAAAACACCATCTGAGAATTGCTGAGTTTCAGAGAGGCCCTGTGCACAGCTGTGTTTAAAGCCATCAGCTTGCAATTAAGGTATGTTATCGCTGGTTGCTCTCTGCATGGATTCACCAGCTTGCAGATAGCTTATTGATCAAGATAAATCTGCAGAGGGGCAGCGACCACCCTTCTCTGCAGCTCTGTGTGCTGAGTGATGTTATGGTGTTGGTGAGTTGCTGGGAGGAGGTGGGCTGGGCATGTGTCTGGACTGGCTGTGGCTGTAGATGCTGTAGCTGCGTCCAGCTGCAGAGCCCATGTTCCTGCAGGGTTTGTAGGCTAGAGCTCCATGTATGGTTGTGTGATTTCTTGGTAATTGTAAAGGCTAGAGTGTTCTCATTAAGATGGATTTGAGTTTGTGCGTGTACATGTATATGAAATGCATGGTTTAAAAATAAATAGTAGGGCAGCTGAATTATTTCAAATCACAGCGTCATAAACCCCATGAAGTAGACAGTTATATTTAAAAGAAATTTTAAAAGGTCAAAGTTAAAATAATCTCATTGTAGCAGTACTCTCAGGGACTTGAACTTCCCTCTGGTGTTCAGTGCGTTGTGAAATAACTGTATCATGAAGGAGATACTTCAGTGTTCTTTGTCAGATTAGGTTAAATTATTAGTTTACATGGTCTATCAATGTTTTTATTGTACTATTTTCCACTGTGTCATTATTACAGGCTTGGGGGGTGACTATGTTGTTGCTTTGCTGACCTGCTTTGAGCTATGGTACTTTTTCTGGGGAGAGGCAGGAGGGAAGAAGGTGATGATGTATTTGATGGTTCCCTTTCCCCACTGTCAAGCTGATATCAATCACAAACAACCTAGGAAGGAATATGTGAGTACAGATCCAAGATAGGCATGGAAGTATTTAGTAAGCATGTCTGGGGTTTAACTTTTTTCTCTAACTTCAGGCAAATATAGCGTTGTTTTTCACACTTAAATATATTTGGACTGTTTTGTTTTCAAAATTGGTATTCTACTATTTGAATTTTATGAAAAGCTGGCCAGATCCAAGCTGAGCACTCCTTGGGGAGAGTTCCCAGCAAGCTTGTGTGCGTGCAGCCTTTGGTGTCTGCCTGGCTCCTCCATAAAGTGATTATAACGCTTCAAAAACAACAGGGAAAAGGAGAAAAAAAAAAAAAAAGAAAGAAAGGCTGAATTCTCCTCTGAAACACTTATTCAATTCCAGGGAAGTCTGTTGGCTGTGGGAGTAGGGCTGAGGGCAAAACTTGAGCTGGTATCTACAGGGCATTTTTCCATGTGTTCTGTATGTGCATCGTCCTTCCAGATGTGGAACCTCATAGGTCCTGACCAGGAATGCAAAATTGTTGTAAAATTTACACATGCTTGTCTACTAAGAGTGTTTGGATGGGGAATTTGGTTAGGAAATATTTTTCTTCTTCATCCTTCTCTGAGCTTTACTGGAATTAAAGCTGAACCAAACTTTTCTGAAAAGTCTGAAATGCTTCAGTAACTTCTGTTTGTTTTCCTCATGCCTCTGTACTTGGCTTCTGGCAAGGACTGAAAGCAGCACTGAGTCACTCAGTAAAGAAGTCTATTTTGACAGCATCCCCTTGGCCTAAGCAGGAAGTTCTCAAAGTCTGAAGACATCAAGAGTTCTGGATCTTGCATGGTTAAAGGCCAGATGTGCAAACCCTAAGGGCTTCAGGGAGGTGTTTAACCTTCTAGAGCTGCTTAGACCATGCAAAACTGACAGTATGGAGAACCTCATCTATCACTGGAGTTAGCCAAAAAGGTGGCTACAGCAGAATTCCTTAATCATGTAGTAATTTTGGGAAAGAGTCAAATTCTTTGAAGTTTTTCTATTCTCTAATGTGACTATTTTAAAAGAAAAGGGAGGGTATGGGGAGAAAAAGCTCCATCTTACTCACCAGATCTGCAGCCTCTGTGTGTTCTGAGTCATAGATGCTGGCTGCACTGACAATGGCAAGGGTTTTAAGTTTGCTCTTTATCCTCATTAGTACAGTAAGAGGGTGCACAGCAAAGGCAGGGACAGAGATGGGACTGTGCAAGCATCAACAAGATGATAAATTGGCCCACTGGTTTTCCTTTCTGGGGATAATACTTGGTAAGGAAGAGCCCAACTTCAGTCTCAGGCCCCAGCAGGAGTTTGGCGAGGTAGAAATTGGGAATGGGAAGTCAGGAGGCTGGGAGGAAGAGGAGGCCAGTAGCTCTTCAGTAAAAGAACATCTGATGTGCAGACTAAAAGACAGCTGTGTTCCTCTGCACAACATGTTAGCATTGCTGTGCATCAAAGAGACACAGAAGCAGATTCCTCTACAAAACTTTTGGTTTGGCAAATGGGTGTTTCCCACGAGTGCTGGTGTGTGTCACCTTGCAGAGGAGGTCACCCCTGAGTGACTTCAGCTACCTTCTTTCATCTTGCAAGGCGAGGAAGGAAAAAGCAAGCAGAAGATGTGAAAGGGGAAGAGTTAGGTCTCTTTTGGTATTTGCTAGCTCTGTGCCTGCCATGGAGAAGTCAGTGCTTGTTGCCAGTTCCTACATGGTGGGATGTGGCGCACCACACTCCCCACCCTGCGCACAGAAGAGGAAATTGATGGTAACTGTGATAGTTTGCTGTTGGGGCTACCTCCCTTTAGTTATCTAAATTGTTATATATCAAGGTGAAGAAAGGCCCTCTTTCATTTCACTAAACACTGCTCTGCTTCCCGTACTCAAGCTTCATCTGTTGCTGCTCTGCTCTAGGCAGCTGCCTCTGGGTTCCTACCCTGAAGTAGTTGTATTTTAGCACTGAGTACAGCACTTTGCAACTTGTGAACGGCCACATGCCCTACACTCCCACAGCCAAAAATCACCAATAGAGTTTATTTTAAAGCAGCTCCTACCTTTGTGTTTGTAGATGACTTTGGGTACCATCTGGGGAAAATTGTTCTTTGTTAAATTCCCCTTTATTCCTCTTGAGATATGTATTTAAGGCAGGAGATGCTGAAGGATGTACTGAGGACTGTAAAAGCAGCTTGAAGTAGAGATGTAGGAGGAAAAGTACTCAAGCTGTTTTTCTGCTTTTGCAGTTGAAAGGAAACTCATGATATAGCAAATTTTAAATGGCACAAGAAATTCTGCTGTCTACTTCAACATGGCACTATTAGGCCAGCAACAGGGGGAGCAGCTGCTCAGCCATTGTATAATTGACATCGCTGATAATGACCTTGGATTCATAATTAGGGTTCATGAGGACCAGGAAAAAAAAAAGGCAGCAAAAACCTCACTCTTAAGAAAGGTCACAAACAACTGTATGAGTGAGCACATTGGAACACAATGAAAGCTGGAGAAACTCTGCCTGTCCCAGGGCCCCGTAGGGGGTGAGATGTGGGCACTTGCACCGGGAGAGGTTCCCGGTGAGGGGAAGGCCAGAGAAGTTTAGATTAGAGCACGCTGCTGTAAAAGAATGTATTTTTTTTCCTGGGAATAAATGAGAGGTTTCATGCCAGAAACACCAAATCTCCAGCAAGGCACACATGGCCTGCTGCCTCCAGGTATAATCCATGCTTAAAAAACCATGATGGCACACATTGCATGTGGAGACCTCCTTTATCATAGATATTTGAGAGCTCAGACTTTGATTGCTACCTGAAAATGGGCACCGTGGTTTTCTTTCCCCACTCAGTAGGTTGTTTGGTTATGATCCTGCATCCTTTCAGAGTCCCATGCAACCTTTATCCTTTTCTCTTTCTAGCAAAAATATATTTCAGGAAGTTCCATAATTGCACGTGTCTATATGGTGAGGTTTGGCACACAAAACCTGATGTGAGGTTGGCTTCTTTTTCTTCCCTTTAACTTAGGATGTTTAAATCTGTGAGTTCCTCCACAGATTCATAAAACACATTTTGCTGGGTCACGCTGGAGCTCTGAATCACAACTTTTGTCAAATAGGGAGGAAAAATACATTGAGCTTTCTGCTGCAAGTTGCCTTTACAGAAGATCCCATGGTTTATTCCTGTGTGTAGAGAACTGGTCATTCAGTTTGCACTGAACTTCTCTTGGGTTGTAAATAGCCACAAAGCTGTAGATGGATGTGGCAGTGCCTGGAGTCCACAGTACTCACACGCTCTGGATTTCACTTGGGTTGTGCTCTATGGGCACATGGGCTGTTCAGGGAGATGACTCCAATTTCCTTTAACAAATAATGTTTCTGTGTGTTTTGGAAATGCCAGTCATGTTTCAGCAGCTACTGAATCCTAATGCATAAGAAATGTAAAGGTGGATGAGTAGAGTTTTCTTCCAGAACAGTTTGTGTTGTGTTTCTGGAGGGGATTATGCACCTTTTTTACTGTGGGATTGGAGGCCTGAACCTATTCCTTTTGGAGCTGCCTTGGAATCCCATTAAATATCTGCTTTCATGATTCTTAATTAGAAGGCCTCTTGGTCCCTTATGGGAGATGGATCCTGTCAAGCTAAACTTGGGATTATTTTTGATGAAATTAAAAATAAGGTCAATAAAGATACTTGTGGTTTGAGACTCAAGAGAAATATTTGTCTTGGTACTCATAACACTTAAACTAGAATGATTCAAAATCAATGTGGCAGAGTGAAAGGATTAAACAGTGGCTTGGAAGCACATCCCAAAACGTCATTGTAAACAGGAAATCAGAACTGAGGGGGAGTATTTCTCGTGGGGTCTCTGAGATTGCTTTGAGGTCCTCAATGGCCAACTGTTTTAGGAGCAGCCAAGCAGAAAGCAGCGAGTCAGTGGTTGGTGTGGCACATGGCACAAGCCTGGCTGGGGGCACACAGCAACCCAGGCCACTCCATGAGCTGGGCAGGTGAAATGCTGTGCTCCCCAGAGTCACCCAGTGCCCAGATAGGAAAGGTCTGGCTCCAGACAGCTTCCTTCTGCTGTGGCCAGTTGCACGTAGCTGCCAGTGCAGTCCAAGAGTACATGTTCCTCTGAGGGAAGGAGGAGAAACAGAGATAAAATATTTGAACTGCAGCTGTCCCTTATGAGAAGCACATTAATTAAATAGAAAACACTGTCATGGTGCCAGGGTTCCTGTCTGGTTTTCCGCTCTGTGTTAGAAGAAGAGTCACTGGTACAAGGATGGGCCTTACCGGTTTCAAGTAAATTGCACTAGAGAAGAAGTTGAAATGCAGAAGAGAAGATGCTTGTGGCATGTGAAGAATGAGGCTGTTGTGGGCAGGATGCCTTGAGGTCAGTGACCTCCTAGTTGATGGAGTCCCTTCTTTGGCACTGGTGTGTGCCTGGATTCAGACAGAATGGGGTTCACTCCAACCAAGCTTCCAGTTATTTTCCCTGCAGCCTTTTCCTCGTGCCTTTTGGACTTGGGAAGGAGACTGCTGCTCCTAGAGTGCTGCCTTCCCCTGCTGCTGAGTTTTCCTGTTTATCCTCTCCGCACAGAGTGGACTGATGGAACTAAGACTGAGACTTGGACAGAGGAGCAGAAGCTAAATATGGCATCTGAAACAAACAGGATTAATATACTGCACAGGCTGTGGAGTTGAATTAATGCCATTTGTTGCAAGAAAGAAATAATAATGTTATGCATTTCCAGACCTGGATGTAAGTGTAGCTGGAAGGAAAGAGCTACAGGACAGCAGGAGCTCCTGCTCTAGATAAAATATAACAGTGCTTCCAGAGCTCGCCAAAATACTCTTCCATCAAAATAAATAAATAGATGAACCCATTAATCATCCTTGCTCTCTGCCAATGCAGGGGACTGGTGTCTCAGTGGGATAGGTAATGTCATTATTTAAAGACTGGTCCAACTCTGTTAGAAGGTACACAGAGAAGTCACAGCAGAGGGACAGCTTGGGTTTGCTCAGTTTGAGGTCTAGAGCAAGAGTGAACGGGGTTACTTTGGGAGGAGATAAGAGACAACATGGCCATGCATGGCCATACATTGCTCATAACGCTGTTGATTGAGAGGTCTTGACACTGACAGTGATGTCTTCTGCATATCTTCTGCCTACCAATGAGGCCTTCTCCTGCCTCACCTCCCAGTGCTGGCTGGCTGCAGAGGAGCTGGTGGAGGTTGTGAGGCAGCACCACCCTTGCCCACAGACAATGGGGATATTGCAAGAGCAGGGACACCAGGCTGAGTTTCTGGGCCCTGTGAAGCTTGGCTTTTTCTTTTCTTTTTTTTCTCCCCTCCTTCTTTAAAGGCTTAGTTCTGTTTAGTTTTGCTTTTAAAGGGTGAAGAGGGGAAAAAACAGCTTCCAGAAAAAAACAACAGCTCAAGCTCCAGGAGCCAGCTCTTAGCATGAGAACCCGACCCATGGGGGAGGGCTGTGTCAGATCACTGCGCGCCCAAGGAGCAAGAATTTGCTGCCTGCCGAAAAGCCGCAAAGCTCAGACCCTATTTGAAAGAGTAACATCTTTGATATAAAAAAAAAACACAACCAACAACCCCAAACCACCCAGCCAATAAAAAGCCTCAGACATACAGGATCCCATTCATGGTGGGAGGGATTTAGTGGAAGTATTTTCCTTCTTTAAGGTTTGGCACAGCCTTAAAGGAGTCTCTTTAAAAGCTTCCAGAGCTGATTATATTTTGGATTGTGTTTCAGATCACCCTGCCCCCACCATGTTTGGTGAGTCCTCAAACAATTTCCCAGAATAAATTAGACATAACGGTAGCAGGACTTTTTTTATTTTTCTTTTCTTGAGGAGGAGGAAGGAATAAATGACACCAAATTCTGTAATGGAAAGAAAAAATTTTTTTAAAAGTGTATATCGGAAACTGCCACTGAGTGACTCATGCTGCCGGACAAACGGAACCTCACTCATCACTCCATCTTCATACTCCTCCTCTGGTGAGAGAAAAAGTCTTGGAAAAATATCAGCTGTCGTCCCCCCCCGGCCCTGCTTCTTCTCCCATGGCATCCGTACACAGGGAAAGAGTCCAAGCCACAGCAATGGCTTCATGCACTTCTTGGGGCAGGCGTTTTTTTTGTTTTAATAGCCAACTAGGAAAAGCCTCTGAGGTGACCTTGGAAAAATCTATGCACCAAAGGAAAAAGTTGTGGAAAGGGAGGGGGGGGGACAGTGTTGGAGTCCTTGTGCTCTTTATGTTTGGAGGCTTTTTTTTTTCCCTCATAATGTTATTTCCAAATTTCCACTTAAATAAATTTGAAAGTTATTATTATTTTTTTTTATGAGTGGGAAGACAGGGGAGGATGCTCCATGTGAAAGACAGAATGAGCTGGGCACAATTCCGATTTAAATAAATGCTGCGTCATAAAAGTATAAAGGGGAGTGCAGGGGGAAGGGTGGGATGCAAAAAAAAATGGCTCTGTTTCTCCTCTGCTTGGGAGAGTAATTAGCATTTTTATGAAACATATAAACTGCATACAAATCAAATGTGGGTTTATTACCTTAAAAAAGGGGAGCAGTCTTTCTTTTTTTTTTTTTTCCTTCTCAAAACATCTTCTGCAAATGTTTGGCACTGCCTGCCAGAAAGCCACTTAAAATGCAGCTTTTTAGGCTGTCAGCTCCAGCCAGCCCTGCTGTGGGCATGGGGGCCACTGGCCAGGGCAGCCCCTTCCCCGTGAAAAGGCAAATGCCTCTTCAGCTGTAGGGCAGTGGGTAGAGGCAATGGCTGTGTTCCACCTAGCCAAAGGAGATACCATGTTTTTCCAGGCTGATGGTTCTTTTTCATCAACAGGTTACTTCTCCCTTCACCCTGGATTTTGAGATGACTTGAGTTAGGCTGTGAATGGCATGAAAATGGCTGTGAAGGGGTGTTATATTTTGGTTTTCCACACTTTTTGTGATTGAGGTCAATCCCATGCACCCTCTTTCAGTGCTCCCACTTCTCCCTCATACTTTCCCACTGTGACTCTTCTTTTCTTCTAGCATCATTCACTGTCTCCAGCCCAGGTTTACGTTGTCTGCATTGTCTGCAGAGCTGAAAGAGCTCCCGGGATGTTGGACAGGGGTGGTGCCAAGAGCAGAGGACGGCCTGTGCCATCTGAGGATGCAGGACAACAGCACTGGGCAACTTTGCCTACATGACTCCTCATGAGGACACACAGATGTGATAAGAGATGCTGCTGATGGAAGCAGCTGCAAATCCCTGACCTGAGTGGACCCTGTGAGCTCATCCCTTGTGCTCCTTCCCTCACCCCCAGCCTTTCCCTGGGCTTCACAGCTCATGCACCCAAATGCTATGGGTAGACCAGAAGGAAGCACCTGGCTGCATTTCCCAGCTGAGGCCTGTGAGCAATTGCTGGACAATAAATGTCTTTCAGCTGGGCCGCATTAGCTGTGGGTGGTGCTGCCCGGAGAGATGGCTGCAGGGAGCAGCAGCTCTATTTAAGGCAGCCTCTGCCAAGGGCCTCTGGGCTATGAGTAATGGGAGCAGCTGTGCCAGGCTGGGGTCCTGGGTGCTCTCCTGTGGGCCGAGGTCTTTGGGAGAGTGGTGCCTGTGTTGGAAAAGCCTTCCTGCCTGTAAGTGCAAGGGTTCACCCACCTTCCCTCCCCCACCTCTTCCCTTTCCTTCATTCCACAGGAAAGCAATCATAGTATCAAGTGTTTCCTAATAACTTTTTAGGTTGATGACTAATTTTTCAGCCATGCTGAGTGAAGGGTAATAGTCAGATATTAAGCCCTCCTGTGAGATAGGTCTCCAAGTGAGAAAAGCATCAGGGAAGCTGTGCAGGAGAGGAAGGCTTTTGAAGTGTCCCAGTTTCGGGAAAGCTAATGTTCAGAGCTTCTGTGCCTGGGAGGCTGAAACCAATCCATTGCCAGGTAGAAACCCATAAGAAAATGAGCTTTGGTGGAGTTAATGTTTGTGGCCTTGCCTTCCTGACTATGGGAAGGAGACCTAAGCAGTTTTCTCTTAAAATCCTCATCCTACCCCAGGGAAGGATATTAGATTTCAATCTAGGCTTTGCAGTTGGGCCCCAAATGAACCGGAGGGCTGGGGAAAAAACGCGAGGAAGTCAGATGTGGGTTTGGATCCCAAGATTCCCATTTCTACCAAGGAGGCATCTGAGTGCCGCTTTGGAGGCTTTGGGCCGGAGCCGCTGGAGGCTCCCTGTGGTGTCCCTGCTTGTGGTGCATCGTGGGCTCCCAGGCGCTTCGTCAGGCACAACAAGCTCACTGCTCTGGGCTTATGGTTCCCATTTGTGGACTGAAAGCTCCAGGCAGACCTGTGCTGTGCCTTCCTTGCTCTGCAGCTGCAGTCTTCCATGAGGAGTTAGGATGGTGGAAGGGGAGCGAGTGAGAACAAGATGAAAACAGTTTTTTGTGTAAATCAGCTGATGCACTGTATAAAATGCAGGTCTGGGTTTTGAACCTAGAATTTTCTTTAATAGCAAACCAGGGTCAATGAATGTAAAGCCCCATGCAAAGCCTTTTACTGTGTTAGTCATAGCTTGAATCCTTTATGTTCCCTCTTCTAATGGCAAGTATTATCCAGCATGCCTTGTTACAGTGTGGTCTTTGGAGGGTGTGGAAGTTAGTAATGATGGTGCCTGAATGCTGTTCCAGAGATCTCTGCTACAATTCACAGCAGATAATAGGAGCCACAGCCAGACAGATAATAGAACTGACTGAGATCCATTTATTGCTAAGAGACTGTCTGAATATTTGTACATAGCCCGAGCCACTCCACCCTCCTTCATCACATTTCCCAGGAAAGAGGGGGGTGACAAAAACAAAACAAAAAAACAAGCCTAGGGCAGAATGGGGAGGAAGGCAGAGATTTGCAGACTCCGATGCATTCATAGCTTTTTTTTTTTATGGTGCTTTTCATAACAGCCAGAACAGCATAGATTGCTAATGTATTTACTACCTGCCTGTACAAGTGGAGGTGTGGGATGACCACGGTGAGCAAGTGGTGGTCTGAGAGAAGAGCTGACCCCAGCCTGTCTGAAGCCTAAGCTAATATATGATCACAAAGCCATCTCCTTGCAGATAAACAAGCAGCATGATGGAAGGCTGAAGTGATGGGCTGCAGGCACAGTCAAAGTCAGGCATAATGGAAGTAGAGAGGCTAGGAAAGCTTGACCTAATTCAGAGCAGCATACTTCATTGCCACTTGAAATTTTCTTGGTCTTCACATGCTTGTTAAGCTGCTTAGGCCTTACAGAAGCTGTCTGGAGAGGTAATTTGTGTGCCAAAATGTATATCTGTCAGTCAAGTTACTTGGGGGTTTTGGTGTTTGACTGACCTTTCACTAACCTTTCCCTGTCTGGGAAGCATTGTCAGTTTTTAAGGAGTAGAAAAAGTTGGGTTGTTTTTTTTTTTTCTTGCTTTACCGAGAATTTTCTAACGTGGTGTTTGTGCATGTGGAAAGTAAAACACCTGCAGTTTCTGTTCCTGGTGGTTGCACCATGTCTTTCAACAGGGCCTATGGATGTGCTGGCCCCTCCCTTATGCCTAGTGCTGGCTCTATCTGTTCAGTATCAGCTGTTCTAGGACACTCTTGGTGAGGAGCAAGGAACAGGCAATAACAAAGTCCAACCTAGCAACAAAGGCAATACTGATGATGGCGCCTCTTTCTACTTCTCTTTCAAGGTGGTGAAGGGTAGGGAAGTTATGCTGTAGTGCTCCTAGCTCTGGGGAAGGACTGTGGTTTAGTAGGTTGAGGAGAGCAGCTCTGGTGTAGTTAACTGGTCACTACCAACTCCTCGCAGCAAGCCTGGCCAGGCTGACAAAGGAGCTGAGGCCCTGATGGAAGTGGTGCCATGCTGTGAGATAGCTCCTTACCTACCTGCTGAGCGATAACTGCCTGTCTGCTCTGACTGCCTTGGTTTCCTGGCCCCCTCTGTCAGCACATGTTTGGATGCTGCCAGTAAGTAAATCCAGCCTTGCCTCCACCTTACCCTTTGCTTTGAAATGCTTTGTTCATGGTGTCGAGCGCATGTTTGGGAGCCTGTGATCTGAGGCACTCATGGCTCCCAGATGTTACAGCTGCCCAGCTGGTGTGGAGTCTTTGCCAAGCCAGTCTTCTGTGACCATTTATTTTTATGATCTGAATCTTTTTGTTTAATCATCCCAGCAGTACTAAGGCCTTTTTTTTACTGAACGGGCAGTTCATTAGCAGGGCTTCTTTTTTCTGTGGTCCTTGGAGGTCACTGAGTTTTGTTAAGTTGTGATCTAGGTTAGACTTGTGCTAAGGAGCAAAAAGTTAACTCTGTTTTGATGTGCAAACATAGAATCATTTTGATTGGAAGGGACCTTTAAGATCATCAAGTCCAACTGTTAGCCTAGAACTCCCAGGCCACCACTAAACCATGTCCCTGACATCTACATGTCTTTTAAATCCCGCCAGGGATGGGGACTCCGCCACTTCCCTGGGCAGCCTGTTCCAGGGCTTGACAACCCTTTTGGTGAAGAAATTTTTCCTAATATTCAACCTAAACCTCCCCTGGAGCAACTAGAGGCTGTTTTCTCTTGTCCTATTGCTAGTTGTCAACATATTCAGGTTCAAGTCTGTTTTCACCCTCAGATCTGCATCATGTGCTCAGTTGGTGATAGTACACACGCAGGTGATGAGGATAAGAAGTTTGTCTGCAAACCAGGGCTCCTGGGCTCTGTTCCTGGCTTTGAACTGCTGTGTGACATTGGGCAACTTGTGTTACTGTTCCCTGTCATTGGGACCATGAGCTACTTTGGGCAGGGGCCACCTCTGTGTGCCTGAGAGTGACTAGTTAGGGCTGGAAGATGCTGCCTGTGATGGACAGTGAGGGAGTAACAAGAGCTTCTACCTGTACTGCTCTGAGTGGGGGAGATGTGTACGAGCAGTGGCAAACCAAGCAGCTGGGTGCTCACTCATCCCTGGGCACAGCAGGGATACAATGCTGGGGAGTCCTCATCTCACCTGTGCCACTCTAAAAAGGGGTGCCAGATGCAAGAGCAGAAATTGGAAGTCTCCATCATAGGCTTATTTTCCCACCCATCCCTACTTTCACGTTCTCTGGAGACCAGATATCTGTAATACAAGGTATTGCACAAATCTGTAGCATAGCTCTGCAAAATTCCCAGTATCTTGAGTAGATTAATGAAGGCATGTTGTTTTCCAGCTGGTTGGAAGAGATCTTTGTCTTGGAGAGCCTTTTCTCTTGTGAGACTTCCCCTGGGAGGTTATGTGAAATAAGGCTTCTGCTAGCAGCAAATGTTGGTCTTGAAGTGTTTCCCGAAGCTTTTGTGGAAGGAGGAGGGATGGGATTTTTCTTCTACACTGAAATTAAATGCCAGCATTTTATGACCCCTCAGTTGGCCCTTTTAGATGAAAGATACCACCAATGTTTTGGGAAGACAGGATTTGCTTGGGTTTTTTGGTGTTCTTTTTTCTTTTATAGATGGTGTAGGAAGGGCCACTTCAGGGCAGTAGGGTAGATGTTAAGAAAATTGGACTCTGATACTAAGGAATATGTTCATCACAAAAGACATAGGTAAATTCTGGGCTAGATTTGGACATTTCTAAGATGTTCTGTTACCCTAACTGAAATCTAGAGTGTAAGTAGTGGACATTCCCTGACTTCTAGATTAATTTATTACATTCCTTCACATACAGTTTGGCTCGCTCACCAGAAGTCCTTCAGAATTCTTAAAACTCTTAATTTTGGGTTGAACAGGCATATATGTTAAGAGAAAAGGAATGTCTTGAACTGTGCTCAAAAACAATGACTGTAGAGTTTAAATATCACTTTGGGGAAAAGAATTTATATTCCAGAGGAATGAGTTCTAGCAATTCTAGCACTGATGCTGTGCATGACAAAGTATTACTAAGATGTTTTTCAAAGCCTGTACTGGGGCTTTCTGGAGATCAGCCCTTTCCTTACCATCTTTCAGAATGATGGTGGCCAAAATTTTTCCATATTAGGAGTGGGTCAGTGGTCAGTCTTCACCACAGTGTCTGCATGAAATTACTGTGACTTGTGCTCCCAAATCACTGAGGCATTTTGGAAATGTTACTGTTAGGCACTTAAATCTAGGCTCAAGAGGAGCTGTAAGGGAGGCAAAAAGAACAACCCTATTTTCTTTAAAGTTTAGGAGCTGACAGAGATTGAGGTTGCCTAACCCTCAAACAGATGGCTGGGGCTCAGACTGTACTTTCCCAGTGGCCAGAAAGACCTGAGCTCTAGCTGCAGATGTGGCTATAAATAAGATGTGGACCACAGGCAAGTTCTTGTGCCTGACTTCCTCCCTTGCAGAATGGCTGAATTGGTTCTTGAGTGCAGCTGATCAACCCTGCAAGCCAGGGGCTGCCAGAATGTGTGTCCTACTTGCTTGTGGTGATCTGTTTTTATCAGAGTCTGATGAAGGGTGTGGCAAATGAAGGGCATCTTCCCATATGGTTTTTCAGTTCAATCCTGAAGTAGCATTAACCACAAGTCTTGATGCAGATGAGGTTTCCTGACAAAATGGGAGATTTCTCTTTTTAACACTTATAGATATGCTTAAACCCTTCTTCCTTTCTTGACCCATACCTCGCCTCTGCTCACCCTGCATAGTCAACATGTGCTGCTACAAGAGCAAAGTGAGAGTGTATCAGTATCACCATCACAAAAAAAACTAGGGCAAAATCCTGGTTGAAATCCAAGACCTGAGCATGAACTTCCCTGCAGAGATGATTCAAAATGCTGTAGTAAGATATGGGTGCCTGGAGAGCTGGACATGACTGCTCAGGAACTCACTTGAATTTCATGCCCAAGTTTTCCTAACTGAAAAGCTTTTCACTTGCATTGTCTACCAAATACATGTGTAGTTCAAAACTGAAGTATCTGAAGAACTCCTTTAATTTTGTTGGCCTGAAAGCAGGGATCTGTGTTCCTTTTGTTCTATGTCTAACAAATGTCTCAAACGTGAAGAACAAGAAGGTTATACTAAGGCATGTATGTTGAATTCCAAACATCATTGTTTTTTGCCTTCTGTCATCAATATAATTACTATAAATTAGTACTTGGAATATGACAAATTAATTTGAATTTGTACTTTAACATGTCCACAATGATACATAGAGTCAGTGCATGGGGGAATCAAGGCCTATGGCCACTTCTCTGCTCTGTGTTACAGTTTAATAGACAGTTGAGCAACACTTTAGAAGGTGTTTTATCTCTTTTGCCTGTCCAAGGCAGCAGACTGAAAGCCGCCACTGCCCAGTGAGCTGTGCAAGGGAAGCTGGAGAGTGTGATGACTTATGAGTAAACAGCAAGAAAATTAGAATCACAGAATATTTTTGGTTGGAAGGCACCCCTAAAGGTCATCTTGTCCAACCCCACTGCAGTGAACAGGGGCATCTTTAACTAGACCAGGTTGCTCAGAGCCCACTCCAACCTGACCTTGAATGTTTCCAGGGATGGGGCATCAACCACCCCCCTGGGCAACCTGTGCTAGTCTTTCACCACCCTCATAGTAAACATTTTCTTCCTTATATCTAGATTGAATCTACCCTCTTTTAGTTTAAATCCATCACCTCATTATGGTCTCCAGTTTTCAGCTCTGACTGTCCTGGGCACTGATACGCTTTGCTGCCCAAATCCTACATTTCTTTATACTGGAAAGAGGTGACCTGGGAGAGGCAACCATAATTCCCCTGAACCTCCAGCACAGTGAGAACCTATGACACAGTGAAGCTGTAACACCTATGCCTAAAGGGCAAATAACTTCTACTGTATCCTGACTTCAGCCTCTGCTTCAAATCTGGGCTAGGTGGTTTGGTTTGCTGTAGTACTGGAGATCTCATAGGAGGATTAGGATTAATCTGATTGATTACTCTGTACAGCTATAAGTACTAAGAGATAATTGCCTTAAAAGGGAAAATCCCAGCTGTTTGCTTAAAAATACAATCTACTGCACAGTTGGTCAGGCCAGGAAAAGATTTCATGACCCTGGGCAGGAGATCTAGAACTTACTTTGTCTCTCTCTTCTGCTGCTGTTAGGGAGGGACAGGTTTAACAAACCATTGCTCTGGTCTGTTTGGCGCTTCTGGCTTCCTATGTCTCCCCAGAGAGTGAACTTCAGGTTTGATCCTCAGCTGAAAAACTACAGTGGGAGTCTTAGTCTTTGAGATTGATCATCTACTAACTATAAAGAAAGCCCAGGCCAAGGAAAATTGGAAAGCTGCTAGCCAGGAAATATCCCTGGATAGGAAAGGGAACTTTCCAGAGTTTAGTTTCAGATCCTCAGCTTCTATTAATGGACCTGGTTCCATGTTTTGGAGAACTGTACTCTTGAAAATACACTCAAGTGTAAAGGAATTTAGTCATGGTGGCTTAAATTCTCTTCTTTTGAACCGTGTGAAATGTCAGGAGAACAGGAAGCTCTCCTGGGGGTAGTCCCATCTGAGACTCTAGCTGCCTCTGAGTTAACAAAGTCCCCAAGTAGTCTAATACCACAGGATGCAGATGTTTTAGTTCTGGCAAGTAACATGGAACTGCAGGCCAAGATTATACTAAAAATTTTTTTTATACACATTGCTCTTTTTAAAAAAATGTGAAATGCTCACTCAGACTATAAGCCTTGTTTAGAAATGTGAATGGGTGTGTGTTCTCCTGCTGGCTTGGTAATTTGGTAGATGTTAACACAATGTAAATACAGTACAAATACAGTTTGGCATGGGGTTTATAAGGACATATGGGAACTATCATTTTTACGCAACCTAGCACTGGCTTTAGTGCTTCTGAAGGGCTTCTGCTTTGATTGTGTGTGAGCTAGGCTATAGTGGGAATGAATTACAAAGAAAAGCAAAATATGCATGTCTTGTAAACATGGCAACATTGAAAGATTCAGATAGATGAGTAAATACTATTCAAAGCCAATAAAAAAAGAGAAAATCTAAGGTCAGATGGCAAAATCTTTGAAATGTGGGACTGTTTCTTCACCTGTTCATAGGAAGATTTGAAAATATTTGGCTGTTATGCCAAGATAACAATCACTGATACTGCTTGTCAGCCTAGACCTGTTCTGGCCCAGAAGAGAGGTGTGTTGGCAGCTACAGATCCTACAATGAGCCCGCGTGTTAACTGCGAGTAATTCGCTTGTGCAGCAGAAATGTTGGACATCTGTTGCCAGCCAGGAAAAAAGAACGACCCAGGGAAAAAAAAAACTAGGAATGTGAATATGAAATGCACTGCCCGAATCAATGAATCAAAGTTGCCACAATCTTAATCTACTGCATATGGGGTGTTTAGACCAGCAGGGTCTTCCTGACCTTTGCTAATATAACATGTTGCAGAGCATCTCTCTGTATCCCATGACAAAAGAGGAGTGTATATATGCAAGGCAGAATGCCAGCAAAGGCTCCCCGGTGCTGCTGTGAGGGTGTTTGCCAGGAGAGAATGGCTGGATGACACTGAGGATGTACCAGGTCCCAAATTGCAGGGGGTAATAAAAAAAGAGACAAACAAAAGTTATTTACATAATGGCCGCTGCAATCTGACTTGGAGGAGATTCCTTCCTGTCCCCAAATCTGGTAATTGGTCTAACTTTGCATGAGTGAGGAAAAACAAATCAACTGAGAATGTGGGAGGCTTCTCAGTGCTGGGAGGAATCCCAACACCCCAAACCTCCACACCCCCTCGGCTCATCTGCACCAAAGGTTGGTCTCTGCTCCTTCTGTCCAAGGTGAAATGCTTTGGGTGCCCAAGCTCATGGCTCAGAAGGAGAGAAAACATCTTCTCTCATGGCCCATACCACAGCTGGAGCAAGTCAGAAAAAGTCCATTATTTTGTCTTTTGCCTGCAAGGGGCAAGAGGGTGTCATTAGGAAGAGTGACAACACAGGGTTTTCATTAGGCAAAAGGAAGGTTTCATGCAAGGCCAAGTTACTTTCATTGCTATGGAGGCTTCATGGCACTCCACTTCTCGGGTGTGGGCTCTGTCCCCCCATTGAGACTTGTTTATTCCAGAGCTCAGTAGGTTTCTGGGAAGTGCTGTAATAGCTGGGAGGAGATCCCATGGAGAGGGTGGATTCTCTCAGACACATGCTGTTTAACAATGCCACTGTCTGCAGAGGAACAGAAAATAAACAATGCAAAGTCCCTGCCGTAAACCATGCAGTGTGCACAAACACCAGAGCATGAATAGCCTCTCGGAGGGCGGCCAGTGCCAAGCAGCCTTGCTGCTATTGTTTATTGTGGCAGAGGAACTAGAACCAGCTCTTCAAAACAGGCCAATATTGCCCATTCGTAATGGGTTAATGGTTTCTGCAACTGAAACTGAGGTATAATGGTTCCTGGTGAAATGGGGGAAACATCTGTAAAGAGCAAGTTTGGAAGCAGTAAAAACTGCAATGAATTAATTTCATTTAGTTCAGACATCTCGGGCAGGGAGAGCTAAGGGCCTGGTTGAATAGCTGCTGCAACTGCATGCAGTAGAAGCTGGGAGATTGTCTCTGAGGACTGATCAGGCAAAAGCAGCAGGTGAAAGCAGAGAGATGGGTGTGAGCAAAGTGTAGCTGGAGAGGCTCTGAGAGTGTCACTGGGCAGTATGAGTGGCTCTGTGGAGTTAAGTCAGATGGAGATGAAAACATAACATCAGTGCTATCTGCATGTCCAGATGTTTGACTTTGGATTAGCTCTGCTTTGGTGGACCAGTCCTTAGGATTGGATGTTGGTGGCTGGAGTGCATTTGGTGTGCTCTGGCACATAGCTCCCAGCTTCATCTGAAAGGAGTCCAGGTTGCATCCTCCAAGATCACCCTGAGATGTGAATTGAAGTGCAGTACATGGAGACAACTGGGAGATGTGCTTCTAAAGCACCCTGTTTATCTGAAATTCAGATACTTGTGTAGATGTGCTCCAGCTCCTGGAGCATGTCAGCTGGATATCTGTAAAGCCTAAGAACATGTATTTGGGCTGAGAAGGGTGCAGGGTACCTTGATCATGCTGATTGTCTCTTATGTGTTTATTCTTTGCATGTAGGTCAGTTGAGAGAAGATTGGTTTACTCTTCTACCCACAAGTTGTGGGCAACCTGTAGGGAATCTCTGGCTCTTGGAAAGTAACTCCCTGAGCCTTTGACATGGCCACTGAGACTTATATGTGGACTCTGGGGGTGGATTCCAGCTCTTTAGTGGTGAGCCTCTGCACATTCAGAGCCTAGGTGGTAGTGACTCGTTTACCCTATACTCGTCCATCCCAACCATTTGCAGTCACCTCCTGCCCAGAGCAGAGAAGTAACTTCTGTGTCTTTGAGTGGAGACAAGGGCTTTCCCCAGAGCCAAGTCATCCTAAAATAAGACAAACACCACCTATAATTGCAGTGGAAAACTGAGAGCAGCTTGTGCTGGGCTGCTGTGTGCTGTCCCTGAGTAGCCATTCAGCAGAGCAGCTGCATTCCAGAAGGGCTCGAAAAAACGAAGCTCATAAGGGAACAGTGACTTCTACACTCAGGGACAGTTTCCGGGTGTGGCTTTTTTGGAGATGCATTTTTATGGGCTGCTTGGGACAGCAGTGAGATTGTGAGTCCTGGAGCCTGTTTT
This sequence comes from Brachypteracias leptosomus, assembly GCA_013401335.1. Classification (NCBI taxonomy): domain Eukaryota; kingdom Metazoa; phylum Chordata; class Aves; order Coraciiformes; family Brachypteraciidae; genus Brachypteracias; species Brachypteracias leptosomus. The sequence continues at coordinate 186,274 of VYZX01000881.1, forward strand.
CTATTCATAAATGTGTCCTGTAGCGAACATTGGTCTATCAGTGCTTTTTTCCCCTCCTATCATGTAAGACCCACTCAGGGCCATATATATGAAGGAGACATGGATAGTATGTGACAGGAGAGAGGCTGCAATCTGCAGTTGGCTCTCCAGCAGGGTTTGGGTACTTGGAACATTCCCAGCTGCAGCATCTCCTGCTCCAGGCCGGTGGGGCAGTGCAGCCAAACAGAGCACAGGGCAAGTGGTGTGTCTGGGGCACAGAGATGGATGAGGCCTTGATGTTGTAAGGTGTGGGACAAGTTGGACATCCAGCACCTCCCCAGCAACTGACATGTTCGGCAAGAATACCCCCTAAGGGGATACTCAGAGGTGAGTGAAATCAGATGCCTTTCCCTGAACAGTAGAAATGTACCCCAGCCCTCCTGCAAGGGCAGTGACTTCCAGCAGATGTCCAGCTTGGCCAGGTCCTAAACTTGGCTATAAGAAGCTCTCAGAGCTTAGTGCTACACCTTAGAGCTCTTCTGTTCCCCCTAGCAGCAGGCACTGTAATGATTAAGGCTCTGAGAGTAAAGATATAAAAGCCTGCAGCTGCTGCAGGTGATTGGAGCTATTCCTTAGGTCAGACATTTACAACTGGTGCAGGGTTACATCTGCCAGTGAGTCCCAGTGAGTGTTATCCCAAGGCACATGACTGCTATCCAGTTGCTTCCAGGGTTCATGCCATTCTTGCCAAACCATGTCTATATTGGCTCCATTGCAAACCAGGTCCTGAAATGAAAAGAGCAGAAATCATGAGGACCCTTTTGGATCTGACCTCCCTTCACAGGAGTACATTGTTTGTCCTGCAAACTCTCCAGCAATGAAGAAAGCAAATACTAGCCTGGAAATAGCTTGTCTTGACTCTTCAGTCTTGCTAGAGTGCAGACTAATACTGCTTGCCTTGCTGCAGTTGTGCTCTGAGCTTGCTACCAAGGACAACCATCCATGTATTTCAAGCAAGCCATGGTAAGCCAGAGCAATGTACCTCTGAAATCATGCTAGACAAGCTTTTGAAAGCTCAAGAACTAAAGAAGTCTGGATAGATAATAGAATCAAAAAATCCTTGAAGGATTATTTGGCCTCACAGAACAGACCAAATTCTAGTCAGTTTAGGAGTAGATATTTCCAATTTATTCTTTTAGGTACCTCTTCACTGAGTTATGAGGCATGCCTGACAGTCTGCTGCACAGAATACCTTGCAGAATTGGGGAAATTTTATCTCCTCAAACACCAGGGAGGTGAGACATATGGAGACCAAAATCCACATCCTCAAAGGAATGTAGATTTGTGGTTTGCACTGGAAACTGGTGGAGATAGCAGGATTTCCCTAGGGTTAGGGTTAAGCTGATTGACTTTTCTGGTATATAGGCATGTAATTGATTATCTTGGAGGCTCTGGGTCTAAGCATTTTGCTTAGATCATGTCTGCAGGGGAGGATGGAAAAGAACTGGTGTCTTCTAAGCCACAGCCTTCCCCTGCCTGAGTCACTGCTGCTGCCCATTATGGTGTTTCTGAGCCTTGCTTCTGAATCAGCTGATTTAAGCTCTATGGGAGCCAGGTGGGAAAAATGCTCCGACTTTGGTGAAGTGATTACAAGCCGCCTCTTTCAAACTCAAAACACAAGACCCTCCTCTTCTCTTTTTTTTTTTTNCCTTTTTTTTTTTTTTTTTTTTTTTTTTTTTTTTCCCCTGTTATCACCTTGTTTTCAGCCGCAGAGTCTGGGCTGGCCTTGCCTTTCCTTGCCTAACCTCTTGCACAGCCATGAATTTTTGAAAAGGTCTCTGGCTTGCCCTGCCAGAACTCCTTCAGTTTGCCCTTCCTCCTTGCAAGCCACGCTGGAGCAGCGCTTTGCTGAGGAAAAAAAAAAATAGAAAAAAAGGAAAAAAACAACCCCAAACCCTAACAAAACTAGGTCATGGTGTCACATAAGGCAGCCGAGCGTTAAGAGGGAGCCAGGCGATTGGGAAAGCTGAGTGAGCAGCTGCGCGGGATCAGCGGGGCTGGAGCAGGGCAGCGCTGGAGCAGGGCAGGGCTGGAGCAGGGCTGGAGCAGGGCAGGGCTGGAGCAGGGCAGCGCTGGAGCAGGGCAGCGCTGGAGCAGGGCAGCGCAGCCCGGGCCCGCAGGTGGGGGCTGCCGAGCTCCCTGCGCCCTCTCCTGGCACAGGTGAGTCCTGGCCCTGCCCTCTGGAAAAGCTTCCCTTGCTCTTGCGAGCCATGGTGGTTTTTTCCATGGTTTTTTTCATGGTTTTCTCGCCCCCGCCCCGCTCAGCCCAAATGGCCATGCAGAAAGCATGAGACACGCATGGAAAATCACTCTCAGCAGGCCAAAAATCCTTGCTTCCAAATTATTTTTATTTTATTTTTTTTACCCCTTGATTTTTATAGATTTATGAGTCCCCTGGTTTATTTCATTTGTTTTGTTGCTTTTTTCAGAATTAACATATGAAAAAAGTGGGGTTTATGCCCCCCAGCTCTCTTGACTCTCACCCAGCTTTATTCACTGGGCCTGGAATAAATCTGTTTGGAAGATGGACTCAAGCCTGGCCTTATCTCTCAGGCAGGATTTCAGGCCATGCTAGTGTTTAGTGAGAGAGATTGAGTTCTAGAGGTGTCACTTATCCTTGTGAGCACCCCTTAATTTAGGGTACTGTTTACACTTTGGTGTGGATGATGATCTCTGCTGCTTGCCTAATAGAGAATTTTAACCTATTTAAATAAAGGGTGGGAGGCAAACTCAAAAGACAAAAGCATTTCAAAGCGATGCCTGCTGAGAGAGTTTGGGGTGCTAATCTTCTTGCTGTGTTCCTGTAGGCACACTGGTTGTTTTTCATTTTTCCCAGCCTGTTTATAGCATTGCTATTGTCACTCAAGACAAATTCCCTTTGAATTTGTCCTGGGTCTACACATGCTCCCAGACCTTCAAAGCACGTGCAGCAAGGGTATAACCACTCACCCCTTCACCAGGTCAGAACTCCCAACCTCAGGACTGGGAGGGGAGCACCCTGTGAAGAAGTGGCCACGGATTAAGGAAAGCTCGAACCCTCAAAGCCTAGAAATGAGGGTCCTCTTTGAATTTGGAGGGTGTTGTTTGTCCATGAGTTACCAGCTTGATTTATGAGAGGAAACCAAGTCAGCACGTGGTGCTCACCTATGTAAGCTGCTGTTGCCTCTCCTACCTGCTGTGTGAGAGCTCGGAGAACAGTTTGAAACAGTACATTTTGCAAAGTCCATTCTATGCTTATCTCAACTGGAGTTTCCAGAACTTGTGTTAGGGATAGTGAGTGGGCTGAAGGGAGCCTTTTGGAAGTAGCAGTAGACAAAATTATATCAAAGCATAGGTGGCATTCATATTGCTTCCTCAAAGGTCTTTAGACCTTATATTAAGGTAACCCTCATTATTTCCAAGGTTGTAAATCCAATCAGGCTACTGAAAGGAGTTCACCTGTAACCAAGAATTATGTTTTAATGTTCATGCTAGTACCTTCAACTATTAATCAAATACGTTTATAAGACTGATGCTACTTTTTACTTCTAACTCTGTTCCCAGTGATCTGGAGATATATTGATATTCAAGGTTTCAGCATTTCAGAGGAATTTTGTCCCACATCATCTCTCTTTACTCATTTCTTTCTTCTCTAGCTCCTTAAATGTTAGGAGTTGCAGCAAAGCCTCCTGTCAACTCTTCAAATGGATTCTAAATACTGACCCACATCCAAATTTTGCAGTTGGTTCCATTTATTGCAACGGGTGGAACTAATTCACTGGATTCAAGTACAACTAGATGAATCTAGATCTTAATTCTGTGTGTTGCACCCAAAAAATCTGAAGTTCATTTCCCTTTACCTTCTAGTTATACTTAATAACAATAACCCAATACTAGCCTTTCCTGTTCAAAATCTGTTATGAGCCAACTCATAGGCCAACGACGCCTATAAAAAATGAGCATGACAACCTGTAAGGGAACAGCACATCTTGCAGGACCAAAGTGGCAGAGGAAAGTTGCAAACAATCTTTTTTTTAAAAATTATTTTTGCCTTATACTCTGGCTTTTGTACTGTAACCTACATTGGATGGTTCTGATTACCTGTTGGCTCTACCTGTTGTCAAGTGCATAGCAATGATTTTATGCATTTTTATTTCATTTTATTTTTATNGTAAAAGCATTTCTTGCAGGATGTTCTCATCATGTGATATTAAATTATTAAGCTCAGGATGCTCAAGGGATTTTATTTATTTCATTTTATTTTTATTTAGACAGCAACTTAACCATTGCTTTGTCCTGCAGAGTGATGCAGGTTCTGTGTAGTGCCTCTTCAGTGTTGGGATGACTCTAAGGCAAATACTTCTACACTGCTGTGGAAAGAATAAAAGGCTGTTTAGTATCTGCAATGAATCTGGGTTTGGTGTTCTCCCTCCTGAGATGTGACTCCTCTGTCAACAACCCCAGCACAAACTGGAGAACAAAGCTGCTATCTCTTTAGTAAGGAGAAGAGCTGAACTCTGATCCAGTAGCATCACTCTGCTTCAGCATCACGCTGAAATTTTAAGTAGCCTAGAACTTTTATGTTAGTGACTGTCCTGCCCAAATAAAAACCTGAGCTCATGAGTGACCTTATGGTAAGACTGGTGAATGACTTGTTTGCTTTTTGGGACTGATTCATAAAATAGGCCCAGAGGAAACAGCCAGGAACACACGCTGTTCATAATAATGCCTCCAGAGAATAGCTCATTTCTTTTTCTCTTCCAGTGGTATTGTCAGGCTTCAGTGTGCTTAAAAACAGACCTGGCACGGAGACTACAGATAAGTTAATGAAAGGATGAAGGGACTTTTTCCTCTTAAACAAAGGATAATGATGACTTCTAATGAAACCCTCTTTTAAATTGGGAGTCTTTTTAACTTCCTTTACTGTAGTTTTGGAAAGCTTTGCCTGCTTGCTCCAGATCTTGAAGAAGAGAAGATACTCTCTGGAGTTGCTATGTGGCTGCAGGAGAATGCACAAATCTTAGATTTATGAAGAACCATGGGTACTTGTGGTGTCAGGAGAGACAGCTATAATTCTTTCACTCTACACAGTCCTGGGGAAACAGCTGTAGCATTGTGTATGATTTGCTGCATATGTTTCAGGGAAGATGTGGACAGTGGGGAGATGCCAAAAGAGAGCAGGGAGAACAATTGTAGATCTTGAAAACATAACCTCAAAACAAGGAGGGGGGGGAAAAAGCTGACTAAACAAATTAAAATAAGGCAAGTACAACAAAATTTTCAAAATACATAGACTCCTGCAGGGAAGGGGGAAAGACACCGTTCTCAATAGCAATGGAGATAGGATGGAAAAGAATGCAATTATTTGCATTGTATCCAGGCTGGACACTTTAGAAAGCTTTCTAGTGGTTGAGATGTTGATGAAGTAGTTTGAAGTATCTGGGGAATGTCGTGGAGTTCCTTGACACTATTAAGACTATGTTAGCCGAACATGTTAAAAATAACATACCTCATGCTCAGCTACCAGAAGTGACCAATATTTGCTTAGGACACTTTCTAACAACTGTCTAATGCATCCTTCAAACTTTGAGTCATGGGAAACTTATCCACACTATCTTTGCAAACCTTAAGCCTTAGAATAAAGAAAATGCTTTATCTTAAGCTAAGCTACTGCCTCTATTGACTTGAGCAAATTCTGGATTTTTTGCAGATACCACAGGGAGACAGTAAACCAGGCAGAGATGCCTGAGGAGTTGATGCCTGAGACCTTGGCTGACATGGGTACTTTGAAATCCTGTAAGAGGAAGCTGAGTTAGTCAAAATGTAATTCTCATGGTGTTTAGTTCACATTAACCCCAGAGGGAAATGCTAGCTGCTTTTCCCAACACTGATGCTTATTAGACCATGAAATATTTTCCCCTCTGGGAGATACTAAGAAGTGAATTGGACGAAGTGCTGGAAAATGTAGGGTCCTGTATGCTTTGGAGACAACAAGTTCCATACAGTCAGGGCATCTGAACTGGGTTCAGTTTCTTATTTTGTCATTGATTTATTATACAATTAGTTGATTTTATTTTAAGATCTACCGTTGGAAGAGCAAGAAGTGCTGAGGTACTCTGTGTGTATGAACTAGGTGTAGGACTTAGTTTTACTCTTGCTGTTTTCTTTCAAGCTAGTGTTTCAGATATACTCTGTGTGCAATTTAGCAAAGGTGATGCTAAAGCAATAGACTTAAGCACATAAATACCTGTGTTTGGAAGTTAGTAAGGCCTATAACAAAACTGTGGGCCAGCAGTTGGTCTCAGATGCTCTGACAAGGTGCTTTTATCTCATTGACTCCCTGCTGTTTCACTGTCAGAAGGTGGCATGCCATCTGTAACAGCTGTACAGGGGGTTATTTCCATCACTCAGCCATAGAAGAATTAGGAGTTTGACATAATGGAAATGGTGCCTTTTTCTTCCATATTGGTCTAAAGTAGGTCTCAAAGTCCTCTTTGCTCAGAAGATGAGTAATGCCTAGTCTTTTGCATTACCTGTAGAAATACCTCTTCAGGAACTTACCCAGAGTCCTGCTCCAAGGGCTTTTTTCCAGGTGGCACAGTAGTCATGCAGTCTGGTATGATCTGGCTCATGAACAACACTTGTAATGTTTCTCAGGTAGTAGCTTAAAATTGGTTGGGTCTTTTGTTCCTTGTTCTCATGTAGAATGCTACCCTCCCAAGTGCACTGTTTTGATTATTGGCATGGCTGTCCAAGCAACACCACTTGCTTTGCTGTTAGTGTGTCCTTTTCAGATTGCAGCTATGGAGCAGGACTGCAGGCTTGCCTTGGCTTCTGAGTGTGCACCCAAACATGCTCCAACTCTGAAGACATTTAAACATGGGTCACGTGTGTCAAAAAAGATTGTTGTAACGCACCAAATGCTCCTGAATCAGATGCTCAAAATCAGAGGCTGGAATTTAGGCTGATGGATTTCTTTTGCATGTTGTTGGGGATAAAATGGAAATGGATCTGAAGTGACTATAAAAAGCATATCAATTATCTAACCATGTTTATTCTGGTGTTCCCATTTGGGAAAGACAAAGCCAAGGAACCCACCAGAGATCCTTTTCTGTTTCCTAGGTTTGTAGATCCAGTACTTCTGGGTATTGAAATTATTTGCCTGGTTTTGCCTATCTTGTTTTTATCCTGGCTTCTCATGGCTTCCTTAGGCTCTGGTTTGGGCCTAATTGACCTGTACAGTCCCTCAACTTTTGACTGTCTTTCTTACAAATCTGTGTAATGTGGAGATAGAAGAAGCTCCAGGAGGTTTTTCTGGCTCAGCATGACACCATATCAATATTACCATCTGAATGTGTGACCTTGTTGACTTGGTATACACAGGGTAGATACTTTTCTTCTAACTGTCCAATGTGTTGCTTATTATTAATGAGATGTGCTGTATAAAACAGTACCATTAAATTTCTCCCAGCTGGAAGCCTTACTGTGATGTTAACTTGCACACTTCAGCCAAGGCTTAGAATAAAATTCTGGAAGCAAATGATCCTGTAGCTTGATGCTAATGTTGTAAGATACCCATAGACGTTGTATCAAAGGGTTCATGAGCAAAATGAGCAAAATTCTGAATTTGTGCAGTAAGTACAAGCATCCTTCTTAGCGTCATGGTTTGTTTCTTGTGGGACCTGGTAGAAGCCAAGCTAAGGCTGCTATTTCATAGAATCATAGAATGGCTTAGGTTGGAAGGGACCCTAGAGATCATTTAGTCCAACCTCCCTGCCATGGGCAGGGACTCTTCTCAACTAGACCAGGTTGTTCAAGGCCTTATCCAACCTGGCCTTGAACACCTCCAGGGAGGGGGCATCCACAACCTCTCTGGGCAAATTTCCAAAACCACCAGGCAGAAACTAATGAATCAATAGGGTAAATAACCCACTTATTTCCTGAAACAAAGAGCACCTGTAATGTAGAAAGGGCAGCTGCCTGGCAGGAGGCTGGCAGCATCCTCCAACATATAGGAATGCTGGGACTGGGAAGAGAGCTAGGGACAAGTGGATACATAGAGCCAAGCATAAGTGTGGTTTGGGCTATGAGACCTTTTTGTCAGGTGTTGGTGCCTCTTCAATGCCTCTTTCAGTTCCTTGATAATAAGCCCATGTTCATGTGGGATCTGACCTCAGTGGAGGTTAACACTTCTACTACTGAAGAAAGCCAAGTCACACTCCTTTCAGTCTTGGATGTTTGCTGTTGCTTGCAAGGCTGTTTCTATTTGTGTTGTTCTTTGGGTGTGATGCCTTCGAGGTGGGAATTGCTTTAAGCTTGATTTGTTTGGTGAGAGAAGGAAGGCCTGTTTGTCAGGTATGTTCTCTTCTGAACTTCTTCAGCTTTTGCCAACTTGGTCTCAGCCCTCAGGCTGAGGAGGCAGGTGTGAAGTGAGGTGAGCTATAAAAAAAAAAAACAAACTCAAACCAAAACACATGGAGTAGGCATGTGAATGGGGGAGGAAGAGGTTTGCTGCCAAGCCTAGGTGGTATAGAAGGCATCAAGGGTCTGGACCTGTGTTTCTGACATCCAGGGTATTGCTGTGGCACTGCATGTGCCTCTTGTCAATGCTGCAACAGGAGGCTGGAGGGCAGGTTCTTTTGAGTAGGTGCCCACTGGCTATGCTTGGGGTGGGAGAGGCTGCTTTTCCCTTTGTCTTTCAGGATTTGCCTAGAGCAGAACAGATGGTGTGGGAGCTGCCACACACCTGCCCCTCCTCTCTGAGCAGGCTGCCAGACTGGACCCTTCTTGTTAAACGGGTATTAAGGTCACCCTTGAAATCAACCTCATGTTTGGACTGCAGCCTTTGCATTTGCAAGGTGTTGCTTCCTTGCAGTACCCCAGGGAGACCCATGGACACAAGCATGTTTAATGTTAACCTGACACAGTGTTGGTGTAAGAGAAGTTCTTTCTCTTCTTGGAGGCTTTACTCTAGCAGTGCTAGGGCTGAGTCTGTGTCAACTATACGTGTTTGAGTAGTTTTGAGAGGAGGGTCCTCCAAGTTTCTGTTCCTCCTTTGGGGAAGTGGAAGCTGGTTAAACCACTGATGACTCAGTTTCTCTAGCTGCAAGATGCAGATGAGAATTGTTGGCTTTCTAGAGAATGTTTGAAAAAATGTGGGATGTTAAAAACAGTGGTACAAAGGTCAATGAGCAAACTCATATTCAGTTTTTGACCCTTCATAAGATGGTATAGTCATGCAGTCATCTTCAGTCTGATGGTACAGCAGAAGGCAATGAGCTTTCATCTCATGTATTGTTGAACAGTGAAAAGGATGAGGACACAATTGCTTCTTCCACAGAAGTTTTTTATACACAAGACTGTAAAGGCAAACTGGGGGAGATAAGGAAATGCAGATAGGGTGCTCACAAATACTTTGGGAGTCACGGTAGCGAGACACAGCCTTAAAAACATTTGGGTGGTGGGAACTAAATTACAGTGGGGAAGTGGCTTTTTGTTTCTAGCAGAATATGAATTCTATGTAGCAAGGTCTTTGCTCTTTTGAAATACTGACTCTTTCCTTCTTAAGGTTTTTCATTTGATGTCAGTCTTCAACAAAGGCTGAAGCAGAGGCAGCTCTTTGAACTGGGTAAGAGTGCAGTGGAATGAGAGGAGTTAATTGCAATGAGTCCCCTCCCAACACTGTGGCATGAAGTTGGGATCAGTGGTGAATTCCCACAACAAATCAAGAAATACTTTGCAAGATGCCATGCAGAGCTGCTCCCTGAGTGACCTCGCTATGCTAGGTCACTGCTACCCACTGATGCCAAACCATGAGTGGGGTTTAGTGGATGGGAGAGGGAGGTAATGTGGAAGAGGGATGTTTTCCCATTGGACCACTGTGGGTCATGGAATGCTGCTGACAGGCGACTGCCAAGGTTACATGGGAAAGTATTTTATTTATCCTTTAAGCGGATAAATTATTGCTGTGTCTTCCCAAAATGGTGTTTCATTTTCGCACTTTTTTCCCTGCATAAAGCTGTCCTTGTTTCCTATGAGGCTGTGTGTTGGCAAGTGGGGGAACAGTGCCTGCCTAATGATGCTGGAGAGCAAGGAAATGCAGCTATCCCAGAAGAGCAGGCAGGTACATAGGGATGGTGTTCATGGTGCTTTGTACTTGTAAGAGGGAACTTGTGTGAATCCATACATTATGGATGCTGGCATCTCCTGGCAAAAGCCTTATATAACCTAGCAGTCACCTTGATGGCAAGGATTCATTCTAGCTGGCCTGCTGGCAGGTCTGGCTGCCTCCAAAGTTATGCATGTTTTTCCTTGTAAATATTTTCAGCGGGCTGTTTTCCCAGGACCATTTTGTCTACCATCACCTTCCATCCTTCTCGTCTGCATAGTCCCTCTTTAGACCAAGAGAGGGGAGAGGATGTTGTTTATAGCAATCAGTGTTATAAACATGCCCTGTATGCTTATTTTGGAAGATTAACAGTTTTCCCTGTCACTTTGCAGAGTGACTACCTCCCCAGGTGTCTTCCTGCTTTGTCCCTAGGCATAGGACAATCTTGTCTTTCACCCAGCTGCTCTGCACAGTTGAGGAGAGAGGAAATAAACTGGAGGAAGGATTTACTGTGAATCATGACTCCTTGCTTCCCCACCCTAGCTCATCTTAGAGCTGCCTGGAGGCTGCTCTGGCTTAACACTACTGGCAAAATTACACTCCTGCTACTTTTCTTCCTTGCCCTGGCTTGCCTTCTCTGTTGGGGAAGCTGCCAGGAATCCCCTGCTACGTATGCAATTGCGGGGGTGATACAAGCACAGCTTTGTGTTCAACATGGCATTTAGAAGCTGTTTTCCCTGTGCTGATGATCAGAGCAACATCTGTCTCCTTGTTTACAAGGATACAATTGTAAGATGATCAGAAAAGCTGGGTTTCTGTGGCTGCCGCTTATAACTTCTCAAATCCATTCCTGCACACCAGCAGAACGAATCTCATAATATATAGATAGACCTTCTAATCTGATTTACATTAGCAAATGATGGAGACAGCCCAAGCAGTGATAATGAAAGCTAGCCCAATAGAAGGCTCTCAAGATCCCTTTAGGTAGAGGTTGGTGGTTTAAGTTGGGTTGAATGCTGTCCTGCTTAGCCCTTAGGCACTAAGTTTTGACCTGGGTGGGGACTAGAGATCCCTGCATGCACCATTACTAGCCCTGTCTGGGCTTCAGCACGAGTCCCAAATGTTGTTCTGAGTACTGGGGTGAGAGCCTCTAGCTTTGCACTTAGTTTGAGTACATACGTGTTCAGGGACATGCTGAAGCATGGGCATGTAGTTGAGCCATGCATGAGAACTGCTTGTCTCAAGGAGCCAGTTCTGACTGAGTCTCTGGGGACATGTGGGTTTGGTGCATCTCTGGCTGAGGCCACTTTCATGTCTTGTTACCTGCCTCTGTCTGGACACAATCCAGGACTTCTGTATCTCTTCCTCAAAGTGGCACCTACTGTTTCCCATTTGCTGTTCCCTGTGAGGATTCTTGTCCTGCAGCTGTGGTTTCTGTGCTGCTCATTTCAGCTCCCTAGCTCTGTGGTCTCTCCCTCACACGGAGGGATAAGGGTTACACTGGTTGGCTTCCCTGGGGAGCAGAGGCTGGACAAATGGGAAAAATTTTCAGGCCTCTTGTCTTTTAATGTGCCTGGACACAGTTCAATTGTGTGGCATCTGTGGGATGTCTGTGTCCACTTTGGATGGCTGTTTCTGTGGGCTTTGAGCTCTTTACGTAACTACTTTTTTCAGCTTTATGATCTGTACCCTTTCTACTGTGTCTGTCTTCATCTATTGCTTTCTGGTGTGAGAAGAGTGCCCAGCTCTTCAAGAGCTCTAGGTGACACCTAGCATGTAAAAAGGAGACATTTTGGGCTGATGATGTCCCCAGGACTGGAGCAGTTGACCTATGGCTGTCCAGTTTTCACCTGAGGAAACAGATAAGCATGTCTGGATAACCCTATGATAACTACAGAACAAATTATCTGTAAAACAAGAAAGAAACAGCCTTTTCCTGCCAAAGACAACTTGTTACTATAATGATGGGGAGCAGCAAGCAGAGATGGATTGTCCAGATGTTTTGCTATCTTTCCAAGTAAATGTATATATGCTTGGGGTGTAGATTGCAGGAAACTCTGTTTTCTTGTCAGTGAGTAACTTATGTCTGTGTCAGCTCTTCAGGAAGTATCTTGTCAGTGGGAGTGTAGAGTCTCCTGATCTCTTAACTCTTTGACCTTACTTAAATTCTCAGCAAACTAAGATTAATTGAATGGCTTTAGACATTCAATAGGAGCTCATGCTGCTGTGACCTTACCAATTCCCACTGACAAGAGCAGGAAGAATAGTAATTTTGAGCTTCTACAGAAGCAGCTTTTCATCACTGTGTTGGAGACGGATCTTGTCCCATGGATAAGGAGGAGATGCTGTTAGTTTCAACACCTTTGGAGATTTGACTTGCAGAGATATTTGGAAAAAAACTATCAGACTAGTCAGTTGACAGTAGATGGAGAAACATGGTGGTTGTCCTCTTTAAAGGTGTACATTTTCAGTGCAAAGGCTGTACTATAGTTAGAAGTATCTTCTCTGTGGCATGCTTTAAGAGAAGGAATTATTGGCTAAAGAGAAAATGGGGTGGTTTGGATAGGATGCTAGATGGGAGCTCAGGAGATATTAGGTGTATTTTTGAGTAGGTTACCAATGACATATATGACCACGGGCAAACCATTATTACATGTCTGTGACCTTGCTTTTATCTTATTTACTTGAATCTCAAGCCATTTAAAGCAGAGTCTACCCTTGTTGAATGTTTGCAGAGTGTAGTGCTGGGAATCTACTTTTTGGACAGAACCTTTGGACGTAGCTGTTTTACAAGCAGTAGATCAGCTGTGTAATTAGTCTGCAGAAATTCATAACCTCTGCTGAAGCTTCCTTTACACAGATTTCACTAGCTGCCTGTTTGGAAGGACTGTGTTTCTAGACATTGGCAGAGGAGCTGTCAGGTTGCATACCATTATCTTTTAAGCATTTGTGGGCTTTCTCCTAACGTGCATGGCTAGTGCTGGCTGCCTTTTGCCACCGTCATAAGCGGAGCAGTGGTTGCTTATCTAGGTAATGTGTTGTGTCCTCACAAAGTCACTGGCACAGATTTCCCTGGCACTGAGTTTTACCTCGGTGCCAGATCCCCTCTGTCACTTTGATGGCTTGTGGTGACACCTAGCAGTAATGCTTTCCACAATGCTGATTCTCTCCTGATGCTGATTCCTCTTGGGTATGTCCTTACAGGTCTCTACCATTTGTCCCCAGCAGCTTGCAGTATGTTACACTGCATTTCACTACAACTGTTCTTCCAGTCTACCTTGTTCTGCTGATCTGTCTTTATTTCTGTCTCCCTTACCTCTCTATACTGCAAACCCTTGGAGAAAGAGGTTAGATGTGTTACTCCTGCTGTAGTCACTCAGTCATAGCTTGTCACTTGCTGGGGAATAGCCCCTAAACTTTCACTCACGGGGCAGGTTTGATTATATTAAGCAGGTCTAATTATAGGGCAGCTAAGATCTCAGGTGCAGCCTCCAAGCACAATAGTAATATACATAATAATTTGGGTAGCTGCATATGTTCTGAGACCTCATAATAACCAGAGGTGGAGCAGGTCATATTTTGGCTTTCCCCCAGTGTACATTTTGATAGATGCAATAGGGATGTCTGCAGTGTGCCTGCCCTATTAAAATTGCTTCTATTATGAGATTTCCCATTTGGAGAAGTGATTACAGGTGTAATCCCATGTAACACAATTTACCCTCTCTTGATCCTACAGCAGAATAGTCTGCTATAGACCTAAGTGCTAAAACTTGTTTCCACAGATTTTTGCTTTCCGAGCTTTTCAGTGAAAGAGCAACGTAAGCACCTGCTAACCTGATGTTTTACTCTGTGCAGTACAAACCCAGCACTATCCCACTGGCTGCTGTATTTACCAACACTGACTCTGGAGTGGCATACAGGCTGGCAAAATCCAAACTTGCAGGAGCCCAGCACAGAGTGTGCAGCAGCTTCTGGATCCCTGAAGTGGCCTAGGATAGAAGAGATCACTGGGGAAAATACCAACTAAGGCAGAGAATGAGAGGTGATGTTGGGGGAGTCACTTTTACATCAGAGTGTGGGTGGCCATGAAGGACCAAGAAGTTATGCTGACAGAGCCAATAAAATTAATCTTGCACATATTGAGGAAGTTGTTGCCTCAGAGTAGGACATCAAAGTTCAGTTTTTTTATTCCAGGTAAATTAAAAGAGGAGAATCACCCTTTGTCTGATCCTTGGCTAAGGCCATGGCAGGTGTGTTATCCTCATGCCAACCAGAGGAGTATTAAAACTGTCTCTCCTTGACCTTCCGATCTGTGTTTTAGCTTCTTCTATTCTAAATGTGCCTGAAGCACATCCAAAGTGCTGGATGTCCAGGCACGTGTGTTCACCTCTGGCTGGAATTATGATACAGAACAATATTTGCTTGAGGGATAAAGCAGGACAGCCTCACTGGTTACTGCTGAGAGTTGAATTTAGGTGCGCAGACTCTGATGACTCAAGATGGAAGTTGGCCAAAGGCAAGAAGTTTGATTGTCCTGCTTTTGGATAAAGTGTTATAATACCTTTAATGACCAGAGGAATGTAGGTTTGTTTCTCTTAAACTGTTATAATCATGAGGCTTTTTATGCTGATCTTAGGTTGGCAAGGAGGGGCAAAGAGAGAACATCATCTTAAACAACTTCCTGGGGGCTAGAAAGAAGGCACTTTTCTCAAAACCTTGACATGTGGCACAGTCTCATTCTTCTTCACTCAGCTCATGCCGACAATACAGATGTTCCCTGCTGGCACTTCCCTTTCCTTCACTGTCAATTGATCTTACTGACTGAGTCTTGTTTCAGCCCTGTAGCTGCATTTTTCCCGCAGCTTCACTCAAGCTTCATATTTAACAGCCCTCTGTGAAGAGAGGCCCCTTCAGCACTGGGAGAGCTCCAGCAGGACGTTCATCAGGCTCCGCACCGCGCGGCACCAGGTCTGTGGGGATCGCGGCTCCAGGCGCTGCCCATGCGGAACAGCCGATGTTATCTGGCAGATGGGAGGTGTTTGCTAATTAGTTTGCCTTAAACAGATTTTAAATAATTCTGTTCAGATTAGGGTTCGTGCTCTGCCTAGCTCCATACTGTTTGTGGCTCAGGCTGGAGCATTGGATTTTGGTTGGTGATAGTGATGGTTTTTCTCGAGGGAGCACACTGCTCTGGCTGGGTACATCCTCCCCAGCTGCACTCTGAGCAAGCAGAGCCTGGCTGACCCAAGCCTCATTGTCATGGACACGTTTCCTCCTACTTTGCTCAGAGACTTTCTGAATAGGGATTGGGGTTTGTCTTAGATTTGGACTTCACTGCATTGGGTGCAGCATGAACTTGTCCTTAGAAGGGGTGGATTTGCCTCCACCTAGAAGACTCCTTTAACAAGGTGATTTTATAAAAATGAGAATAAGGTAGGATTTGCAGGATAGGGAAACCCTTATGCCAGAAGCTGAAGGCAAGATCATAGAAAACATGAAGTGATGGGTAAGAGCAGGCAACAAAAACTTCACATACTGCACATAGGTATATCACATTTATTTTTGGCCCGTGTTATGTCTTTGGAGCAAAGCTCTCTTTTTGTCCATGCAAAACAGAATGCTCTGAGGTTTTCAGTTCTCCATGTGACCAGATGGGGTTTGCCGCAACAATAGGGTTGCTGCTTGGTTTTGGGAAGGGCAGCAGTTTTGCTGGCATTACACAAGGCTATGTGTGATAAAATAAGGAACCTTCTTTCTCCAACTCTTCTGATTTATGAAACTGACGGAAATTAAAACTCCATTGCCATTTGTGTAATTTTTTTTATTCCTTCAAACTGTACTGGATGTTCTTCACATATTAATTTGTGGATTACAGAATGTTCTAGGCAAAACATCAGTGGGACAGTAAAATGTTAATGCAAGAGTTCAGCTAACATAAAATAAAACCACAGTGTTCTTCTATCCTGCTTAATAATGACTCGAGTGAAATGGGGACAGTTGTGTGGTCTAGTGGCTAGTGAGGGGTGTGGTGCTCTGGATTCCTGGAGCTGCTTCCCAGCTCTTCTTTCCCATGCTGGGTGACCTTAAACAAGTTTACCGCTTGTAAATTGGAGCCTGATGTCTGGCTAGGAAGCTTATTAGGAAACTTAATTTTTGAGAGAGCATTTTGGGAACTTGAGATGACAGGTGCTAAATAAAGACACTTCTCTCTATTAAGTAGCTCTAAGAAAACACACTGAGATTCCAATTTTGTGACATGGGTACTTAGAGAACTCATCTTTTGGCTTTTTATGAATTGAGCACTCTTGATCTGAAGTCATCAAGGATCACAAACGTGGATACTCCTGACCATGTTGCTGGAATGACTGTTGCAATTGTCAGCACTTTGGTTTATTGGTATTGGAAGAACAATGGTTTAATTTCCATGTCAGCAAATTATTCTGGATTTAAACAGAACTGTGTTGCATTGGTCTCGAGCACAGCAAAAGGTGCCCCAGAGCCAGGAAGTTAAAGTGATTATAATTGAGACTAAAGCAGGTTGGTTGAGCTTTGCTTTCCAAGTTGAGTGTAAGGCATCAGTGAGGAAAAGCAAACAGTAGGAAAGAGTGTGTTGCAGCAAATGAAGATTAGACATGCAAGAAGAAAAGGTTATCTTACAGAATAACACTGTTACATCACTGTAGAATTAGCCTGAGTGTCCTATCTGTTGAAAAGGGACGGCAAACATCATCTTGCGTCAAAGAGCAGTTACTAAGTGAGGTTGTAAAATGCTGAGACTGTGACGGTGGAGATCATACACGTAGGAAGAACGAACAAGCTGTTGGCTGGATTCCTGGCTGAAGGATCTTCATGCAAATTTCATCCTAATTAATTTGGTTTTCTACCTTAAATATCCTTCAAACAAAACTTTTTACACATCAGCCTATCTTTCCTTTCCCAATCCCAAGGGAGCTCAGGTCCAAATGTTTAATCAGAACTTCCTCTAGCAAGGTGACAGAGGGTCTAGTTGCTTCTATTACAGTGAAGTGTGAGGTAAAGTCTTTAAGAAGAAAGTCTGGCAGGTTCAGTATTGTACACCAGAGTTTTGCCATTGGATTTCGCTGGAACTGGATCAAGCTGTTACTTTGAATGCACCCACGATCAATTAATTTCAAGCTGTGTCCTCATCTATGGCTAGAACAAATCAAGATTTTCTCCTCCTCCCACATAAGCATCAGTGACATCATGTTGTTGGGTAAGTGCTGCTTTCTTGTCCAGCCAGCAATTTGTCCTGGCTTGAAGTTTGGTAGTTTTCTGCACAGTGTGTACTGTACAGGACACCTGGAGAATATGCTTTGCATTTGCAAGTAGTTGCTACATATTAGATAGCAGAGGAGCAAAGATTGCTGATCTATGTGTTAGGCAGGCAGAGGCAGGCTCATGGCTAATGCAGTGCTTGAGCCTTCATTGTGTTGAAGACTACATTTCTGCAGATACTTATTCCCAGCGTTAAGATTCAGGCACCACATATTTCCAAGGAACACTTTCCAAACCAAGGTTGCACTCAGTCTGCTCCTGTTTGGTCTTAGCTGTTGCATACTTGTCCAGTCAGCCTGTGCAAAACCCTTGGCTGTGAAAAGCTGATGTGGATCAGAAAGCCAAAGTCTCACTGGAATATTGGGCAAAAGCGTGCTGTGATGTCAACCCAGTGTGCCTATTAATGAGGTCCTTGTGCCTAAAATGACAGTACAACTCTTCCAGAAGTGTCTCAGTTGCACTCAGGTTTCTTTAAACTGTTCTAGCACCTATGTCATAAATAGGACCCCACTGTCTTGCTACACCAGTGAAAACAGAAATTAGTTTTTAAAAAGAATTTTTGCAGTTCTGTCCCCTTAAAGACAATATCCAGGTTCCAGGACCACCAGAAGCAGCAAGACGAGTGAAATAATTCACCTAAAGTCTTATGGTTAGAAGTGGCCATGACTTCCTGGGTAACAATCTGGTTTATCTCATGGAGTTGCTGCTACAGGTCCAGCTATGTCCTGATCTTCATTCCACTCAAGTTGGAGAATCAGTAAGAAACAGGCTTGGGTTTAGCCTCATCCCAGTAAGGAAAAGTGATGAGACATATCTCTGTGATCAACTCATGTGACCTAATGCAGAAGCAGTGAGACAGTCTGGTTTTCTTTTGAAAGCAGGCCAGGATACTGGAGAAGAGGTGTGGGTAGGTATGTGAGCCTGGCTGGTTCTGTGGCCTTGCCTCTATGTTGTAGGGATCCAGCAGCATGCTCAACCAGAGCAACTGGGGAAGTTCTCACGTTGGTTTGGGTCTTCATAACAAGGTTTTGGTGCATCTTTGACAGTGCTAGCCATGACCCAGTGGGTGAAAATAGCCCTGGGGAAGGGATGTTTACTGAGCCCACTGTGCCTCAAGCTGGTCCTTCTTCCTTTTGTCCTGTCCTTTGTCACTGAGCTAAGAGATGAGTTCTTTGCTCCTGGTTTGTCTGAGGGAAGCAGAGGTGCACCTGAAAAACACAACTCTTCATGATACTCCTTGCCCTTAATTCCTGTTTTTCTATGGTGAGGCAATGACTTAGATCCTGCACCACTTTCACCAGGATAAAACAACGGTCCTGAAGACGGGCAGTATCATGAAGAATTGTGTTTGGCCAACCTGGCCAAGGTTTACAAAGCCCACAGGAGTTCCTCCATGCAGACACAGTCTGACTAGTTCACATTAATGCACCAGTTTATAAAATCTCATGGAAGTTTCCAGGACTCTGCCGTAGACAGATATGTTACCATTTTGCAAATGTGGAGTTAACTTCATGATGTAATAGAATTATCTGGAAAGCTGGTGATAGGATTATGATTCTAGAGTGTCTGACACTCAAATCTATGTTTTCCTGTATCTATCCTCCCCAGACATTATTTAGAATAATTTCTCCTTCCAAACAAAAATTAATTTTGGGAAAGGCAGATTCCCAACTCAGCTATGAAATGTCATTTCTGTGATGATGATGATTATGGGATGCAGCAAATGCATACATAATTATTCTCACTGCTCACAGAGCAGCAGATAGGCCCATTTTCTGCCTCCTGAAATATATAACCAAAGACTTCTCCTCATGCTGTCTGTTCTGTGCATTTTCATGAGCTCATTCCCTAGGGCTCATTGTGAAATTGTTCTAATTTTTCGAAGTAGGGAGGAAAAATGAAATAATTGTGTTGGAAATGGCATTGATTTGTCTGTGAAATCATTACGGCTGTTTCTCTCTTGAAGGCACAAGAAGAGGAATTCCTGACTTGTTTCTTTTTAATGCAGAGAGGTGGAGAGCAGTCTGACAGTAAGAATGCAGCAAATTTTGGAAGCAGTTCTGAAAGTGCTTTCATGTTATGCACGTGAGAATGCAGAACAAGGATAATAACAAAGTTAAGAATATTTTCTGGCTTTCAGATGTGTGGCTTGGTCTGTGTCAATAGTTATAACTGGATCTTGGTGTAAGGTAATTTATTTGATGCACAGGGTTGTGTTTGACAGCCTGAACTTGTAGCCTTGAGTCATATAAGGGAAGGCCTGGTGGAATATATAATGCAAATGTTCTAATAATATAATGAAAAATACCCTTCTGAACTCTTTTCCATTAGATATGAAAATTAAAATGACTTAACAAAACACTTTTCTGTCCATGTCTTTTAATGACAAACAAAAGCTCCGATGCAGAGTCTGGAATTGCTCATCAAAGGAAGAGACCAGGCTAGGATTTAGTAAATGGCTCTTGTTGAATAAAGCAATTAGTCCTAAAGGGAACATATCATCTTCTGTACATTGCTAAGGTAGAACAGTCATTATGCTTTCTGGCACTCCATCAAACTGTTCCTTGTGCATAGTTATTGGAGAAAGTGCATTTACACGTACTGTTGACGTCTGATGCCGGGAAGAGGTTTCTTAAATAACAAGACACAGGCTATTATGTGTATTAGCTTTATTATTTTTTTAAAAGTGTCTTAGCCTTTGGGGACTGAAGGTACTTAATAATACGTTGCAAATACAGTGTGCCAATGTGTTGTCGTCATATCTCAGGTGCTTGGCAATCAAACAAGTGCAGATTAACCCTTAGTTGTCCATCGAATTTCTAGCTAGCTGCTGTTATGTCTAGAGCTTGCAGTGAGACCACAGTGCAGCAAAGGTCAGCACAGATCTGTTGTCTTGGTGTATTGTCTCAATACACCTGTCCCAGGAGGAAAGTTTTCCTCCACCCCAGGTGAGCTTAGCCCAAGTAGGAGATTGAGGTCTATGCTTTTTGTTAGGATGGCACATGACTTTCTGTACAGAGGTACAGGGTGCTCTGGAGATGGAGCATGATCAGACAGCTTGCATCTTGGAAAGCATGTGTTCGTGGGGCTTATTTGCAATAGATATGAAGGGAAGGAAGGATAGAGTGCATTCCCAGTCCCATAACACACAAATCTTGAGCCTTCAACCAAGGCATTATATTCCTGCAAGTTTTCAAAGAAAGGAGTTGCCAGAGACAAAAGAAACACTCTCTTGAGTAGCTCCAAAGAGAGGAAAAGACTGAAACATTTGCTTGCTCATTATTAGACATCAGAGAAGTGATAAGGGAGAACTTGAACCAAGGAATCACAGAGCGACAGGGATTGTCTATTTTCTGCAGGAAAATGGTTCTTGGTGCCCCTAGAAAGACAAAGTGGTACCTTGTAGCCGGCTTAGCCAGCAGTAATCTAAGAGCAAAGTCCCAGGTCACAAAACTCACCAAGGAGAGGTTGAACAATGAGTGATTTACTAGTGGTGTAGATGGGACCCGAACTAAAACCTCTCATGGACTGAACTGTTCAGTCTCTAAATATGAAGTATCTTCCACATTGTGGTTTTTCTGTTTGTTTCTTCCCCTCCAGCATCCTTGGTACTGAAAAATCTCCCAGAACAGATGTCAAGGAGCTGTCCTTTTGAAGGATGGCAGGCACATTGCCCTTAAGTCATGGAAAAGATCCAGTTTGAGTTGATCTCTGCTAGCTACCCAGGTACAATTTGTCATTCATCATTTGTACTCTGTTTTTCATAACTGTGACACACCAGCACGTCTGGATGTGGAGGGAAAGAGACAGAGGGAGAAATGGCTGCTGCCTGTACATGCCAGACAGTAAGAGCTCAAAGTCTTTGTTTGTTGGATGAAATAAGAGCTTTATAGGTGGTGCCTAGTATTTGTTGGGTTTTCTGTTTCCTTTTTTCCCTTGGAGCTTGAGTACAACTCAGAGGAAAAATTTTGGTATCTGAGAAATTCAAAGAAGTTTTAAAGACCAGGAGAAGAGGCTAAGCAAATGCTAAGGAGAACTAGTTAAGACATGGTTCTTGCATGCTGCCTGGTCAGTAATGGGGTTACCGGGAGATAACTTCAACAGTGGCAGCATCTACACCACTTCTTTTTTTGTTTAATTCTGAAAAAAAGTTGTCTCCTGCTGAGGAAGCTTGGCTGGCACCCAGACATGCCATACTGTAATCTTTAGGGTGACTTTTCTCTGTGCAGTGTGAAATGGGGCGATGTGACCATGCAGTAGAAGAGCTGCAATACTTTGTCCAGGGCAGAAACAGAACTGCTCTCATTTGAGTCAAACCTTGCATCTGCAGCCAAGCCAACTATTGAACACTGGTGGGCCCAGGACTTTTCCTTTATGTAGCAGAAGTATGTAATTCTCCCCTGTCTTGCAGGCCATGCAACAGAGTCAGTCTCTACAGCAGATGCATTGCAGGTAGGGACATCAGGGTCACCAAAGAGGTTAATGCTTTTCAGAAGCCACTGTTTTCATGAACTCTCAGGTTGCTGAGTTTAGCTGCTTCAGCTGATGTCTCCTGTGCAAAAGGTCATTCTCTCTGATTTTGGTCTTGGTTTTGTTTTCCTTCTTTTTGTTTTGGAAAGTTCCAATTAAAGTTATTCAGTTGTTTTGGAGAACATGACTGGAAAACAAAAATCAGCTCGATTGTTCTCTTCATGTTACATGCTTTAGAGCAGGATCTTGGGCTTTAGAGGACAAAGGGTTCATGGGTCTCCATGGTGTTAAGGAGGTGCCTTGCATGACATGTCTATGGGAAGCCATGTATTGCCAAATCATGCATTTCTTTTCTCTCTGAAAAAATGGAAAAGATGAAAAGAAAAGGCAGTTTCAGTATGCTCGGTGTCTGCTAGCAAATCCTCCTGATTATTTCTTCTGCTAGGATAGGAACATGGGTGAGGCTGAGCAGGTCTGTCTTTGGTGGTGTTTCTCGCAGCTGAAGGGGGTTATTGCAGGTCCAGGCGCTTGGAAATGGGAAGTGTCAGCCAGAAGGACATGACTAGAACCTAGCAGATGTTCTCAAGCACAGTACATGAGTTACCTTTCGGAGCCTTGTTCCAAAGCATAGAAAATCCTTATCTTAACATCTTGCTTGGAAAAACTGAATATGGGTTGCACAGTTCTCATTTTTCTAGTAGATGTTATATGATCATGGTAGACACATCTTCCTTAAGTCTAAGGAAAGCCCTTCTGTAGGCTCCTGTTCTGACAGAAACAAGAGTTATGCTGCTGGTATTAGTATGAACACAGAAATCTCCAGGGCCATTGACTCCTCTCCCTGGTTTGACTCCTCAGACCAAAATCTGTTAAAACTAAAGGAACAGTTGAAGGTCTTAAGGAAAGTCTGGTGCAGAAGACTGATAAAAACACAGATGAGAATGAGAATGGGCCAGAGGAGAAGAAGCATGCAGTGCAGGAAATAATTATGGATCCCATCACTAGGAGAGCCTCCACACTGGAGGTTAGGATTAGACTTCTTAGCTTCTTTATTTACTGATAATGCATAAACTAAAGGAGGCCTCTACTGAAGACAATACTAGTAGAGCCCTGTTTTTCTCAGCTCAGTCATATGAAAACAGTCAATCTTGCACACGCTGAGAGTTCATTGCAGCTTCACAACTTTGCTTGGAGCAACAATTCTTTTATGAGCTTCAGGAATCCACCTGCCTTCCCTTCATGCCTCTGGAATTGGGGGCAGGGGCTTGCTCTTGGAAATTCGGGTGTTACTCATGGTGATATTTCTGTGTGCCTTGTTGGAGCTCTGATAGCTGTGGCTAAGTCTGAGCATGATGGTGAGAGTGACCACCAAACTCCCTGAGCATTTGTATCACTAGTCCTTGGCTTGCTCAGCACAAATGGGGTGCTGCAAGAGCACCACACAACCATCCACGCTGGAGTGCAAAAAGAGTCAGTTGTCTCACAAAGAACTCCAAGCAGTGGAAGAAAACCCTAAATCACCAATTTATGTAACTAAGTGGAAAATGAAAGGCAGGAACTGCATAAAAGTATGAGGATTTTTTGCCTTCATGGGATGAAACATGGATGCCTGGAAGCACAGAACAGGTTTCATGAAAGTACCCAGCTCTAGCTGGGAACTGAGTCCCACTTTCATGTCTACTTGGCAGGTCTCAATTGAATGGCTCAGCTGCATGGACACCCAAGAGGTGACCAGCTCCATGGCTCACTACCAGCCAACTCAGCAGCTACCTACTGGAGTGGGTTTGCTTCCCATGTAAAGCTTCTTGCTTACTGTTCAATCAACTTGGGGAACTTAGCCATCTTCTCCCAGCTATTCCTATTGTTGTATTTTGGTCTGGGATTGAGAGCTGAGCTCTCCCTGGGAGCCTTATCCTGGTCTCTTGAACATCCTTAGGCAAGTTGCTAATTCACTTTAGATGCTTTGTGGGTAGGAAAAGGGGCTTTCCGTGGGGATGCTTGATGTTTGGTAGCCCTATGTAGACCAAACTTGTTCCTCATGAAAGCCTCCTGGCTTCCTAGCCACAGAGGTCTGGTGGTGCCTATCCTGCCTGTGGTGTGGGCAGAGCTAGAGCATGCTTGTCTTTTTCTTACTGTCTAAAATCCCAAGTTCCTCTACAATCTTCTTTTCTTTTTTTTTTTGGGTTGGGGGATGGGATTTACTAAGAGACCTTCTGGGAAACCAGTTCTTCTCTTTCTCCCTCCTCATTTGGATAGTTGATTCCTGGGAATGTGTTTAGGGGGAGAGTTTGAAAAATGCCTTTTGCCTAGCAGTGAAGTTATTGCCCAGAAATGTAAACCCAATGCCACAGGGGACTGCTGAGCCATAGCACTTTATTCCTGGAACTGCAGGAGGCAATTGCACGTGAGAGCTATTGCCACATTGTTGATATGGGGCTTTAGGAAATTATGCAAATGCTTTCTTATCTGAACAACCTGGAGTCCTGGCTCTTCAGGCTGGTGGTCACTCATCTGTGAAACTACAGAAGCATGGTATGCAGCACACCTCCTGTCTGCCCCTGTGGTTTCTGGTAACACATGGTGGGAGAGGGGGGAGAAATGAACCCCCCTATACACCTGGTGGACAGTGCAATCCCTTAAGTGATGTGTGTGGGAGCAACTCCTTCCTGACCCTGGGGAAGATTGGCTCATATCATAAAGAGCAGGATTTAGATGACTTTTATCTTTATTCTTCAAACTACAGGGATTATTAATGGCTATAAAATGACCCAGCTGCAGTGATTGACTTGGTGACCTTCAGTAACAGTGAATTTTGCAGGCTGGCTGTACAGTGGGTGTGGGGAAAGCTTTTCCTTATTCTTCAAGAATGTGGGAATGCCAGACTGGAAAAGGGGCCTTGAGAGATTGTCTGCCTCATTTACCAATGCTGATCTAAGCAGCTGAACCGTGTGATGCTTTCCGATGAGTAGGGCAGAGGAGGGAGGAGGAGACCTTGCCCGATTCACATGGAACAGAGGATTTATTCGGCAGCACAAGGGCTGTGTTTACACGCACTACTTCTGCACCTGTGGTTCCATTTCATATTTAAAAGTGCTCAAGTTATCTGTACATTGGTGCTGGTCTGGGAGCTTCGGATAGTGAAACCCTCTGTGCCACTCCACTGAAACATTGCAAGGCATCTGTATGTTGTCCTGGATCTCTGCCCCAGTGGCTCGGGCCAGGGAGTGAAAAGTTCTTGTCTCCCTGTTCAGCCTGCTCATCAAAAGGCCCATCAGGATGAGCAGAGCTGAGTATTTTTCTGGCATAGGCCCTGGACAGAGGCCACTGAGTTGATCTGGTTGATCAGGTGCGAGTAAGCAGAGAAGAGCTCTTGCCCTCTACCAGCTCTAGGTGGATCCATGAGCTGAGAGAAGAACCTGCCCAAGTCATTTAGCGTTGTCGTTCCTTCAGTTGCACAAACCCTATTGTACGAGCTAAGAGGTGCACTTTGCAGCCAGCCCAGGGAGACGTGGCACAGTCTGACTGGAAACCCATCTCATCTCATGCTGACCTATTTTGAAAGAGTAAATTCCTCTTTTCTGACTTAATTTATATGCTGACTGTCAAGTTAAAAGAGCTGCATTTGACAGAGCCGATACTGTCGTTTGTATCAGCAGACAATCACCAGCCTACTAAGAGTTTGTAATTTGACTAACAGCTCATGACGTTATTCTTATTATTTATTTCTGGCAGAACAAATGCAGCAGCAACTTTCTTTCATGGCATCAGCTCCAAATGTCTGTGGCATCTGATCAGCCAAGGCTCTTTTTAAAAAATTCAGCCATACTCCCCCACATCTTGCTAGTTTTACAGTCCCCCATGGCATCTGTGTGCAGTGAACTGAGCTGTTGAGACTGAACGCAATTTGCAATCAGACTTCTGTTAACGTGGAAATGTACCGGCTGCTCTCCTGCAGTATGGATTCTCATTCTGTCTAGCATATGGTAGCATTAAATCCAGTCTGGAGTGCCTCTCGTTACCACACTGTCAGTCCTTGCAGAGTGGAGAACCCTGAAAAACAAGTGTGAGAAATATATTTTGGGAACCGGCTCTCCTCTAGTAGAGCTTGTCAGGAGCTATCAAAGGGACACCATACCTCAAAAACTAGCCCTGACAACCATCTAAGCAAGTACAGAAAACTGACTTGAACACTGATGCAAAAGCCGTGTACTTCCCAAGGCAGGTATTGCACAGGGAGAAGGGGACAAGGAGAATAAGACAAGAGCAAGTTCATTATTAACAAGTTAAAAAGCTAGAAGCAGTCTATTCTGCTACCCGTATGGAAGAGATTTTGATTCGGGAAGATAGCCTCGGGTATGAAGCCGACAGTTATGTAAAGACTTGATATAAATGTAGGCAAAACAAGAAATATATCCTTCCACAGAGAAAGCAAACAGTTGAGCCTTTTAGCCAAGAAGTATCTCATCCTAGCTTTAGCACATTGTACAGCACGTAAAAGTAGCCCTGGAGTTTCTTCAGTGTTAGCATATCTCCCATTGTCGTGTAAGGTAGTTTAATTTTAATTTTGCTATTTGAATGTTATGAATAATTCAGAGTGTTTTCTCACTGTCGGCTCTGATGGATGTCCTCAACTCTTCTTCCCTGAGGCGCTTAGTGCTCTGGTCTTAGTGAAAAAGATACAAGCTGGTTCTGAAGAGAATTGGGTCTGAGGCAAAAAATCTATTGCGGTTGCCCAGCAGGGACATGGGCATCTGAGTCACAAGCTCACAGTGCTGGCTTATTCATAGCTCTCTTTGGTCAATCCCACCCTGAGGATCACAAGCATCTGTTCTACTCATGCACACTCATGTTATTTGTTACTTGCAAAACCACCGATTTGCGTTTGGTGCCCCGAGCCTTTGATGTGTGAAGAATCCCAGAGATAAGGTTGTGGACTAAAGTCAGAAGTAAAAGTTGAATACATTTGATCTTAACACCTGCTTTTTCTTGGATACTTCTCTGACAATTTCTTATGAGTGGAAGTTATTTCACTGTAGGCCTGTATCTAGCTGTTGAGAAGAGCTGGAGGCAGAAGCAGTGTCAGTAGCTCAGGAGTATGATTACAGCAACCTCAGGTCCTGAGATATAGGAAGGAAAGGTGGCATCAGTGGCTACTTTTCCATCCTGGAAGATTCAACCCTGTATGGTTGAAGCTATGAAAGACTGCAGCATTGCAAAGTGCTTCCTGGCAGTATTATGCTTAAATAAGAATGATGTGCCTGTTGGATATAGCTGCTTCTTTATTACGCTTCTCTATAATTCTTGGTAGAACTAAGACATAGAAAACTGTGCATTACCTAGCTTGGACTCTGGCTTTGTCATTGGTCATATCTGCAATATCACTGTGTGAATATTTTAGTGTCCTGACCCATAATGCTGTGGCAATCTTAGAAGGGGACAGCTGTAGGCACATTTGTGAGAAAATCAGAAACGGGCTGTTGGCTAATGAAGGGGGTTTTTTTCTTGGATAATGGCTGTAGATAGAGGAAAGACTTGCACCAGAGAGCAGATGAGGTAGACTTTGGACCTTCTTCAGTTCCAGCTGGCCAGAATATTTCATATGTGCTCACAGAGAGAAAACTCTGTGAAAATAGGTGTGCTTATCCCGGCCTCAACCCAACCTCATCTTTCTGTATTATTTCAATTAAAAACGTGAGGATTGACTTAAAAGGGTCTCATTTTGAGCGTTAGGCTACTGCAGTATTTGCTAATCGTGGCTAGTGAAAATGAGGGTAAGCTGCATCATGAGAACTGAGTAGACAAAGAGATGTCTCATCCCCCCCAGGAGGTGACTAATCCAAATTTAATCCAGGAGGATAAAAATGCAGTTCAAGAAAGTACTTTAGTGCAGGTTTAAATTCTGAAACATATGATGGAATTTGAGAATAAATGTGTGTTTACATGCTTATGTGAATATGGGTAGAAAAGGAGGTATTTCCAAGCAACTTCCTAAGTCAGATTCTTAAACACCTTTCTGAGAAAACCTGGATGCCTGTTTTTTCCTGCCTCTGAGTGGTTAGTTTGTCCTCATTAGCGGGAGAACAAGGCAGCTCTTCCTTGTCATGTTTATCCTAAATGTGACAACAGACAGTTCCTAACTGTGTAAGTCTCTCTCCTCCTCCTCCACAAGGCATACTCACTTAGTTGCCTCAGTGATATCCAACTGGGCTCTATCCCAATTATTTGTTTTTCTGGTAATCATCCATATTTCCATGTAAGAAAAAAAAAAAGCATTGGAATAACTGTGGTTTTGCAAAGTAAATAATTGAGCAGAAACCCTCTGCATCTGGAAAGGGAAGAAGGGAGGATTCTTTCTTGAGGAGGCATTTTCTTTGGTTTTAACCTATATCCTCAGGTTCCATTGCCAGAGACCTTAAGCGTGCTGCACTCCTCTCTGCTTTGGGCCCCTTGTCAAGGACAGGCAAGGCCTGTGAGGTTCTGCCCAAGGTTTTGTTGGCACTAATACCATGCATGCTGGGGAAATACCTACGGCTCTCAGCCCTTAAATGCTTGTGGATTCAGCCTGGCAGAGTTCATTTCAGATGACTTGCATCTCAGCCCTAAATGCTACCCCTGCCTTGAAAAGCGAGAGGTCTGGTTTGCATAGGTAGTGTCCTCATGGTATCTGATACAGACTTCCTCTGTTCTGTCCCTGCTGGACAGCTTGGTGCTCTTAGCACTTCAGAAGACTAAAAGTGCTTGGTCTTTGTGTGCATTTGGCATGAGTGACCCCTGGCTACGTGAGAGCACTGCTTGTGGCCGTCTCCCCAGGCCAATCTCCCGACTGTCCAACAAGGATACTCTATACGTGACGTGTGACTTGGTTAAGAGCTTCCTGACAGAGCCACCTTCACACTGGGGTATATTTTCTACTTCTACTTAGGCCTTGCTGATCTTTTGCTACCTGTTTCTCATTTGCTTTGTATCCTAATCCATTACTACACTTTGACTCTCCTATTTCTAGTTCTGATCTCTGGGAAAGCTTTACATAAATAAAACTGCGGTATAAGTAATAGAAACAGATAATTATTCTCATTTCCACAGATTGTAATGAACTGTCATGAAGCTGGTACAGAGGCAGCAGTATTAAGGGCCAAGATTAACTGGCCCTGCACCTTGGGCATTTGGAGACTACTGGTGAAATAAAAAGGCAAAAGTTGAAGGCATATTTTTAGAGGCCTGTAGATCATGGTGTTGCCATGGTGTTCATTACAGGAAGGACTGTGAGTATACTTGTAATGATCTAAAAGAAAAAACGTAGTAGTTGTGATCAGAAGACTGTTGGAAATCAATGAAAAATGCTATAGATATCAAATGTTTGATGTTCTTAGTTCTACTCTGATGCTGTGCAAAGTAATTTACAATAATTCCTTAGAAACATGCTTGATGAGAAGGGGGGAATGATTATTCATGCTTGATGGGATTTGCTTGTGTTATTCTGGGGACAGATATCAAAGTTTTGGGGAATGTAGCAGCAAGCGAGGCCATCGATTCTCTGATGGGACTTCAAAAGAAAAATTGTAAGGCTGTAAAATGTGTTTCTTTGACCTTCATCTCTTGGTTAGTTGATTTCCTCTTGACCAAACTTGGGATAAAAAAAACAATTCTCCAGAAATGTCTACTAGTTCATAGCATGTGAAATGCTCTCATCATAGACAATTTTTGAATGACCAAAAATAAGAACTTCTCACTTCTGTGTAACATGGTCCGTATATAGAATAATGAAGGGAAGGATGTCTCTACAGTAGCCTGTAAAGCAGATAAGTCTACATTGTCCACTCTCATAGTGTCTTCAATAAATAGATTGTACATCTGGCTTAAAAAAAAAAAAAGAAAACAAAATAAACCATGCTTTTGGATTATGTGACTTCCATTACTACTGAAGAGTTTCTGTGTTCAAGATCTGTCCGTCTGTTTCCCCTTATTTGTTATTTTTGAAATGTCCTAAGTCAGGCAATAAATTTGAACAGACGTGAGTTGCCTTTACATCAAGCTGTCTCTACCTGAAGGGTTCTTCTGCAGGTGAAGAGATGGAGAGCTGTGAATAGTCTTCAAACATGTAAACAGGTACTGCTGAGAGAACACATTCACACTGCCTGTGGATAGGGCCAAAAGTCTTGGGCTTACCTTGAAACAGAAAATGTAATCAAGTCTAGACATGAGGCAGTATTTTCTAAGAGTAAGAGGAGTTAATCTTTAATGGGTTTCAGAACAAGGTTATACAATTTTCCTTGCTGGAGATTTAAAAAAAATAATAATAAAAAATCAAACAACCAAACCAAGCAAACACGCCCCCCACAAACCCCAAACCTGACTTCCAGACAACCCAGACCAGGAATTGTTTAAGTGGAGATGGTCATCTCTTAAGACACTGGGGATGGAGCTGGTGACTTTTTGAGTTCTTGTTCAGTACTGCATTCTATGACCCATTATGTTTCCGTGGGGTTTCTCATAGGAAACAGGTCTGTTTTTTCTTGGGAAGAAGATATGAAAACTGCTTGCTGGTTTCTATCTGTTGGCACTTTTGACAAACAGCTATGTGTGAACCTTTCCTGTTGGAATGGCAGATACTACATGAGAGGTGAGCTCCAGCACCTGAAAAAAAAAAAAGGTTGAAGTAGTGACTTCAATCATCACAGCTGCTCTCCCTGACATCAAGTTTCACCTGGGGCTAGAGGAGCAAACTAATCCAGTGGAGCACTGCCTGGACAATGGCTGTGTGAAATGGGCATTAGAAATGGGGAGAGAGGCTGGGGTGACCCAGGCACGAGGCTGTGGAGATGGGATGAAAGGTAGGAGTTGACTGACAGAGTGTCCCAGTCTGCCCCCTGTACTGATGCAGTTTCCTTTGCAATTTGTTTTGTAAAGCCTGAAAACTAGCTGGATTTTAGAGATCTGAGGGAGGTAGACCTACGGATTGAGAGGCAACACATTTCTGGGGCTCCTTCTTTCAGCTGGTCTGGTCTGATTGCCTGTTGGTATTTCCTAAGCTGGCAGATGGAAATGGAAATTTCAAAATGTTGGAAAAGAATTCCAGTTGCCTTTTTCTTTTAACTTTGGAAACAGCTTATTCTGGTGAAGGCTGACAGATAGTGCAGGAGACAAACGTTTGTGGATCATGATGTTATCTGAATATGATTCCTGATTGTTGAGAGCATGTTGAGACCTGGGCAGCATGACTTTTCTTCCTTGTACTTTTGCTTCATGGTTTTTTTCCCCTTCCACTAGTAATGTCTGTATTAATTTCTGCTGCTCCCAATATCTCCTATTGCCAACTGTAATCCTGCATTAATCAATAATAATCAGAGCTTCCTAGCTGCTGCCATCTGTTTTCTCCACACAGGCTGTTTTTAAAACATCTCAATTTGTAGCAAAGTACTCCCAGTGTGTGGGGCATGTGTGAAATTGGATGGGGGCTGCAGAGCCAGAGGGGCAGGAATGGGAGGAGGCGAACCCCGGGGAGATAGATGCTCATGGGGAGCACCTCCTGCCATCCTTGCCCCGTCCCTGGGAGTCAGGGAGGGTTTCTTTCCCGGGTACCAGGGTGTCTCGGGAAGATGCTCCCGGGCCTGGCCGGGTGCTGTAGGCGGCCATCTGCTGCCACCTCCTGTCCGAGCAGGCGATGGCATCTGGGGAGGGACCACAGGGGCCCGGCGCTGCCCGGTGCCTGCGCGAAGCCAAGGGAGCCAAGGTGAGCAGATGGGAAACCACTTCCAGCTTTCAGGTAGGGAACTGCCATCTCCTCGGTGCTTTATAAGTGGTGCCTGTGCAAGGGCAGCGAGGATGTCAGTCATCTTGGGTGATATTGCTGGGTGCTGACCTGTCTCGTTGCATTTTTCTTGTCTCCACTATGCAATGGTCTCATTTCCTTACGGATTTTGTTCTTTCTGGGTAACTTGGCCACTCAGATTTCCATCCAAAGAACGACCAACAGCAACATCTTGGAGGCATCTGGCCAGCAGCTATTGCAGGAGGAGGCAAGCTGGCCACTCCTCTCCATCCCCTGCTTCAGGGCTGCAGTGGGGAGCCAGGGGCAGGACTCTTGTCCCTTCCTCCCCTCCCCAGAGTTTGTGGCTTCTCCCAGCTCCTCTGGCCTTCCCAGTCGGCTCTGGGCTGCTCGGCTGGGGCTTGGACGCCTGAGGAGGGTGTGCCATGCTTGCTGTGCCAGAGCTGTTTGCTGGCAGACAGGCTCTGGCTGGGGCGGCTGTCCTGCTGCTGGCCAGCCCACAGTGACTTGCTAGTACTGGTGACCAGTAGTTGCTTTTTAATTTGGATCCCTGTGTCTCCTTTCTGTTTTTAGGGGAGGGCAAGGGCTACTCTTTGTCCCTGCTTGCTTTTACTTCTTTGGCTTGTTCTCTAATAGCTATTGCAGCTTCCCTGCTGCCTGCGGTGACTACAAATTTGAGCTGAATTAATCCCAGACAGAGGCTCCATCTGAGGCAAACTTTCCTTCCAAAATGTTCAGTCTGAAAAGACCTGAAAGCAAGACAGGCTCGCCACCTACCTTCCCCTGTCTCATCCTGGGTAAAGGTTTGTTCTCTCCCTTCAAGAAGGACTGAGAGGCCCTTGGTGCTATGCTGGGTACTGACCAGGCAGACATCGATGGGCACGTCTGTCTGCCAGACCTCAGTGAGCAGACAAACAGAAAGCAGCAGTGTGACTGGCACTGACAGGTTTTGCTTGCCGCCCTGGAAGCAGCCCTTGGTTGCAGCAGAGGTGTTGCTGCTCCTTCCTTCCCCAGCTGGCCCGGGCTGCTGGCCCTGCTCAAGACCCTCAGCCTGTCCTCGTGCAACCCTGTGCTGGCCATGTCTCACCCTGTTCACTTATCCCTCTCCACGTCTCCTAGAAGCATCAAGATTTCAGCTTTGGTTTCTCCCTGTTTCCTTTCCCAAGGACTCTTATTTCATGGCGTCCTGCCTTTTTGTGCTGAGGTTTGTTTTCGTGCTGCCTGGCTGAGGTCAGCATCTGTTCCCACAGTCACTGCCCAAGGGGACCTTTTGATACCAGATAACAGAGTTGCAGGCCCTAGACCCTCTCTGATAAGAGCTGGGTATTAGATCCCAAAGCAGCCCCTCTTCCTAAATCAAACATAAGGAAACCAACAGCCTTCCTCTTCATCTCTGAATCTATGCATGCAGATATTCCTCATAAAGTAAGTGGTGCAGCTACCTTGTGGTGTGGACCACAGCAGGATCCCATCTGCCCTTCATGGTTGGTGCTCCTAGCAAGAGCTTTTATCTGAATTTGGGTGCTGCTTCTTCCTTCACCTGAGACTAACAGTGGGGTCTCTCCAGCCCCATGGCTATGACAGGTAAAAATCCTCTGAGCTGATTTTCTGTGGGATATTTTATATTTTTTCTTTTTTCCTGTGGAGCTCCCTGTGCTGCCATATTTCAACAGAGGCTAAAGAGCTAGAGAAAAAAGCACAGAAAGCTTCTGCATCTCTGGACACGGTGCTGTGCCATGCTACAAGCTTTTCCTTTGGATTTAGATAATTGCTAGTCCTGGCAAGGGCCAGTCATTTTAGTAGCGTAAAAATCACTATAGTTTTATTTCAAGCTTGAGAAACCACTTTGTCAGACAGGGCAAATTTTACCAAGCCAGTATGCGGGCTGTGGGCACAGCTGGAGTTAAACAGAAAGAGTCCAGTTCCACAAATACTAGATTTTCTCTGACTTGGTTAGAAAGAGGGAAACAAAGTAAACAAGAGAAGGAAGGGCTGGGGAAGTGGGGAGAAGGGAAGAGGAGAAAACTTCCTCCTTTCTGACAAAACTGTTTTCACCCCCTGCTTCCAAAGAGAGGTTTTCTGCCATACGGAGTTTCAAATGTTTGTTTGCTCTGCCTACTTGGTTATTTACTGCTCTGAGATTCTGTGCTGTCTTTGCTGGCAAGCTCAGCCTTTCAGGGAGTATGATGGAGTGCAAGGCTGTTTACCTATTTCTACTAGCACTTATTTAGCAGTGAAGTTGGTTTCTAATCCAGGTTTTGCCAGGAATTCTCATGTGTAGAAACCATAGCAGGAGCATGGGTGGGTGTGGGTGTGTCTTTAAGTGAGAATTCCTTTTGCCTCTTCTAGATATAACTTTTGCTACATGCTTTACTATCACTGGTGTACTTGACTTGTGGAAGTGAGGAAAGCTCTTTTCTCCTCTACCTGGAAAAACTCAGGAGTAAAAGGACTTTGGGCAGAGGTTAGACAAGGAAGGGAAGGCAGACGTTTAGCAAAAGGCCATGCAGAGCATCTATGGCAAAACCAAAGCCAGCCAGGAATTTTCAGGATCTCTTATCCCTGCTCTGTGAGCATCCACCATCCTCACATGTCCCCTCCACTAGCTCTTCTCTTCTGACCTGACCCAAGCCAAGGCAGGCTGTGCTGTATCAGGGCTGTTCCAGTGGTGCAGCACAGCTGCAGGGGAGACAAAGGCTGGGCCTGATCTTTGGCATCATCTCTGGGCTAGCCACACTGGAAACTTGTGTTCATTTGTAGACAAGCTCACTACTATTCTCAGTGCTCGTTACCCTTGTTAAGTTTCATGCTCCTTTTATCACCCCTCTGCACTCATCTCTCAAGGGCCATGAGGTGAATGCATCTTTTCCTTCATCCTCTTAAATTCCGCATTGGGAAGGACCACCTTTGCTGCTGAAGCCTATTGTAGAACACCTGTAGACTAAACAGCATTCTCTGGACCAGATTCAGGCTGGTACATTGACTCAACACTAACAAGTCTGCTCTGGTCTACAAGAGACCCCAAGTGCCCTGAGAGATCTGGGCCCGAAAGCTGCATAGTCCTATATCATAGTGTGGGTCTGCTTAACTACTTTTGGGTCGTTCAGCAGCACTTTGATATGTCTTTACTGTTTAATCCTGGATCCTGCTCTCCATTCAGAATGACCTGTCACTCATTTTCTCTGTTTTTCCAGGATAGGGAGGGTGAATGCCACTTCATTAGAACCAGAAAGGGTCCTGTTGGCCATTTTGCCCAACATCCCCAACAGTACTGCCCACAGAGCTCACTGCTTGCTCTCTGAATTGGGTCAACAACGTGTCTCTGACCTAGAACTTCTCCAGGCAGTAATCTGAGTGCTACTGAGGCTTACTGAGAAATGTTATCCTGCAATTATTCTGCAAAAAAACTTCTTACTCTATGTTTTTGTTTTATCATTAAAGGATCCTAAAACACAGGTCTTTCTTAACTGTCTCTCAAGGAGGCAATGACTGCTTGCTATATGCTGGAAAGTGTCCTCTATATTTGATATTAACTAATGGGGCTGAAATTGCTCTTGGCTCTTGATATTCCTAAGTGTTCCCCTTTGGGGGCTGGATTCCTTCCCAGCAAGTGGCAGCAGCCACCAGCAAAGGTGAGTTTGACATTGATGCAAACTCTCCCTGCAGCAACCCGTGCAGCTGTGCCAGCACTGGCTCCCTTTGTTCAGATTATTTATTGAAGGTGAACTCCTTGAGCATACAGAGCACAACGTGTTTTCCTGAGTACAAGCAAGGACCCCAGAGATGTGTTGGAGGAAAAGATCTCAGGGTAAAACTATGCCAGGCACTGCATAGGCTTCAAGCTGCTACCTCCAGCTACTCTTGGCTACTTGGTTCCAGCTTCCCTTTTTCTGAAAGAGCCTTTTGACCCCAGTAACTGGGTGAAGGAGTATTGTTGTTTATGGTTTTGAAAGACAGGAGGGAGAACTGGAATGCTTGTCTCTCTGTGCCTCGCTTTTCCTATCTATAAAGTGTGAGTGACGATATTTTTCCCTTCTTCAGAGGGACATTTGCAAGCTAATGGACAGAAAGTGCTCAAACTCCCCACCTCGGCAGTTGGGACATGCTGGCAATCTGCCCAATAGCTTTTAGATGTGTCTAACCTAAGCAACAGTGGGTGATAAATGGTATAAACAGGTTGTCTCTACTGTGCTGGCTGCTCCCTAGTGCTGTGTGGTCGGTGTGCAGGGAGTGCTGCTATTTCACTATGTGTTGGGAGCCTTCTCCTCCCTTTGTTTCGGGTTGCACAGAAGCTGCCTGTGACTTTGCTGGCAGAACTGCCTTTTGAGTGGAGTGAGGGGGCTCCTGTGTTCAGCATCACCATCGACTCAAATGAAGTTTGGCTAACAGGCCACGGTGCCTGCAGGCACTCAAAGGCCAGCATGCTTCTGCAAGCACCAGGCTGGGACAGTGCCTGCTACCTCCAGCCTTTTGCATGAATTACAAACGTTGACATTTTTTATGGCATTGCAATTATGCTCTCTGCTGGCTCTGGATGTTCAGAACTCGCTCTCTGTCATGACAGCAAGGCATTTCTCTGGATATTTATGCTATGAGACTGGGAGCAGAAGGCAACCCTGAAGGCTTTCAGCGGTGTTAACTTGCCCTTGTTGCTAGTGTATGAGAAACCTGCCACGCTGTCTCTTCTTTGATATCTTCCCTGGATTTGTGCTGCTGCAAGGCTTCTCTGATCTCTGCTGCTGAATGGCACAACCAAGAAGAGCAATGTAGAAGCAAACTTGGCAGAAAAGGGTCTCTGTGTTTTAAAAACAGAGTGATCTTTGGGAAAGGAATTACTTAGATCTTTGATGCTGCTAAAGGCCAGGCAAATGGGGCATATAGGAGAAATCCAATTGTTCAGATAGTGGGAACACCGAGAGAAAAACGTTAGTGTCAATCTCAGGTTAATTGGAAAATATTCAAAGGAATTTGTTTTGCTTAATTTTGAGGTTAGAAGTTCCCTGGGGTTCTATGAAAAGGATGCAACACTGGCAGCTCCTTTGAAATGAGCAGGAATAAGCTGCAAAGCAAAGAATTTGTTGGAGGGGATGTGACCTCCTTGTAGACAGATGGATGGGGCAGCAGACAAGCAAAGATGAGAATGCTGTTCAGCTGCTCTTGCTTCAAAAGAAGTCTGTGGTGTGGCATAAGTTGATAGGTATGAAGACTCCACTTCGAAGACAGATTCATCCTGACATCCAACATCAAAGATAAGATTGCCCAGCTCCAAGCTGTCCCTGGATGGGTGCACAGCCTGTAGGAAGCACCAGACACACCAGGTGTGTTGTGGCTCCACTGGTCTATTAGAAATACCAACAGCAGCATCAGTGGTAAACTTTGCAACAAAAGCCCAGGTTCTTGGATTAACTGTGCGCACCCGTTCAGGTCACCCCTTTATTTTGTTATCTTTTGGTTTTCTTTTCTGCTTAAAGGGCAGGGAGTGTCTTAGCTTTCATTTATAAAGTATCCTGCAGAACGGGAACCTGCCAGTGGTACCAGGGCCTCCTGGCAGTGCTGATGGTAACTTCTGCCTATGGGAGGGTGGGGGGACTTGCTTGGCAAGTCTGGAGCCCACAGAGCCAGTTCAGCTCAGGAGTCACATGAGGAGCTTTGGGGTTCTGTGCAGTGAGGGAGGAGTGATACAGCAGCCATGTTGTCTGTCCCTGTTCCTCATGCCTGGGAAATTCCAGCTAAGCACTCCTCTATTCCATCCGGCAGTAGGGCAGCATGAGGAGGTGGAGACTTTCCGTCGTACTGGCTAAGAGAAGCTTTGAGGGCAGCTCTTTAGCTAGGGAATTATGATTTGGAGGAGTCTTTTAAGAGAGGAGGCAGATTCAGTTTCCTAACTTACTTCTGGAGAAAAGGAAACTCTCCAGGATTGTGAGACTCTGTCCCAGTGTATTGCTTCAGAAGCATTTCAAGCCGCTGGAGAGCATGAAGATTGGTAACCATGTTCAGAGGTGCACAGTGTTTAACTGCACACATGGGTTCAAGAGAGTGGTAGTGAGGGGATGGAAGTAGGGCACGTAATAGCCAAGAGGCAAGACCAGAGTACCTAGAAAGTGAGCACACTACCAGTCTGAGAGCATGAGCTACAGCAGACCTCTTGGAAGAGGGAATCTGGCTGCCGTCCTGAGGACAGTCCTGCAGGCTTCTTGTGAAGAGCAGAAGAGTTTCTCAACTGTGTAACAGTTTTGCTGATTGGAAAATCACTTCTGTTGATTGAAGAACTCTCTTCCTTCTAGCAATTTGAGTAACAGAACAAGTAAAGTGGGTTTCAGACCTCTTTTGGGTTTCTTTTTTCTTCCCCACTTTGAACCACTCTATCAAAGACTGAGACTGGCTGTTCTAGTTTGATCAACTCTATAAGTCATGCCACCAAAATCTGCATGGTTACTCTTCCACCAAAAGCTGGGACTCTTTTCTACTGACAGAAAGGTACCCAGTCTTGGGCTGCAGACATTCAGGGAAACAGTCCATCACTTCATTTCTGCAGGACCTTCTCACCCAAACCCAGGTCAATGATGCAGGTTTTGTTCTCCTCCTGAATTTGGCTGGCTCCTCGCTCTCACTTTTTGCTCTGCATTTTACTTGTGGCTTTAAGTACACTGTAGTAACAAATAGTTTTCCCTATTGAAAGAACCAGAAGTACCTGTAGGGCTGTTATGAAGTTGTCATTGACATTCTCTTTTTGCTCCCACAGTGCTTGGAAGGTACTGGGAACACTCATCAGTGTTGTGTAATGGTCACAGTGCACTTCAAGAGTCAACAAAACATTGTAATAAGGCCAAAAGCCAACACCTGTGTGGACTAGTCCCTTCTATTCAACAATAAGGTAATCACCTGGAGAACTTTAGCCTCATACTGACTGCTGTCACCACTGCTTTCTTCTAGGTCAACATTACTCAGCTCTTTCAGTTCAGATTCATTGCAGATGGAAAACTGCATAAAATAGAGAAGAGAAAATTCTGGAGGGGAAGAACTCTAACACAGTATCTGTAATTACAGACTAGGCATTGTATTTATCCTCTTAGACTGGCTACTATTTTATATTAATACAGAAAAGTATCACTCCTTTAGGAAGATGCTCTTCTTAATTGATTCCCTAATGGAAATAAACTGTCATTTACAGGCAAGAAAAATGTAATTGTAAACTTTGCTTTGTATTTCAACTCTGCAGTGTGGAGGCTCTGAGCTTCCAGCTTTGTGAGACAATTTCTTGTGGTAATCCTGAAGTAGACAGGTCACCTGGGAAGTCTGAGTGACCTAAAACAACATGGAAGGTGTTCACACACTCTGATGGAAGCACAGCCCACAGGGAATCAAAATCAATGCAAACTGCAACTTTGTCCAGAGCTTGGAGCGATGCCCTTTGACAAGATGTGTTGAAAACTTCCATTAAATAAATGTCCATGACCGGTTTTACAAAAGATGCAAACGAGAGGGACGAGCAAAAGCCAAGCACGTTTTCTGTGCCTTGGAAGTGAATTGCCTCCAATGAGCCCTCCTAGGAAGTTTAGACTGTTTACCATGCAAAAGTTACTGTGGCCTCATCTTTGTGTTCATACATAGTGGCTGGCAGCTGGTCCAGCTGTACCAGTGTGGCTGTGCTAAACTGCTGTTTGCCTGGAACCTGGGTGAGTTCAACTAACGTTCATCACTGCTCCCTTTAACTGTGGTGTGCTGCTCACAGGCCACGTGCCACTTTTTGTTCCTTGCTAACTGCAAGTTGAGGCCTCCTGTTCATTCCTTGGTTTGCCTGGTTGTCCCCAAAAGGATAAATGACCATGAGACTTAAAAATCTGGGGAAAAGAAGATGAATGGTTAAACTAGTGTTTTATTTTTTCTGGTTGTTTTCTCTTGTATAAATTATATCTGAGTTGGTTTGATTTGGGCCTAGCGTTATTAGGATTGCCAGAAGTGGCATGCAAGTTTGGATGTTACTCTGGACAAGCTTCCAGAGGTTCAGACATACATAAAAATGTTAGAAACTCATGTTTCTTTTTCCTGAGTCTTTGACAGAACTCTTGAATAACCTTAGCTGGAGCATTCAACCTTTCTGAACTTGGAGAATAGCACGAACCTCCTACAAACTGGTGTGGTGTGAGATTCAGCTAATATTTGTAGAGGAGTAAGAGTTCTTTAAAGGCATGAGAGTTTTAGCTAATATTTGCAGAACACTTTGAGGTCTTGGGATAGATGCTGCTACCAAAGGGTGAAGTGGTATTCACATGTTCTGTCATGTCTGTGTTGTTTACAAATAGAATAGAATGATGTTTTGAAGGTCAGAGACCTTGAGAACAATAGTGGGTTTGAAGCACTCATTTATTTTTACCAAGTTCAGATGCCTGGCATACACTAGCATTTCATTTATATAAAAGATCTGATCAAACATTTTGGTTGTTTAAAGGGGTTGTTTTGCTTGTTTTCAGGCTGTTGAAATGTCAGATGGTAAAATCAAGCAAGAGTTCCAGATGGGGCAACTGGAAGTGAAACACAACAAAGATGGTAATGGGAAAGGTTCAGATTCTCACTTGACTGGGAGTCCCTTCCCATCACCTGTGACATCCAGACCCACTCTCTGTGCAAGCCCTTGTGCAAAGCAGCATCCCATGAGGAAGTTCTTCATTACCGGGGTAAGGAAAATAAGTAACAGTTTCACTGCTCACTCATCCTTCCATGCTGGGAATTGTTTGGGAGCTGGAGTCTCATCTAGAATACTCAACATTTATATGGCCAAGAAAATCATAAGCACCCTGCTTTAACAACTCCAAATCTGAATTGGAGTTTCGTGACTTAAACTAATAGGGCAAAGAAGTGCTCAGTACTTTGATCTCATTCACTGGCATTCATGCTGTGATTTGCACCAGAAGATGAATCTCTGTCTCCCTAACATCTAGTGAGGATACAGGCTAAATCTGTGTTTGAGTAATGGTGGAAGACAAGGGATATAATAAATGCTGTAAAATCCCCAGTCATTGATGGAGAAGTAAAAGCTGGTGGAAAGGGATCTATCTAATCAGACAGCTCATTTAATAAAAAAAAAATTGTCTCAATTCCTCTAGTCTACGGCCAGCTTTCTTGAAGACAAAGGGAGGCATAATTTGTACTGGCAAAGCTGACTCTGACTTAAAATCAGAGTAAACAGTTGGCGCAAATAGCAGCTTTTGCTTGTTTACAGTTGAAGCTGTGCTAGTCACTGAGGGCTGGAGTTGCAGCAAATTCCTAACGTATGTTGCTGTCTAGTTTGTTATATTGGTGATGGTTTATTCCCTAATGCTTAGGAAGTAGAGCACAGTAGAGGAGACAAACTGCCTTGCAGCCACCTTCTTTAGTGGTGGTAAATGTAATATGGGAATGCACAAGGATGGTATTAGGGTGTGCTAGGTCAATCACTGCCATTTATTGTGTCAATCATTTATTGCAAGGGCTCAATTCTAAGTGCTTTAAATTCCTGCTACCTTCACTGAGACAGAAGTTGCTTGGCACCGTCCAAGGCTGTGTCCTTAGTTTCTGTACCAATCTACAGGATGGGTAGAGAGGCTTTCTAGAAGGAAAAAAGTAACATTAAAAGCCACTAATATGTGAATGTGGTCTTTAGTTATGTCTTGGAGACTGCTGTTCCAAAACATCACCTCAGGAGAGCCATATTTATCAGCGGAGATATTTATAAGCTGTCATCAATGGCTGTCCATGAGCTATTGTACCCAAAAGGCAAAGGGGGAACAGAAATAATTATCCCTGAATTTGACAGGTAAGAACATGTGATGTATAGAGGAATGGAGTTAAACCCATGGGATCGTTGCTGTCTAATTAATGGCTCTTTGTTGCTGTGCCATAGCCTGCAATGTGCTGTGAGCAGCAACACTCTAATAGCCAAGATCTCTGTGCTTTGGTTTGGATCTTGCCAATTCAGGCTTGTTACATACTCTCAAAAACTAATCTGGAGATTACAGCCACATATTACTTGCCTGTATGAGTTACAATAACATGAAAGTATGAAATTAAACATATAAGCACACTCATAACTGAGCCTTCATTTTAAAGGTTAATATTCAGATGGTTAAAACCCCAAGTGTAATGATTATGTGAGAGTCATTATTTGCTGCCTTTGAATTCAATGCTGGGAGGCTGATCAGAGGTGCTTTGGGAGCTAAAGGTTTAGACAGTAGTTTGCAGAACTGAATCCTACTTGCCAGTAGAAAAAAAAAATCTGGCTTTGTTAATTATGGTCATTCCTGTCTAATCCTTTTGCTCTGCATTTCTCTGTGGAAAGCAGCTTTATCTCCTCTGAGCAAAGGTGATCAATACAATCAAATCAGAGCTGTGCAGGAGGAATGTTAAGGAGGCTGAAACCATCTAAAATGCTTCTGGTTCTGCATTTTCCTACTGACATGAAAAGCTACTCATGCTGAAGCTTCTGGGCTTTTTAGGCAGAAGAACATCTGAGGTCTGGGTGCTTCACACAAATCTTACACTTTCTCACATCTCACTAGAGACCTCCAGTAGCTCCACACTTTTTCCCTTCCAGCTCTGTCTTTTGTGTCAGATGTTGATATTAATGCTCCATACAGAGTCACCTAGACTTTTCTTCTTCTTTTTCTTCTTCTTCTTCGTTTATCATTGCTCTAAATTTGATGTAGTTTCAGGAAAGCTGCTGAAATAACATGTGTACAACAAGGAATCCACTTAAATATGCTAGAAACTTCTATAAGCCAACAGATGATAGTAGTAACCCAAAAGGCTCCTTGTGCTTCGACCTCAGGTTCTATTGTAACATCTCAAGATCTTTGAGATCACTTTGGTAGTTTTCAATGCTTTAGTATGGATTACTGAGATATTGCTTGTTCAGACTTAGTAGACCTTCCCTTGTGATGAATCCACTGACAGTGAGTATGTTGTGGCTGCCTTGTTGCCACTTGCATGAGACATATTGGGACATAGATTTTATTTTCTTTTTAATGTGTTTTTTTTAGTCAGATAGAGGCTAGATCATGGGCTAGCTGAGTAATTTTGAC
This sequence comes from Brachypteracias leptosomus, assembly GCA_013401335.1. Taxonomy (NCBI): domain Eukaryota; kingdom Metazoa; phylum Chordata; class Aves; order Coraciiformes; family Brachypteraciidae; genus Brachypteracias; species Brachypteracias leptosomus. Next base: position 228,989 of record VYZX01000881.1, read on the forward strand.
TTGACTACTATAAAGTACAGGATGTAAAGCAAACTAATGTTAATAAGTTTCTATGAAGGCACCACCTACACATTTGACATTGATGTGATGATCTGAAAATGAAACAGAAATAGTTATGTGGTCTTTTATTTTCAGGTTTGTTTTACTCTTCTTTTGTGACATTCCCTTGTTTCAGTCAGGAGTGTTTGGCCAGGCTGCAGAAGGTCCACGTCACCAAGACTACAGAGAAAACTTCTCAAGCTTCTGGATTTTGACTGAGAGGTCATGAAGGTACATGTGGGATCTGGCTGTGATGATGGGTCAGTTGCAGGAAAGAAGGCACAGGAGGGCTGGGAGAGGTGCAACCCAGTGGTACATGTGAGGTATGTGGGAACAGGACAAATGCCCAAGCAGTTGGATTATGTTGGCCTTGGTGCTGGGGTCGCTTCACACGGAGCTGGTATTTGGCTTAGCTCATCTAGAGATAGGTGTATATTTAGAATGCAGACTTATTTCCAGTAATATTCTTTCTGAAGTGATTGCCAGATAAGTCAATTATCTCACTCCTCTTAGAATGAGAACTATTAATTACATGAATTATAGGCACAGAGCAAAGATGATCAAAGCAGGTGGTGCAAAGGGATACCAAGATGCAGAGTGGTGTGTTGTCTGTTCACTGTTTGTGAAATTCTTTGAAGATGGGTGATATATAATGTTTATAGTTGATTTTATTAGCAAGAATGTTATCTGGAGGGCATTTGATGGGGATTCAGGATATCTGGCTCTGTTCCTCGGTATTTCATTGGGCAGCTGAGCAAGTTAATTCCTCTTCCTGTGCCTTAGTTATTCCACTATTAAAATGCAGATAATCACCCATAAAACTGAGATAATAACACTGTCCTTTTTTTGAAAAGTAGCTAGAGACCTGCTGATTACAAGTTTTGGATGCATTTTTGAAGTTATTACTATTTTCTTTTAGACAAGATAATAATAATAGCAGACAAGTCAACGTCAGTGAATCTGTGATTTGCTCAGAGCAAGCAAGGGGACGTGGGAACTTGAATCATTACTGATTTCACTTTAAAGGTCTCTGCTAGCAATTTTTTTTAAAAAAAACAATAAAGATTGATGCTAGAGCTCTTCTTTTTGCTGTAACTTTGTGCTTCTCTGCGATGCCTATTTCTAGTTAAGAAATTCCTAGCAGTTGGCAAATAGATGGCACATCACTCTTGTCTGGGAACGTAAATGTTCTCTACTTAAGAATCTCTGCAGGTGGCATCCCAGATTTAGCGGAGACAAGAATAACATCTATTGCCTTCCTGACAATTCTGAGGACTCCCAAAGCCATTTGAAAAGTGCAGAAGTAGATGCTGGCAGGATCAGGTTTAGGTGCTTCAGAAAGCTATTTTGTGCTAAACAGGTTTATATGAGCCCAAGACATCATCCATAAAATGTCATCCATCGAGACGAGGCCTTTTTCCAAGTCTTGAATACTGCTCCCCCTCTTGATATTTTCTGAAAAGCTTGTCACGTTTCTATTTGCCATCCTAAAGAGGAGCAGAAAAGAAGTCCCTGCCTGATCTTGAGTTAGTGAAGGCTGGAAGGAAAGTGGCCATTTATACCAGTAAGAGCATGGATAGCTGCTGGAGGAGCCAGTATCACTGATAGAGGACTGGCATTCATATACTCTCTCACTCTCATACTGTTGTTATTCACTGTGCCTGAAAAGACTGTTGAAAGGAGGAGATAGCTTAGGTTAGAATTATTGCAAGGCATCCATTTCCATGCCAATGTTGTGGCAGTGAATGCTTCCCACTCTTACCCAAGGCTGGATCTGAACTCAAGACCAACCCATATTGCAGCTGATTGCTGCTCAGGCCAAGTCCATAACCAAAAAACACTTTCACCATTTTTGTGACACTTCACACAAGAAGCATCAATTGATCTTAGTGGAGCAAGTGGAAGTAGAAAAGAGTAGAGGAGATTGGGAAATCCATTTACCCAGCAGACAGCCACTACTGTGTGGCTGGAGAGCTTTCTTCCCAGGTGTCACTGAAATACCTTCTTGTTGCTAAATCTCAGGTTGAAGGTGCCAAGTCTGCCTTTTATGTGGTCTTGCCACAAGAGGCCAAACTGATGCTGCATTTCCTAGAGCTGGGTGATGTTCACATATGTCCTGAGCCTCAGCTAGCCCCTTCTCTAAAGAATTTATGATTGGAACAGACCAGACAAAGAAAGGATGAATAAGCTCCTTTTCTGAAGCCAGTTTTAAGCTGCTGTGGGCACAGAGGAATCTGCACTCAAAAACATTAATGTTATCCAGTTGCTGTGGGCAGCATAAGGAATATGCTCAGACTCCTGCAACAACTGGTTTAATCATTTGGCATGAAGAAGATACACTGTGAACAGGCTTCTTTTACCTTTTTGGGGGATGCAGTATCCTCAATACAGGAACCTTCTCAAATGTCTGCTCCCCAGGAGCTATGCCATTGTACCAGATAGGCTCTGAGTTGCAGGGAGTTTCTGCCAGAAGATGGGAATCTAGATCTGTGGAGTCCCCTGAACATAAAAACTGGCTTTCTGCACTCTTGCTTGGAATTTTATTCCTGCCATTGACTTTTGCCTTCTGATTTCATTTCTTGCCCTTCTTTGGGCAAGGGAGAGGGTGTTAATTTTAAATATGCCATCATCTCTGCACTGTCATGGTGGCATTTGATCTGGCAAGTGGCAGCCCTGGGGCTACCATCCGTACAGAAGCCTCTAGCATCCTAGTAGTTACTATACTGAAATTTTCTTGTAATGGTTGGGTGCAGGCTGCCGTGGCAGTGTAATTACATAGCAAATACTGCAAATTGCTTAGCCTAATGACAGGCTAAGTGCCAAGTGGAAACAACAGTAAGTGCAGGTCCCTGGTGGGTAGGGAATGGTGCTGTGATGCCCTGATGCTGTCAGTCCATCCTCATTCATCCTGGACCACTGGAGGAGGCAATATCTCCTTTTGGCAGCAATACTCAAGTTAGCACTTGTCTGTCCTGGCAATCATGTATATTTGCTTTATTTTTTAAATAGCTCATCTAGCTAAGGAGGGTGGCATAGGGCAGACCTTCTCTTATGTGAAGTGTAGCTGAATTGCTGAGGATGTCAAGTTGGCTCATGTGACAATTTTCCCTTCTCTGGGACAGCTTCTGCCATCCTCCATGTCCTGTGCTTTGTTGTGTGTTGTGAAGGTGTGTCAAAAGTGGCTTTCAAGCCAGTTCAACTGAAGTGGTGATTTGTGTAAGGTTTGAAAATTTTTGGTGGGCATGCCTTACAAAGAGTAGCTGTCATTTGTTAGAAGTTGAAGCCTTAATTTCTGCCTGCAGACAAATGTTTTTAAAGCCTCCTGTCTAGTTGCTACCAAATACAGGTGGTAGTGCCCATGCAGCTTTCACTGCGACACTCTGGGATCCAGGAGCTTTTGAGATTTCTTTATTGACAAATTCCAGGGAATCAGGCTACCTAAAAATACCTGCTTGTAGCCCACAAAACTACTGATAAATGAGTTTCTTTTGAACATTCAGTGTTTTCCCTCTTTCCCCAAATATCAAAACTTGAAGTATTCATTTCTTCTTCAGAGCATGTACCCTGTGATCAGCAAGCTAAGTGTCTGAGAGTGGCTGCGCTAAAAGATGACACCCAAATAATCAGCTCACAATAAAATCAAGCTAGTTACAACTTCTAAGTGGCTTTGGAAAATAACTTCCAGAACTACAGCTTCACAGTTCCCTGGGAGTGTTCATCTGAGAGAGTCCCAAGTGCTTCCCAAATCTTGCATAGAACATAGTGTTCAGGTGATGGAGTCTCAGTTTTGAAAATTGTCATTATTTGGGAACAAGATTCTGACAAAAGTTCATTGAGTAATTTAAAAACTGAATATACTTTACATTTGAAAATGTTGAGGCTATTAGTTAAGATTCCCAAGTCCTGTAGACACTTCCATGGCTTTTTATATCAAGTTCATTTAGTTGTTGCTTTGGAGCTCTTTACAATACAAACCAGCTTATTAATGAGTGCAGTTCTGTGTTATTGGTTACCCCAAATTATCTGGAAAAGCTGCTGGGTTTTATTTCTGAAATGGAACTGAATATGCTCAATCTCCACAGGATGGGAGCGAAGAATCATTCTGTCAATTCTCTTCCTGCCAGCTGATGCCAGGGTCAGAGAAGTAGGTCACACCTTTCTGGTTTTCAGATGGAGCAATACTCATTTTAGACCAATTTGCTCTGAGCACGGAGCTCATCTGCTGGGTTGAACCAGGGCATTGTTGCTTTCTCTAGTGCATTGTTCTGCTCTCCCTCTAATTAGCTCCAAATGTTTCTTATGCCTGGAACACAGTGGTAGTGATGAATAATGGGCTCTCTTCTCTTAACCCTTCGACCCCTAATGCGGCTGTGCACTCCCACCTAGATGCTTTTGCTTTCCTACATCCACCAGTGCTGTGTCAGTCTGACAGTTGCCTCTATCAGACTTGCTGCCCCATAACCTCCTCTCTCCTGTTCTGCAAATTAAGTAGGAGAGTGTAGGAGCATGGTCTTGGCTTCAGTGCTTTCTTTTAAGGTCATGGTGTTGGCTTTGCTTGTGTGTGTGAGTGTGCATAAAAGTGCACCCTGTATGCCATTTGCCCTGGAAAGGAGGACAGCCACTATAAATCGAGGTCTTCTGCTTTGGAGATGACCTGCCCAAAAATGTCATGCAACTTGTTGATTTATAGAACTGCTCTAGTTAGGTGCTAGAAGAAGGAAAGCATCGCAGGCTGATCTGAAGAGATGAGCTTTAACTGCTCATTACTTTGGCTAAACAGGAGTCCCCTCAGATGTGGTTTATTTATCAGGGGTATGCTGCAGATGTTAAAGAGATCACGTGTGAGTAGACACATGAGGGTTCAAGTCTGAAGAAAACAGGAGTGACACCTGTGGGTTCTTATATGGGACTGAGGTTCATGGAAAGAAGGAGAGGGGAAGACTTGCTACAGATGAGTCACTGGGGGCAATGCTTGGAGGAGGTTGGACCAGGGCATATCTTGTCCTACAAAACAGTACAATGTCCAAATGCATTCTTATCACCCTCCTTTTCACAGCAAATTGTCTTGCTTTAATTTGATTGGATTTTTTTTCCAATTCAGGAGACTAAGCCATCAGCCCAGCATGCTGAAGCTCCCCCTCACTATGGCAGGCAGGTAGACCTTTGAGGGCCTGTCGGGTGTACTCACTGGGGCCAGCACTCCCATTTCAGCACAGGTGGCCATTGTCCCCTGCCTGGTGCAGTGTGACATGTCTGTTCCACAGCGAGCTCCCTCAGCTTGCTGACAGCACCTTTTAGCCTTGACAAAACACTGAGAAGTGTCTGCAAGCCCTTCATCTGCAGAGGAGCTCAAGCACCAAGTCCTGTGTGGTTCTGCTCTCCACCTGCCTATTCCTGCACCACCCTGTGCTGCTTCTGCAGAGAATCAAGGAATCATAGAATGGTTTGGGTTGGAAAGGACCTTCCAAGGTCATCTAGTCCAACCCCCCTGCAGTGACCAGGGACATCTGGAACTAGAGCAGATTGCTCAAAGCCCCATCAAGCCTGGCCTTGGATGCCTCCAGGGGCAGGGCCTCCACCACCTCTCTGGGCAACCCGTTCTAGTGTTTCACCAGCCTCGTAGTAAAGAACTTCTTCCTAATATCTAATCTAAATCTACCCTTCTCTAGTTTAAAGCCATTGCCCCTCATCCTATTGCTACATGCCCTTGTAAACAGTCCCTCTTCAGCTTTCTTATAAGCCCCTTTCAGGTACTGGAAGGCCGCTATAAGGTCTCCCTGGAGCCTTCTCTTCTCCAAGCTGAACTCCAAGCTGTCTCCCTCAGCCTGTCTTCATATGAGAGGTGTACCAGCCCTCTGATCATTTCTGTGGCCCTCCTCTGGACCTTTCTCTGTCAGGTCCATGTCCTTCTTGTGTTGAGGGTTCCAGAACTGGTTCCAGGTGAGGTCTCACCAAAGCAGAGTAGAGAACCAGAATCACCTCTCTTGGTCTGCTGGACACACTTCTTTTGATGCAGCCTAGGATGCGACTGGCCTTCTAAGCTACAAGTGCACATTGTTGGATCATGTCCAGCTTTTCATCCACCAGTACCCCCAAGTCCTTTTCCACATGGCTGCTTTCTATCACATCATCCCCCAGACTACCTTGATAGGATTGTCCTGACCCAGGTGCAGGATCTTGCACTTGACCTTGTGAGGTTCACATGGGCCCACTTCTCAAGCTTGTCTAGGTCCCTCTGGGTGACATCCTGTTGCTCTGACATGTCAACTGCACCACTCAACTTGGTGTCATCTGCAAACTTGCTGAGGGTGAAATACCCCCGAGGTTTTGCAAAGGTCAATGCATTGTCACTGCATCCTGCCTGTTTATAACTGTCCTGTCTTGTAAAGCACTGACGTTTGGTTAGGTTGGAAACAGTTTACAGCTGGAGTAGCACTGGTCTGGGTCTCTGGTGAGAAAGCCTGAGCTTTTGTTTATGTTGGTGTTGTCTGTCCTGCAGCACACAAGGGCTGGGCTGAGGCTGGGGGTGTTTCAGTGTTATGATGCTTTTGGATGCTTGAGTCATGGGTCTGTGTCTGTCTGTGCAATATGCAACTCCTAAGAAGCTGCATCCACCATAAATTTATTTTCCTTCACCAGAGAGCTCCCTGTGGCCTAGATCTGGGAAGGAAAAGGGCAGGCACTGCAGACATTACATTCTGTGCTACATGACTTTGTGTGACTAACATCTCTGGAGGCTCAAACTATTAAAACTGGCCCACACCTCTTCTCCATCACTCTCACATATCAGTTCCTGCCCAAGTCTCTTCTCGGCTGTACGACAGCCCAGGAACCAGTATCCCAGCTGTGGTACAGAATGACCTGTCTGTTGGCCCTGAACCATTTGGTGTAGAGAACAGGCTTTTTTAGGCTCATGCTCTTTTTCTTTGAAGAGACAGGTATCAACTGGGCAACAAAAACAGCCCTATTATCCAAAGGCCACTTCTGCTGCCTGTGTGACAGAGTCCTTGGAGCTGCTGTCACCACAGCATTGACACAGCCTGTGAAATGAGTTTGCAAGTGTGGGAGCCAGCCCCTACAGCTGAAAGGCAATTCTCTGCGACAAGAACCTTGATATTTGTAGGCTGTAATTACAAGAAGGGACCATACTGCTAATCTAGTCTCACCTTCTGCCTCATTCAGACAAGACCTGTACCCATAATGTCCGCATCAAGGATAATAATTCACTGTTAAGCTACAGCACTTATTTTAGGAAGACAGCAAATCTTGTTTTAAGAGCTCAAAGGGTGGAGAATAAAACTCACCCTTACATGATTTGTTCAAGTGATTAACTACTGGCATTATTGCAAGTTTTAATTTTTAAATGCTCATATTATTTCCAGTTTGATTTTATCCAGCTTTTACTTTGAGCTTCTGGATCTAGTTATGGTTTTGTTTGTTAGATTCTTGGAGCCCTTTAGCATCTCTCATAATCCCCCACCGAGAAATGTTAATAGATTTAGATCAAATCACCTCCAAACCTTCCCTTCAGTCAGCCAAACAGATCAGGCAGCTGAAGCCTTTCCATCTCCCTTTCTCGCTCTCTGCAACATCTGAATTGAATGATGTGTTATGTTGGATCAATCACCCGCTCATCTGACCACCTATTTGATGATGCTTAAACACACGCGGGCAGAAGCACTTCTCTTACTTGTGGCTGTTTTCTAGACCAAAACCATCTGTGAATATTTTCCACTGGCTAACCCAGACGAACCCGGAGCCGAGGGCAGGCGCTACCTGCTGCCGCTGTGCGGGGCCGCGGGGGCCGGGGGGTCCCGCTGCTGCCGCAGAGCCCCGCACCGCCCGCGGCCGCAGCTCCTCGGGGGGCCGCGGCTCCTGCCCCACCGAACGCGACTTAGCGATTCCTTCACCAGCTCCTCGCCATCAACTCCTCGCATCCAGTGCTTGGTGGCTTGTTTCCTATTGCCCTCTAGTGGCAAGAGCGGAGGCCCTTGCTTGGCTTCCCGACTCCTGTTTTCTGCTCATTTTTCACCACTTCTTTCTCCGGGGAAATGGTCTTGTTGATACGATGGGATTCAGTGATATTATTTACCTGGATTTTAACATTCAGCTTTACTATTTAGAACTTTATGCTCTGCAGGAAGCAAACATTTGGTCTCTGTGGTCGGTAACTAATGTCCTGCCTTGTCTGAGAGTGGAAGAGGCTTTCCTGCTCATCGAAATGTTTTCACAACAAACTGCAGAAAATGTCATTTTAGACTCCTACGGAGTCTGAATTCTGAAGTGAACTCTGTGTACCCTGCCAGCCTGGTGCATGAGGTTACCTTCTGCTGAGTAGAAATACTGCTTTTTTTACTATTTGTGTTTCTATCAAAAGCCTTTGTTTTTATTATAGTGAACTATTTAAAGCACACTCCCTTCCAATCAATCATTTCTTTTTGTCAGACAAGCCAAATCATTTATTGAACAATCTTGGCTAATCAGTCTGTCTTCTTATAGAGATCCTAGAAGATGGTTTATTAATGAGACCTAGATTTTTATTTTTTTTCCCCCCTGGTTGTAATGCAGGGAGATCTTAATAAGCAATGAATTGCTGTGTCTGCAATCAGTTTTGAGAAGCTTAAAAGGAAAATAATAATACTACGACTGACATGATTGCTCTCCCTACACTGCCATCCGGTGGATGCAAAATTCATTTCCTTTTGTAAATGGGAAGGGAAATTCTCCTCCTGATATCACAGCTTGCAAACTTGCACCAAGCTGACTCTCACTTGTAATGCAATTTCCAGACCAGTGAGGAAAATCTTGGTTATTCTTTAATTTTAGTTGTTTCATATTAGAGAAAGAGGCTTTCCAGTCTCTCATCTACAGAAAACATCCTCTACCCTGGAATGGGAAGTAAACCTGTCTGGATCTTGAAAAAGGGCTCTGAAAACCTCCCAAACTCTCTACTCTCAATATGTGGACAGCCCAAACCACTGAGCACTGTTACTCCAGATGCTTTTGAAAAATGAAGGTTGAGATCCTATTTAGATTTTCAGATAATCAGTGTGTGGGCTAGAAACAACAGAGCCTAGGGTCAGATGCAACACTGCAATTTTGATTTGGGGTGAAGCATGGGGCCAGGAATTAACCCTTTGCTTTCCCCCCTAGGGCTGATGACTGAAATAATTGGAAGGAACAAGTTGTGGTGGTCACAGCCTCCTGCCTGCTGGGCTGAGATGGGGTTCACCACACAGAGCTGTTTCACAGTGCAGCACATCTTGCTGACCACCATTGACTGTGGTGGCCATTTCACTGTTCCAGAGACATATGGAGAAGTGAGTACTGGGAGTGGACGGATGCAATGTGACAGGCCAGGTCCCTTTGCTGAGCACACAGCTGTTAGGGCTCTGTCATTGTCCACATCTTTCTCTGCTTCTGGACCCTACATGAATTAATCCAACAGCTACAGCAAGAGGATTTCCTGCAAGAGGGCTGTGGAATTGGAGCAGGACCCAGCCCCAGGGAGCTGAGCTGGGAGGACCAACTCTGGCATTTTGGCTGCTGCAGGTGGGCCTGGTAATCACCAGGAGGTGGCATCCATCCCCTGGAGACACCAAGGCCCATAGTGGGCGTGGTGCCAGTCCTTATCTGGGAGCCTTGGATTTTTCTCTAGAGTGTGCGAGCTCTCCAAAGGGGCTCTGTAACAGAGCGTTTGGGGCCAGCAAAGTCCCACTCTGGAGGTGGGAAGTCCTGCTGCCTCGCAGCACTGCCAGCACGTTCCTGTTCTGAGTCATTCCCTTGCCTGTTTATTTTTGGTATTTATTTATTTACCACCAAGGTGTCAGCCCGGAGCAGGCTGGCTGTGCCGAACTCCTCTGGTGGCCCCTGCCAGCTCTGCCAAAGTCTGCAGCATTGGGAATGTTTCCACCCTAAGCTGAGGGGGAGAGAGGAAGGGTTCCTGTGAGAGCAATGCCACCACAACCTCCCATCAAAAGCATGCTTGGCGTTAGGTAATGAGGGCAGTAGTGCAGGGTAAACTACTTTCACCCTCCCCACAGAACCCCTGGCTCCCAGCTCTCTCCCTGAGCTGGCTGGGGGGGTGGAAGGAGGTTAAGAGGCATATCCTTTGCTGTAATTATATCCTGTTGCTAGAGATATTGTACTCTGCTTAAAGAAATCATCATAATACAGCCTCCCGGAGAAGGTAATTACTGTGCATCTTATGAATGGCTGCATGTGAATGTCTGCTCAAGCTGCTGTCAGCAGCAAGTTTCAACACATCTTACATACCAGGCATTTTACAGCCTTAGTTTTGTTTGTTTTCATCACCCCTTGCCTTGTGCTTTATTTTTCATTAATGGATCTGGGGTTTTTGTTTGTGTTGGTTTTCTTTTTCTCTTTTTAATTTTTTTATTTTTTTTAAGAGGCCAGAGTTCATGTCTTTGATGGAGCATTTGGGTGGTGGCCACGGCTTTTATTTGCTGTGTTTCCATTGCTCTGTGGTGGCTTGAGGGGAATAGTCTGGAAGATGCTGTTTCCGAGCAGTTCCCATATGGTAGCATCTGAGTGGGCCCTAGTTTCCTAGTCTGAGTCCAGAAGAAATGGACTATACCACCGTTGACAAAACTCAGTGTCACTCTGCCTCTAGCATAACTGCACAGATTTAAGCCTATGAGACAACTTATTTTCCTGTTCTACTTTCCTAGTTTCTCTCTCATATTGAAAAAGCTTTAGCAATTATCCCGCCTGCTCCCGAACAGGGATGTCAGACCTTTGGACTTTCTGAAGCTCCTCTGAAGCAAATCTCTCCTCTGCCACTGGCACCAGTGACCCCCCTGCCTAGGTTACCAGTCAGTGTAAGTGTCACTGCAGCACGGCTGAAGTTTTGGACTGTCAGAGCCTGGTAACGCTGCGCATGGAGATTGCCTGTAGCTGGCTTCAGGGCCATATCCCTTGGCTTTGCAGGGACTTTGAGCTAAGGAGATGGGGGAATGCCAAGAGAGCCCTGGTTTGTCACAGTAGGAGATATCCGGCTACTCTTCCTTTCTCAAAGGTCACTCGTGTTTGCCTTTCCCCACAGTATGTGTGGTAATCTGGCCTTGTGTTGTGCGTGTAGGGCCACAGTGTGTGATCGTGACACCCTGCATGGCTGTAAAAACATCATGTCCATCCCCTGCCCAGCTCAGGGGAGGATTTGAAACGGCTGCTTGGATTGCTTCCTTGTGCACATGGCTGGGGCTTGCTCTTGCAATGCTGAAGCTGAATTGTTTCAGTCCCCTCAATGATTTGTTGTGTTTGTGGCCAGGCTCCTGTGCACGCTGAGCATCTGCTGTGTTGCATCCAGAAGTGGCTCCGTCCTGGTGCTGTGCAGAGCTCCGTGGCCGTCTCTCTCTGTGGTTCCTGGTGAAGTGTGAAAGGCAGCCTGGCTCCTGGAGGATGGAAGGTGCTGTAATAAATGTGAGCTCATAATGCTGTTGTTAAAAATAACCGTAGCTAAATTAAAATGAAAAAAATCATCTTATTCAGCCTTACCCCAAGGGGGAAATGGACATGAGGAATTGGGCAATCCTTCTGTAAGTTCTTCTTCTTTAGACTATATTTAAACCACACTGAGAGCCAGATTCTCAGCTGGTGTCAATTGTTGTTGACTTCAGTGGAGTGAAGCTGGTTTACACAAGTTGATGCTGCTAAATGCCAGCATCTGGATGAAGCTGAGACACAGCTGCAATTACTTTTGCAGAAACCTCCAGTCTGAGGCTGGTTCAAAAGCTCTGATCCCTCCTGGGTGCTTGAGCCATCAGCACTCTGATTCAGCAGCTTTTTTGGGATGTGAAGGGTTATGAAAGGACCTTTACTCAAGTTAAAATTGGCTCTAATCTCAGCTGGGTTCTGCAAGTCTTGAGTCTGTCATTCTGTTGTAATCACTGCTTTAGCTGGGCTCCTCTGAAAAACTCTGCAAAACCTTTTTACTTGCTGCTTCACCAGCATCATCTCCTGTCTAGACACTCTAATTATGAGAAGCAGGGAGCGTACAGAGTGATGTGTAGATAACCTTGGATAACTCCAAGGCAACCGTGTGCTGCTTCCATACCTCCCCTGACCGCCCTCCAAACTAGTTTTGCCAATTTGTTGGCTGTTCCAGCATGAAGATTAGCAAAGTGGGGACTGTGCGGTGCCACCTGGGCACTATTCATTTGAACTTTGCCTTCAGAAGCAAGTGCTCCAGCCATAGAAATCGATAAGCAGATTGCAGTGGGATCTAGGTATAGCCTTACCTACTTCTGTTTTTCTGCATGCCCCAAACTCTCTGGATTAAATAAACAACCAACCTCCCCCCTCACCACTATCAGCAGAATGCATTAAATCTGTAAGCTGCTTTGAGTATTTTTTGTGTACTTATTGTATCCACTCTAATTCTGCTCTTATCCATGGGCTTGTTTTTGATTTATGCCAGCACAGACTGCATCCAAACTCGAGCTCTATCTATTTCAGCTATGTCCTTTACATAAGAGCTTTTAAAGCTACTGATTTAACAGAAGACCATCAAATAATCAATATGTCTAAAACATCGGAATGCATTTGCTTAGCTCAGTTGCTCTCTGCAGCATGACACCTCCAGGAGTAATGAGAGGAAAAAAACATCTTTTTTTTTTTATTGTCCTTCTCTAATGTGTCATCTTCCCTGATTCTTTTGCTGTAACTGCTACCAAAGAGAATTGTCCATGTTGCTTAGCAAGGCCCCTGGGATTCAGGCTGTTTCCCAAGTCTCCGCAGTAGCCCCGGGGTGCCGCGTGGGTTTATATGGATCTCTGCAGGAGCTGGGGCATGTGAGAATAATCTGTTCTCTGCATTTTGATTCCAAATCAATGTGCTTTGAAGTGATTATGGGGAGGGTTTTTTCTTTTTTCCCTTTTAAAAAATTTTTTTTTATAGCAGCTTTTGAAAAGCACCATACTGATCCATGGGGGGTTGCCACCAAGCAGCCTGCTTCTGCTCCATGGGAGGCACCTTTTGTACTCCTGGCAGTGACATGGGTGAGCTAATGCCCTGAGACACACATTTGCATTGCAGCTCTTCATAATCTGGATCGAAAAACCTTCTCTTACGGGTCCTGGTGATCGAAACATGCCATGAGCATGCACAACTTGAAAGAAGTTGGTGCTAGAGCCAATTAATGAGTGACCTGCATAAATCTCCCAGATCTCCCAGCTTTGGCCTCTGACAGAAGCTACCGATTCCAAGCTGCATGGTGCTGCCTTTTTGAGAAAATTGTAGAGGTTTAACTAGACTGTTTCTCAACTGGTGGAAGTTTGAGTACTCTTCCCTCAGTGTAAGGCTGGGTTTTATCTGAGTTCACTTAGGACATATTGAAGCTTATCCTTATAAAAAGTTGAATTTGGTGGCTGATGTACTGGAAAAAGTGGACCTCAAATCCTGAACCCCTGAAGGCAAACTCCAGGTGACTGTGACCTAGTCTAAGAGAGGTTGTCCTCAGCTTGCATCCAGCCAAACCTGAGATGCCAGCTGGAGCTGTGGCTCTAGGACTCTTTCTGAAGGAGATGGTCCCCCAGCTCAGAAATCATCAGAGCCAAAGGCAGGCCAGTTCACAGCCCTGTGTGGAAATGGGAGACTCATCTTTCTCCACCTCAGCCTTTTCTATTCTCAGGTTGGTGGTCTGCACTGCCTGAAGATCAGTTTTGGGTCAAGTTGTTGGACACTTGCTCATATCCCAGAATTCAGTGTTTGTAAATGAACCCAAGGAGAAAGGAAGCTCTATTTAAAGAAAGCACAGTTCTTTCCCTTCTTTTTTTTTCCTCCATCACTGCATCATCCTGTTGCTGCGAACAAGTGCATGGACAACGTGTTGCAGTAGCTTCCTGCACCTGATGCAGCTCCCAACCATTCCATAACCAGCTCTCCCATACAGCCAGCTATCAGGGCCATGTCATCCCTTCTCCCTGTGTTAACTGGATGATCCTTGGTACCTTTTGCACTGCAGCGATAGTGGGAAGCTGGTTGGCATGTAATCTATGTGACAGCTGTAGGAAGGCTAGATTTGTACTTCCTAAGCTGTTGTGAAGGTAACGGTGCCAGGCTGAGTGTCTGTTGAAGTTCCCACTATGGTTATTTTACTCCTGTCTTCACTGGGGGATGTTTCCTCAGGGTGTGCTATGGCAGACTTTGAACCAATTTGTTGTTCCTTTGCTAGTACACTTTTTTTGATGTAAACTAACCATGAGGTTGTTTATTTTGGCAGAGGGATGCATATACTTTCTGAGATGCAAGGAATTTAGCTACTAGGGGGTTGTTTAGTTTGTTGCATTTGCAAAACAGACGGTGGTGGGTAAAACGTGGTGGTGGGAGACTTCGGGACAGGGTTTTCTTAATGTTTGCTGCCTCTGTAGTTTCCTTTGTTGCTCACTGGCTGAAGCAGGGTGGGTTTCCATCACAGGGAGAAAAAAGACAACGCATAAGGCTGAGTTGCATTTGGTACAGAGGGAAAATAAATATAATTTGGACTTGAGCTGGCTTTTTGTGGGCTTCTTTGCCAAAGTGAGACTTCAGCTTCCTAGGGCTGGTGGAGGTACAGAAGTGCCATGCAGGCCTTGCACGTTGGCCTGGTTCTGCCCTCCAGACTCCTTCAGAGACCTGTGGGCCTCAGCAGATCTGCGAGACACCTGTGATGGCATTGTCATGCTGCTGCAGAGCAGAAGGAAGGAAATCTTCACAAGATGTGTGTCCCAGAACTGTCTGGAGTGGGGTGAGGCCAACATCATGCTACCATAATGTCCTGTCAGTACCAATGAGTTTAGGCGCAGCCCTCTGCTGAGGTGAGAAAGGGCTGTTGTCCTCAATGGAGAACTGAAGCACAGAGGGTGCCTGAAGGAGAATGAGGGTGGACCCCAGCTCTGCCCAGCCAAGTATTTGAGCCTTGTGTCAGGCGGATGATTGTGGAAAAGGTCAAAGTTTATCTGTTTCAAGGGCTAAGTCAGTGACAAGTTGGAAGGGATGCCTGGAAGGCTCTGCTGTGTCCATTTGTGGTGACTTGTACATGCAGGATTGTAGGGCCAGAGTGGGGGAAATGCCACTTTGCACTGTACTTCCAACCAGAAAGAGCGTCTGTTCTCATGGGCTCTGCTGCTCTGTTTTATATCCTTGGGAGACTTGGCCAAACTCCCTGCAAGCCTTCATGTTCTTGTCTCTGGGCTCATTCTGTATGACCAGTAACTCCCTCTTTGCAAGATCCTCCAGGAAGGAGCTTGGAGCCCTAATCAAACTTGGCCCTTGCTTAGGGCAGGATTGTGTTCCCCTGCATACCGCTGCGGATATGGCAGGCAAAGAATCCGTCATTGCGTCTGATGACCTTGCCTTCAGGGCGAGGTGCCAAGAATGCCCCATGTTTTCTTGGGGTGGGGTGCTGTCCGCCACTAATGCCTCGCAAAGCGTGATGACAGGGGCGAACGCACGCTGGGATTGCTGGGGCATTTGCTGGCGGGTTTCGTGGGGGAGGATCCCAGATGCCACCACCTTGTTATTTTGGGCAATGTACCGAGCTGCTGGGCTGGATCTTTAACAGCTTCAGCCAATTTTCTATCCCTACAGAAACATTTCACAGACATTAATTCTTTGCCCTCTATGTGTCGTGTTTCTGGGAGACCTTTACGCACCCCACTGAGCCCACTGCAGATGCTCTTACACCTCTTCAAATCTCAGGGTTGAAGCGCTGTTGTTAAAGATGCTTGACATTTTGCAAGCCTTCACTGGTAGAACGGTGGCTGTCTTGCAGGTCAAAAGGTTTTCTGTCTGCTTATTGACCTCTTTTTACCAAGGCTAGTTGGACATTGGTTACATGTGGACAGATGCTGTTGAGACAAGTGGAAAGTTACTGGGGTTTATTAGCAACCATTTAACCCTTACCCCTTTTAGATTTTTTGGAGCTTCAGAAGTCTTATATCCCTCCAGTTTCTATATGGAGAAGTTGAGGCATAGTGAGTTGCAGCAGTTTGTCCTAAGCAAGTCTAACTAGAAAAGTGCTTAAACTCCAAATTTCTTGTTACTCAGTCTGGGTCTTGGTCAGAATATCCCTCTCTTTCGGTACTGGGATCTGTTTGATTCCAGACAGTGTCTCTGTGTGAAGAGAGAGGGCATGCTGTTCGAAGGCAAATGCCTGGAGCATGCCTCCTTGCTTCTCCCAGTGCACCCCAAATGAACAAAGAGTTGTCTGCAGCAGGAGAAGACCATTCTCACAGAGGCACCAGCTGTGGAGGATAAAGTAAGTGCTTTCCTTGAGCAAGATGACATTTGCCATGTATTCTGTAGCATCATCATGCCTCATTGCAGGGTGGTGCCTGCAAGCTGAAATGTAGCCTCCAGTGATCACCTCAGAGCAGTGCTCTCCAGCCTAGGCTGAGTTTTGCCTTGCTTTGTATGCAAGTGTGGTTGCCAACACCTGCACAAAGCAAAGGTGTCATGCTAACAGACCTGAAGAGCAGCATCTGGTACATGTTCAGCTGTGACAGGGTGCAGGGTCAGGTGAAAGTGTAAGCAGCAGCACTGAAGGTGAAAATGAAGCTGGCAGTCACAGGCTCCAGCACTGTGTATCTGTAGTCTTCCCTCCTGTCTCACTCCCTCATGTTTTGGAGCCCCATTTTTCTAGTAATGTCCATCTGGATCAATTTGCAGATTAAGCAACCTGTGGGAAGCATAGAGATGCTTAGTATGCCACCATGCAGCATGTCCAGGGATGGCCTGGCCCACTCAGTGGTCATGAAGCCCCAAGCTCTTCCCAAACTCTGTTTGCAGTACAGGTAAACTGGGAAGGAGTGGAGCATGTGTAAGAGGAGGGAGGAACACCAGTGTGTCTGCATTCTGCTGCCTCTTTGCAGGCTTTTCAGTGACAGCTTAGTCGGATGTACCCTTGGTATTACGGGTTCACAGATTCCTTCTTGAAGCCTTTAGATATGGATCGCTGCCCTGTGTTGGTGGATGCTGCACAGAGTGCTAGCAAGGAGACCATCCTACTTAAGCTTCCAGACTAGATACCATATAAAAGGCCAAAGCAGGATAGCTCAGACAGGTGGGTGGAGTAGAGCTGGGAGGAGAATGTGTCAGTGCAATGGAAGGGTGTAGTGGAAAATCAGGAATTGCACCCTGCAACTAGTCTAACCAGGATCCTAGGGGAGAAAGTTTCCAGGCATTGTGGAAGCAGCTTTGCAAATTGTTATGGGGAGTTGCATGCTTTTTTATTGGGTTTTTTTTTTCATCGTACGAATGAACATGGAGGTGTTTGGCAAGAGCTAAGTCTCAAACTTTGGTGTGTTACCCCTCATTTAACCATTGGTTAGAGGATTCTGCAGGATACCACCACTTCAGTTCACAGGAAAAGACAATTAGAAAGGGAGGAAAAGTGAACCTAGAGGAAATTAGACCATTTCAGGAATGCCTGGGAAGCCCTTGTCTTGGCTGCAGTGCCTGTCGTGTTGCCAGCACAAAACCTTGCCTGTGTATACACTTTGGAGACTCACTTTGTTCTGGTGGGACGAATCAAGACAGGACATTCATTGGGAACAACAGGGATGAGGGGGACAAACGCACCAGGGATGTGTGACATGTTGGCAAGAGAAGGGCCATGACTCCTGCACAGATTTTAAGTTGAAAACTACTTTGTCACCTGGTTGTGCAAGAGTTTCTGTGGCAGAGGGGATGTGTGAGGTGGACAGGAAGGGGAATGTGCCTCTGTATGTGCATAAGGAAGTACATGCAGCAACTGTTATAATTGTTTTAATAAAAGAATATTTTCCTGAATTTCTTCTTTGGCACCTGAGGGCCCTTCCCAAGATGCCCTTTCTAAAGCTGCTGTTTGATTTCCAGGGCAGATGCAGTCCACACACACACACAGAGTTGGCCCCATCTCCTTCATATAAACCCACAATCCCATCAGCACATGGCTCCTTTCCCCTTTGCTAACAGGGAAAGGGGGGTGCGGGGGTTGAAATAATGACAGAGATGATTATAATTAGTATTTTTTGTATGTCTGAAGAGTGAAAGTCCTGCCCAAGTCCCCCAGCTGAGCAGAAGCCAAAGTACTAAATCCCTATAGGGGTGTGTTTTATTACTGACGCCCTGCATGTCGAGGCTGGTCGCAGGGTCTGATGCTGTGTGTGTGGAATTTTTGTGGCTATTTTCTATTGTGCCAATGAAAAGCAAGATCCCATCCCTATAATAAAAAGGAAACTTGAAGGTTTCCACACCTACATGGAGGTGAATGTTTGCAGCATTAGTGTTTTAATTAAGTGTTTTACCTTCACATGACTTCCCTGTATGAGCCCATTGCAAATGATGGAGCAGAGGGAGCAGATGTTAGAGGGGATGGAAGATGAGGGGATTCTCAATGCCCCTTCCCCAAAAGGTTTTGGCTGTGCCTTGGTTAGAGTGGTCTGTAGCTCTGTTGTTTTGTAGTCTCATAATGCTTCGTTGGGTGGAGTCTCCTGGATTTGATTTGTCCCTGACTGCTCCTCTTTCAGGAGCAGGGCTCTGCAGTAAGGATGGGGACTGGGGAGCACTGATTGCTTCTTGATCCTCTCTTGACCAGCTGGGTGATATCAGACAGGTCTTCTCATCTCCTTGGGTCTCCATTTTGTCTTCTTGCTTCATGTCAGCAGCAGAAGGAAGGCTTGACCTGGGAATTGAAGCTCTTCTTAGCCAGGCTGTGTGCACAGGGTAATAGCAAGGCAGCAATGGGACAGCCACCCCCCCCAGATCAGATCAAAGCCATATCCTGCATGCACTGATCACTTCAGTGGGCTGAAAGAGAGACCCTCATCATCCATCAAATTAGTGGGAGGAGGTAGTAGTAGTTTTCTATGTGATAACCTTCAAGGTACCTTTAATAGGGCATAGTAGCAGTACTGGCTGCAATCCTGTGAGTTTTTCAAGATAGTCCAAGCATTTTGGATGGGAAAGTGTGGAAAGAAGCCAAGAACCTTGGGGACGTGAACTGTGTTTGTACTTATGCAACCCTTACTCTCTCAAAGCCAATTTTGACCAGCAGAGAGTATGTGGTACTCCCCTGAGAGGCTGCCTGGACACAGACCCTGGGAGCTTCCAGAGTTCCCTCCTCTCTCTGTCCTCCTCACAAAGGAAGAGCTTGTTGTCTTTGCTATACCTGCCTTTCTCTTGCCACCTTAGCAGGTGAGAGCCTGTTGGGACACAGCCCTATGGCTCACAACTTCCCCAAGCAACTTTGACCTTGTCTTAGGTGAAAAAGAGGAAGTTTCCATATGAGGTGTCTCACTGTCACCTGTCCCTGTGTCTATCAGCAGGAGCTCCCCCAGGAATATGGCTGAACAAACATCAGCCTTGATGACCGCTCCCTTCATCTCAGGATGGTTGTCTCTTCATCTCCCGTACAGCTGGCCCATACCCTGCTGTTGCTCAACTTCCCCCTTTCTGCCCTCTTAGCAATGATGTGAACAAAAGCAACCTATAAATCTGTTCAGCTTGTGAGCTTCAGTGCTTGACCCTGTCTCTTCAGCTTGTACTTGCAATACCTGGAATCCCCAAGTGATCTGTCATCCAGGGGGTGAGATGCTTTGGGCTTTGAACTTTGCATCCAAAAAAATACATTCAGCTCTGTTTGACAGAGATCTGAGGCTTTCTCTGAAACTATCATTGTTTTCACTGGGTGTTTTTGACCTTCCAAATGCTCTTTTTTTTCCTTACCCCAGAAAAGCACGCTCAGCATCTAAATGACAAAGCTGGCTGAGACAGGCAAGCTGAGCAGTGCAGGAGCTGCTGGGAGAGGGGAAGGGCAGTAGGATGGCTGTGACAGAGCACACATGGCTACTGCCCTCAATTAGCCCATGTGGTCTCCAAAGAGTTCCCTCATGGGTCTTGCTGAACTTATAAGCTGGCACCACAATATAACTTAATTTCCTGAAATGTCAAGTGGCTCATATTGGCTGCCTGCTCTATTGGTGTTTTTCTTACGAACACATTGTACTCCCATTTCCTGCAAAAAATTCCTATCAGTGCTTGATGATTGCTTAATAAGAGAAATCAGTAAGGACAGGGAAAGTTCACATCCTGCAGATGAATATAATGACTATTAGGTTTATTTTGGGTTGCCAGAGGCTTTTTTTTTGGCTGTGGTTTGATTTATTTGTATTTTTATCCACCCAGCTGAGAACATTGATCTGAAGCTGTATCCTGCAAGCACCCATCGGTGAGCTGTGGGAGGCCCTCGGCAACCATCAACCTCACACAACAGGTGAAGGGTAGAATTTCCTGGATGATAAAGCTGGGAAAAGGTATCTCAAATTGGGAATAGTAGCGATGTTGAGAGTAAAGCTGTCAGTCTCATGTTTTTATTACCTGTCTGGTGATAGACTGTGTTTTCTGCTTGATTTTGCAAGAGAAGGAGGCTAGAATAATTGTAGTGTGGGTGTGAATTCTTATGAAGGTGACTGCAAGTCTTGCAGGCAAGTCTAAAGAATTCCAAATGGATTTGTTACTATTTTTTTTAATCTCAGTTTCTAGACAAGCCTTTCTATAATTTCTTGGGTGTAATTTCTGAGCCTTTTTTTTTTTTTTATTCAAGATCAAGCATTTATCGTTCTTATGTGAGCTAATACTCTTTTAGACCTGGAGATACTGGGTTTATAGGGAACCTGGTGGAAAATTTTTTTTTAAAAAAGCCTTTTCTTCATGATAGCTTTCATATGACTAATTCTATTGCTCCTCTGTCTAGAGCTTTCCTGCTTCAAAGTGCTGTGCAAGCTATTAGCAAACTGTACAGCTTAGGTAAATGAGTAGGTAAATAAAACTCCCTGCCATTTGGAGGGCATTCGAACTCCTCCTAAGCCCTTAGTACTCTTAATCTGCACCATGTCTCTGAGGAATTTTTCCTGGGCCAAAAGCCTGGTGCTGGGGAGGGAGTCACTGAGATGAGGGAGCCACTCTCATCTCAGTTTCTCACACAAGATACTGGGCTCCTAGCATCTGAGAGAAGAAAGGACTAGCAGGTGGCTGTAACTGAAAGCCTTGCCTGATTAAATGTCAGGAACGTATTGAAGATAATGCAATTTTTATGCCACTCCCTATATTTTAAAACCTAAGGGCCAATAAGAGATAAACTGGTCAAGCGAAAATAATAATAAAAAAACCATAACAAGCATTTTAATACTAAAATTATAGTCAGCCTGGGTCTGCAGCTGAGGAGTGTGTAGCCTTTTTGAGAAGGAGCAAAGTACATTTTCTCATCAAACCACAGACATATTCCTTAGTTCAGCTCCTTCCCATCTCAGTGCATTACATATCCCGCAAGTGAGGGTAATCATCTGGTTACACAGTAATGTCTTGGTTCCCTAAATATTGGAGAATATTAAGAAAATGGAGTAAAGAAACCTTGCTGTAAGGCTACTGCCTGTTGCAGAGAGTAGATTCATTAATTTGTTATTGTGTCCTAGCATCATCTCTTTGTGGACATGTGTACACTGCCTGCCTGTAGAAAGCACTAATGTCTAATCACATTCTCCAGGAGGCTGTTTGAGATGATTAAAAAAAAAAATGCCCTATTTTCTTGCTTTTAAGGAGTATAATTACAAGCAGATGCTCATAGTATGGCAAAGCTTAGACAAGGTGTTATGAGAGAAAAAAATTTCAGTCTTGTGGTTTTGGGTGCAACAATTGTGTGACTGTCCCACTGTTTGCAGCTGCCCTCTGGATGTTCGGGGCCTTACTGACCCAAAGGGGAGACTCTGTTAACTGTCCTATGGGGCAAAGGATGCAGTGGCTGATGGGCTCATGCCTATCCAGCATGAAGGCAGTGGGGTGTAAATCCATGGACTTCTTCACTAATAAGGCCATTACTTTGCATTAATCTTACCATTCTCGCTTCCCAATTTTCTGTTACAACTTTAAGAAGTGTTACCTGAACTGAGGAAAGAGGATTTTTGCACTTCATAGATAAATCATCTTTTTGGGGGTCTAGCCCCACTGGTATCCCATACCCTAAATGAGTTGGAAGCAGCTCTTGGGTGCTGCCGGGGGAGTAGCCAGCTGGGGTCACTCAAGAGCATTGCAAGAGGCTCCCTTGTCTCCTCGCCCCAAGGGGCCGAGATATTTAGACAGCTGCCTCACTATGAATGGGACTCTCTGGCAAAAGAATTAAGCAAAGATTAAAATCAGTTTTAGCTGTTAAATGTGTGCTTTGCACAGCATTTAGCAACGAAAGGGCTAATTATCTTTGAACTTATGCACGTAGTTTTAGATGTGATCCACACAAGTTGCTATTTTTTTTTTTTTTCTGTTGTCTACAAGGAACTGAAAATCAGGATAAAAATGAGATGCTGGTGTGAGTAAGGGCACGGCTTTTTGAGTAGGCTGGAGACAGTCCCCAGCCTGCAGGGAAGTAGGGCGCCTACTGAATGAGAATAGGTTAAAAAAATTAGTTTAACTCTTGTCATTTAGACTCTCCTATTTAATGGGAGTTCAAGCTCTTTAAGGAAATACAAGTGTGCATGAAGGTAGGAAAATGAGACTTCTCTGAAAGAAAGCCAAACTTATACCTGGGAGGAAAACTTACTCTGAATGTTAATGCTTGCTGGGCAGAGAGAGTGAAATCTGGGAGGTGAAGAGTGCTGCGAGACCTGCATGAGACAGTGCAGAACAGATTAGATTGAGATTTAGAAAGTGTGGAAAAATAAGGAATAATTTGGTGCTAGGTTGCAAAATAATATAGACTGCACCCTGTGCAGTCTGGGTGCTTTGGAAAGCTGCATCAGCTTCAAGATACACACGTCAGTAAAAACATAGACAATGGGAGGAGGTAACATGGTTGATATAATGTTGGTGCCATTTTAAGGAAGCAAGTAAGCGTTGCCAGATGGTGATCAAAAATTCTGGATCATCTCATCCAGCACAAGCCAAATCATGACATAAGACAAACTTTTTTTCAAGCTTTTTTTTTAAAAACTTTTTTTAATCTTTAGATTGCACTTAAATTATATTTCAAGCTTCTTAGCCATAAAGCATGCCATTGTTACAGAAATGGCACCAGGGATCAAGAGTGAAATTATCATACAGCCACTGAAGGAGAGCTGGTTGGAAGCCCTCATGGCCAACCCATTACTTGCATGGTCTTTTGCACAGTTGAAGATGTCCCTCTTGCTCCCCTTAACCAGCTCTCCCCTTGCTTAAACACCCCAGCTCATGTGGTTGCTGAGATCATGTTTCTCAGACTTCTGCTTTTCTCTGGACCACACGGTCTGTCCACTTCTTTCTTGAAGTGTGAGTCTGAAGCTAGAGGCAATCCACCAATCGAGACCTTACCTGTGTTGAGCATGGAGGAAGGATGCCCCTACAAAGAGTATCTGGAACTGATTTTTACTGAATTAAACCTCTCTCCCCAATTTTCCCGGATCATCAAGATCATTTTGACTTCTGATCGTCTGCTGTATATAATGCCAGCTCTTCCTAGCTTTGTTGCCTGTAGTAGTATGCATATTACTAATTATTTAATTTGATTTTGTTCGTGAAACTATTGAATGGAACTAATTCCTAGGTACAAGGCTGTCAAGCAGAACACCCAGGATGTTTAAGACTTACAAAATGCTCACCAGATGTACCAGTTACATACTTCAGGCAGCAGCACTTTTGACTCAGCTAGGAGAGGATGAATGGCTATTTTTTTCCTTTTTCTTTCTGTGTTTCATGGTTCTTTGGGTTGCAAACCACCTAATGGAAGGTTGTAGGTAGTGGTTAAAGAGCTATCTTGGGTCCAGCTTTCAGACTTTCTGATCTAAGCTCAGAGTTCGTGTTACAGCCTGACCTTTCATGAACCTCTGCAACTTGTCATACCTCTCTTCGGTCATTTAAGGTGTGGATGAGTAAAGTTACTTCTTAAGCTGCAGTGAAGGTTTCTGCATTGAAGGCAGAGAACCAATGCTATGAAAAGGCCAGATCCAAGAAAAAAATCAGTGAGAACTTCTTGCTTTTGTTTCAGAAGGTGTTGGGCCAGGCCTGAATTGAAGGGCAATAAGACTTCATGACTTGTGAAATGTAAGGTACGGATTATGTATTTGAGAAACCCATTAAGAGTAGTAACATGCTTTAACAAAAGAAAGATCTCTAGCTTAGGTTGCTTTGATTTGAAGATATCAAGGGAAAACCAATTTCTCTTAGTGATTTAACAATGCAAATGGGTTCTGAAGTGATGATGGGAAGATGAATATGCTACTTGGAGTGGAGCTGAGCAGCAGCAAAGCATTAGTGCAGCAGAGTTCACAAAAGGCAACATTTGAATGACAAGCACCAGCTTGGGTAAGAGGTTTTCACTGGGAGCCAGCCAGGAGAGGTTAGAGCTCTGTGCAGTACATGTTCCTGATGACTCCACCACTCTGTCCTTATTTCCATGGCTCTGCTGGTTACCTACCACCTTGGAGAGGTGCTGCAGGCACTTTCTAGTGGGCTTATGTCATTGGTCAGAGATCTTTGTGTATGTAAAATCTGGGAGAGATCTGTACCATCCCTGCACAACTGATGTTTATAGATGATGGGTGAGGCAGTGATGTCCCAGAGAGCTGCACTGCCTTGGGCTATGATCTCATAAGTTAAGCAGGGTTGGACCTGTTTGTTTTTGGATGGGGACTTAGAAGAAAAAGTTGATTGCTCCAGTCAATTTGACTTGGTAATTCAGAAGGTGGTGCTCTTCCCCCTAGATGGTACAGCCTGACCTGCCAGAATGATTGGGCTCACCACAACTTCTAACCTTTTGGAAAAAATGTAAACCCAACATCCTCACCTCTCAAGAGTGAGCATCACAGGACTCCTGCTATTACCCCCGAGTCCCAACCAAATTCCTTCTCAAGGCAACCACACCCTGTAGATGGAGATCCACCCTGCCCTTTCAGAAGGATGCAGTAAACTCTGCTTTCACTGCTCAGTCACGTTGGACCTCCAACTGAACCACTGCAGAGCTCAGTACAGGTGGCAGCAGTTCTACTTGGGCAGGCAGCAAATGCCCTTTCACTTAACTTGTGCAAGTGTCCTCGCTGGAAAGGGATGTTTAAATGGGAAGTGTTTTCCCACCAGTAGGGATTTGGGAAGACTTAGTAGGACCTGGCTTGAGCAGTAACCTCCTTGTGATGAATTCGGTGTAGCAGCTGGAGCCTCCCTCTGCTTTGCCTTTGGCTCTTCCTACTGCAGTGCATTGCCAGGCTCTCACAGCACAGGCTCTGCTGCCCACTGCCATCTTAGGGGGGCAAAACCCCATTTACTTAGCTGGTTTCTACACTTCTTCATATGCCAGTGTGGTTACTTGGACCAAATTCTGGAGTGATGTAAGTTATTTAACAGTATGTAGGTGTAAAGTGCAGCAATTTTCTGTACCAGGTGGGGGGTAGGGTAGGGTTGCAGCAGGAAAAACAGCAAAGAGGATGGCATTGGATAAAATGCTCTCTGTGAGGAGAGCTGCTGGGAAGGGAGCTCTGGTTGCTTTGGCCATGTCTAAAGGCAGATTTTCTCTGTATTTGTTTATTTTCTAAGCTGTGGAAGTGCCTGTGTGCATTCTTCTCTTTTGGTTTAGCTTAAATCTCTCCTAAACCTGTTATCAGAGATAAACCTCCCTGAACCCCAAGTGTCTGCACAGGAGTTTGCACCAGCTGAATTAAACCTGTGCAGGGTGCCCTTGTCTGGGTAAGCACAACTTCATGTTGACACCTTCCTTCCAGCGTCCTCATCTCTCCCTGCCAGGCTGCTCCTGCTCTCCTCTTTGGCAGGGGAATGGCAGCAGCTTCCTGGGAGGAAGGTCACATTGAAGCTTATTCTTCTCAGTTCCCACAGGAAAATTAGCANCCCCCCATCACGGTGACTGTGCAGGAAAAGGGCTGAATGAACTGAAACTAGGCTCTCCATTTAGGGGCTGTGGAGAAAAGCTCACCCCAGGGGGAAGTCTGTGTGCCAGCAGGACCAAGTCCTTGACCTGGTGACAGGCAGAAGGAGGAACTGCTCCCAGTACCAGCCCTGGTTGATCTCTGCTGTCCTGGCAGAGCACAGTGGGAGAGGCAGGCAGCTGGGCTCAGCTCTGGCTTTTGCATATTCTTTACCATGCATGTCCTGTCTTGACAGTATTTATGCAAATTTATAAGTAGGGGAAAAAGCTGTCACGTAAAACCAAAAATTCATCTGAAGGCCAAATATGTAGGTTGGTTGGCTTCTGTGTTTTCTTTTTTTTTTCAATTAAAAATAAAGTAACCTATAAAAGGATGATCTAGTTTAATATCCTCATTATGTGTTCCAGGCAGTATCTGAGTCATGGCATTTGCTCAGTGATTTGTACCCCTGCAGGGGATGTAAAAGTTCCATTTTTTTAATATTTCATGGTCCATCCCAGTCAGATATGCCAGGTGAGAGTGCTGGGGTGCAGGGCTGCAGGTAGTGCAAGTGAATTCCTTCTGGATGCTGTCAGGACAGGACCCACAGATCACTGGTTTAGGTACTTGGTTTAGTGGTCCAGCCCTTGCAATCTATGTAGTCTTTTTGAGTAGAAACACACCTAAGTACGAAGAAGTTCCCAATGGATTGTCTTGTCCTTGTTTTTATTTTTGGTTAGTGGAGCTCCATTCAATCTAATTCCTAACCAGTGCTAAGATCCATCATCTTTAATCCTCATCAAAAAACATTTATAAAGAGCTACAGAAGGAGTTGCTGGAGGAAATATCTTCTTCAGAACTGGCAGAGCTGCTGCATGTTCTTGTGTTGTGAGCAGCCAATTCACATCAGCGTGGGCATTTCCCATGCAGGTAGAGGTCTTCTGGCTTGCCCGTGCCATTTCAACTGGCTATTTTTGCAAAGATAATTAGCAAGATGCTTTCTGGTTAATGCCAGCTGTGATAATGGGTTTTGTGATGCAGATTCTCATTCACTAAGAACCAGAGTAAATCAGACTTGCCTCCTGGGATCTGCTTACCACAACAGTCCAGAGATTATAATTATGAAGATTTTTTTCCTGAAGACTTAAGGTCATGGTTGAGGTACAGCAGTCTAATAATTTATTGTTGATCAGCTCACAGCCCCTGTTGTAGGCCAAGGTGCCAAACCTACCTTTCACATAACTAAGAGCATGTATACAGAGGGTTACCACTCCTCAGCTAATGCTCAAATGTCTTCATCTGTGGGACAGCACTTGTGAGCCTTTTCCACCATTACAGGATCATGTTAAATAAGGTTGAACATTATCTGCACTCAATAGGAAGGGCCTGGAAAAAGTGGCTCTCCTTTGGGCTACAAACCCTCACCTGCTCTATCTCTGTCCTGCTCCCACTGCTATGAGCTCCAGGGACTTGGCAGGTCTCAGCTTTTTTTCCACTAGAATTGCAGTTTTTTCCTTGGGCTGTGTCTAAATTTCCTTGGCATGGAGGGAAGGGATGATGTTACCACCACTCCAGGGAATGGAGCAGCATACAATTACTGATTTTCAGATATGATATACAGATACACTTAGAAATCTCCATCCTTTCCTTCCTTCCAAATACATGGCTCTAGTTAATGCATTTGGAGGCTGTGGGTCTCTGACTCTCTAATGGTTTGCCAGCTCAGAGGGGTGACAACCTGCAGTAAATATACCTACACTGCTGGACATCTCAGCCTCCCAGCCCATTTTTATGTCTGATGTTGGGGTGAGCCAGCTAGACCTCACTGAGAGAAGACCTTCAGGACTGCTCCCATCAGACAGCACAGCACTGGGCCTGGTTTGGCTTCCCTCTGTGCCTTGCAGCCCTTCTGTGCCATCTCAGACCTTGTGCTCTTGGCCATACCCTGCTGCCACCATCCCTTTCTGCAGGTCATACAACACAGCCCTTCAGCATCAGGCTATAAGAACTTTGCCTCTGTGGACTGCAACACTACTCTCAAATTATTTTGGGCATGTTGACTTCAAGCACACACAAACAAGCAACTAGTATGTCTTATGGCCACAAGGCCAAGTGCCACACATTATGGGCATGGCCAGTCTGCTCTAGAGCCAAGCTAGCCCTGGGCCAGCATGACATGTTCTGTGCTACCTGTCCTGGGAGGCTGGGAATCGCTCCCTGGAGTGGGTGCCATTAGTGATAGAGATATAACCTTTAGCTGCTAACTAATGAAATTACTTTTCCCAGTGCAGGGGTAGAGCTGCATGCTATTAGCACTAGAAATAGCAAGTTCCAGACTTGCTACTGACTTAGATGAGGCTGTTATAACATTATCTGAAATACTGTCTATTTGAATTTTTTTTCCTGAAAGTTGACAGCCAGAATTTCTTTTTTTCTTAAGGTCTAAAGATCTTCCTTTCCCTGATTTGCCCTCTTCCTCCCCAGAACCATATGCACACACAAAAAATTCACTTCTGGATGTCTGGATGCTTTCCTAAAGCATTTAATAGCACTGAGGACATGAAATACTGTACTGAGTCCTCTGGGAAACCTACAATTAGTGGGATGAAAATACCTTCTGTAAATGATTGAGCTCTTGAAACAGTGCGAGTAATTAAAATGCTATACAGGACAGAGTTGAAAATCCTTACAGGATTATCAGTGAGGCATTGTTTAAAAGATGTCCTTGGGGTTGGACAGCAGCACAACATTGTGTGCAGGCATTACTGAGAGCTCCTGCTGGGAGCAGGAGGTGGCAGATTCCATGTGCAGTACCTGCTTAGTCTCATGTTTTCTTCCATTTTAATTCTCACTGTTCCAGCTGAGAGGGGCTCTTCATAGCATATTTATTTCATCCCAGGAAGACTAAAGATTGATTGGGAGTGTTGTTGGGATGGTTTTGTTTGTTTGTATGTTGTGTTTTGGAGGTTTTTGGTGTTTGTTTGTTTGGTTTTTTAAATAGTCTGTAATGATGCTAGATTGGGAGTGCAGAGCCAGGGACAGCTTTGAAAAGATGTTCTCTATACCTCTACTTGTACTACAAAAGGATAGTCACCAAAACGATGCCCACAGACCTGGTTAAGCACTTAGTTCCAATTTCCAAAGGCATTTTAGTTCCTGGAGATGCATACAGAGCATAACCAGAGGATAACCAAATTGTGGTGATTTTGATGGGACTGAATTGTCTAGCTTTGCTGGCATCCTTTGAAATTCACACTAGGTGTCCATCTGCCATGCACCTAAAAGCCTTACAAAATATGGTCTGGATGGATAAAGAGGTTGGTTTGTTTGTTTTTGTGCCTGGTAGCAAAGATTTCCTCAAGGTGCACTTCCCAGCATAGCAAGTTCTGGACATCTCCATCATCAAGCACCCATAGGAGCAGCTTCAGAAATGGCAGAGGCTATGTGATACTTAAAAATTGTAATAGCCAGTTCAACTGGATTGGCAGGACAGTGACAAAATATGCAAGTAAGAAGTGGTTAATTTACTTTGGGGAAGATGTTTAAAACTCAGCATCATTTTTGTGCTTATGGGTGAAAGTTTATGATGATAAATTTGTTGGAGAGTAAGGTCACTTTTTTTTTTCCTGGATGAAAAATGAGGCAAGACACATCGAGAAATACAGTTACAAGCACAGTTAGATGTCTGCTGTGGGATAGCATTGGTGAGCTGTTAGGTGTGGAGCAGAGAAGGGATGTGAAAGGGGACACACTTTGCATGTGGTAGACCTGGAGTGAATTTGAGTTGAAGAACCTTGCGTGGAAGGCAGGGATGAGAGATAGGGAAGAAGAAAGAAAAAAAGAAATTTTCCTTGGTTGGGTGAAGTTGCTGGGACTGAAGGGAACTGGTGTGAAGGTGTGTGTGTGAGTGGGCCAGACCTGAGCCATGCACGTGGGTGGGGGGAGCTGATTTGGGTAGGAAAGGGGTTAAACAAAGATAGGAGGTGGAGGGGAACTGAAGGCTGGGAAGGTAGAAGCTGAGTCCAGCATTGTCATGATAGGGAAGCTGTGAGATGGCAGCCAGGCCTTTCCTTTTCCAAAGTTGCTTCTGACTACCCATTATGTCTCTCTTTATCTCTCTGCAAGGAAGCTCTCCAAAAGCATGAATAATACCTTATTAGGTAGATGGTAGAGCCTTTCCTTTTTATCCTGCTTTAATTCATGCTTCCTCTGCTTTGGTGGCTGCCTTGTACATCATGCTGTTAAAAGTGTAATTATCATTCTTCCTGGTTGCATGGTATTAAGGGCGTAGCCTCTCGCAGCATCTCCTGGAGGCTTATTACTCAAGAGAGGGGAGTTTTGTACTAGAAGCCAAATTAAACTGAGCAAAGAGGAGACTATTTCCACTGCAGGGATGGAACAGATTGTTTTGCCGAAGAGACCAGATCAGGAGCTGGTCTATGGGAGAATATGTAGCTGGAACCTGTGATGTAGACAATTTGTGCCATGGAGCTGGAGGACGCAACCCTGTGGTTCTTTGGGGCTTAGCCTGAGTCCCTCTTTTGTTCCCTGCTGTAGGGATGTGGGCTGGTGAGCATCCCCTGCTTGACAGTGGCATATTGTCCTATGTAGGTTTCAAGGCTAGAAGTTGTAGTTGTGATTCTCTCCTCTGGTCTTTTGCAGGATTTTGAGTGTTTCTTCTTGAAGAGCTATCCAGACCTAGCTTAAAGATCCCAAGTGATGGAGAATGCAGCACATCCCTGAAAGAACCACCTTCTCCTTTCCTCTTTTAAAAAGTATCACTTTTCTCAGCATTAATTAATCTGGTTTGCAGTTGTCTTTTACCATTGCATCACCACAGTTTTCTCTCTTCTTGTTGGAAAAGCTCCTTACGCATCACTCACTGGTCTGCTTTGAGGGGCAACTGGAGTCACCATCTCCATTTGCCAGGATCACAGATGTCTCTGAAGCTTTCTAAGCACCAGGCAGCAAATAGTTAAGGCATCTGAGCCGCAGGCCTCAGAACATTTTGCTAGGGAGCCAGGTGAGCAAAGAACAGATAAAGGCAGCACCTGCCTATGGGTTTGGAACAGCCTGGGGCCATGGATAGAATGTAAATACACTCTGAAAATCTTATTGTCTGACACTGTGCCAGCGTCTTCTGGGCTCTTGTCATGGAAAATATTTCGGCTGAGGTCATTCAGTCAGCAAAAAACCTGCATTTAATACCCTCTGAGGTGCCAACTTGCTTCTTTCTTTGTGTCGATAAATAAACAAAGTAGGGTAGCATTTCGTGTTGCCAGGATGATCTTTGTTTTATTAGGAAGGGTTTAAAGGTTGTTGATTATTTTTCTTTTTTTTTTCTTTCTTTCTTCTCCTTCCTCCTCTTCAAATGCAAAGACTCGGTGTGTTTGTGCTCCCTTTCTCTGTGTTTGCTCCTTCTGTCTCATGCACACGCCCAACCTTCAGAGTGAGAACTAATGTCTGCTTCTTGTAAATCTCTGCTGGCTGCCTCGGGCTATGTTTTTAATTCCTTTATTCAGCTTTAAGATGAGTAGGAGAAAGGTGCAGCTTTTTGAGATGATGGAAGTTGCCATTTCCCTTCTTTAGTCAATTAGGTGCTTTGGCTGTTTTCGGCTAATTCTCAAAACTTTCCATTGATGATAGCTCTGAAAGGGGGTGGGGAAATGTCGAAGGGAGCTGAGGGATCTAGGAGGGTGAAGAAAGTGGGCTGGTAACTGGATTATCTCCTGGTAGAATGACTGATTTGCTGCGTGTGCCTCTAGGAGAGAAAAACAGCCTGACTTCAGAGCTGTATTCAGAGCAGCTGAGCTTCTGGTCAGTCAAGATTTATGGCTTTTGATTAGACTTGTGCAGCACCTGTCCTTTCTCAAGCATGCTATGAAACACGGTGATCCTGGCAGCATTCTTGGAGAAACTCCTGCTTTCTCTCCCAAATCCTTGCAACAGGAAATTTGTTTGAAGTTGCACAGAGCTTCCTTTAATCCTGGGTCTTTGAGCCCTCTCCCCACATCCTTCAGCTCCAGATCCTGCCACCACTGCTCATTTGGGTAAGTCATGGGCGTGCAGGCACTGCTGGGTGAGGAGGCACTATTTGTCCAAGGGGGATTCATAGAATCATTCAGGTTGGAAAAGACCCTTGGGATCATTGAGTCCAACCATCTCTACGAAGTTCTCCCCTAGTTCCTACCTATTGAAAGCCTTCATCTCATCTATTTTGTAGCCAACAGTCTCTCTGGGCCTTACTGGCCAGTAATACCCAAGCATCTCGTGAATGGTGACTACTTCATGTAGACATTGCAGAAAGCCCCATGGGGTCCTGTGGAGTGAAACAATGGCATTCCCTTTCTTCCGTTGTGCTTCAGCAATAATGTGAGAGCAAAGGATGGGCTTTGCCTTCTGAAAAGTAAGCTCTTTCTGCTTTCAGGCAGGGAAGGAATGAGATCAGTCCTTCCACATCAGCCCTTTATCTTGTTGTTTTCTGCCCTAAGTCTGTCAGGGTCTGCGGCTCGTCTGGAAATGAGTCTGCAAACCTTGAGGCTGGGAAATATCTCACCTGATTTTAGTTATGTAAAACCTAGACATAAAGTCTAAGATTGTCATCTAGGCACTCTCTTTGGTTGGTGAGGAGTGATAAACAGCCCATGCCATCCATCTTACCCATTCTAGATATCTGCCTTAGATCGGGATGATTCACGCTTTGGAAGCTTCTGTGCTCTACACGAATTGTCGGGGAGATATAGGTGAATGTTCAAAGCCAGACCCCTAACTCTCCCAGGGTCCTTCATCTGAGAAATACGACAGCTATCTTCTTTTTACCATATACCATGGATGTTGTCTGAGTGAAGGGTAGAACTATACTGCCCTTTGTTTTCAGGGGAGTAACCTGTGGCCATCTGTCTGTTGAGATGACTTTGTTTTTGATTTTGATGGAGCTGGTGTTATGCTTGTGATGGCCCTGAGGAAGAGAAGGTTTTTAAAGTGAGAAGGTGATAAGTGCTTTGTCAAATGTTGTCATTCTGCTATCAATTTTTCAATCCATCAGGTGGATTTTAAGGCCAAAATTTCAGAGCAGATGAAAGAATATGGTGGCCTGGTTTCAATCAACTTAAAGATCTCAACGGCTTTATATTTACCCTTGTGTTGATCTGTGATGTGATTGCTTATGGCTGTGTGTGTCTTTGAAGGACAAGGACTGCAGACAGTCCCCACCCCACACAATATACAGACCTCAAAATAAATAACAGAGCTTAGAACTGGGCTAATCTTCTTAGGTTGCTGCTGGGAGCTCAGTGGTGGCAAATCGCTGTGGCAATGGATCCTGCTCTTGAACTGAAGACAGGAACTACGCTGACAAGACAATAATAGTGTGTTGGCTCAACTGGCAAACACGCATCCCTTCTGGACAGCCTCAAAATGTTACATTGAGCAGCAGTTAATACACCCTTGTGTAAGGTTCCTAGTGGACTGGAGCCAGAATGCTCCATTAACCGCACACATATAAAATATTCATTGAGCTTCGGTTTTGTTGCCAAGCTGAAGAAAGGGGGAGAAGCTTTGTGTATAGAGATAAAACTGTCAGTATTGAGGGCTGAAGGGAGGAGTTGATGATATGTTCCAAAATCTTTTATTCTTTTCAGAAGAAGGATTTCTTATCTTTGGCATGGGTCTAAGTGGTGCAAAGAGGATTAAATTAAAGACTTGCCAGGTTTTATATTTCATGTTTAATTGTCCAAGGGGTGAAGGTACCTCCTGTTTTGGTGCCAGACTCCTTGATCTGTTCTATAACATGTGATCTCTGCAAATTAAACCCAGGGACAGTTTTTAGAAAATAAAATAAATGTGAAGACCACAATTGTGTTTCCCAAAAGATTGGCTTCTAAATAAAAGAAAACTTTCCTAACGTAGGAGCACGAGGAGTGTGGTGATAGGAAATATAAGCACCAATTTTCCTCTCTGGAAAACACATGTTCACCTGTTTTGTGCTGGGTTTAGATGTGCAGTAAAAGAAGCTTTCTATTTTCTGGTTGCTGAATGTACAACAAACGAGAAGAGATTTGGTTGGGAGAATTGGCTTAATTCGTTGTTGCTGTTTGAATTAGGAGACAATAAGGCAAATAATAAAATTGTGTTTCAGACTGAATGAGTAAATTGTGCAAAAGATACTCTCCATGTGGCCCTTCTCTCTCTCCAGAAGGCGACTTTGTATATCTACTTAAGCAAGATGCATGGTGGAAGGACAGCAGTTCTGCTGGATAGGACAAGGCAGATGTGGTACTGCATGGGATTGATAACTGGGAGGAGCATGTGGTGGTTTGCCTAAGCTCTGGAGGCTTTATGTCCTGTGGTGTCTGAGCAGCCTTTGAGAGGATACCGGAAAGGAGCCCATGACCTTCCTCGTGTCTTGTCTGGTCGTGGTTGTATGAGCACCAAGAAAAATGTAAGGGAGAGCTCCAGGAGGCAAAACATAACATTTTGGTAGGAGAGGATAGTAAAGACCAGGAACTCTGTTACAGCATTGAAGAAGTGCTTGTCCCAGACAAGCAGAGGTGCAACATGTGTCCAAGGAAGCAGAGTGGGAAGAGGGGATTGTTCAGACTTCATAGAAACAGGAGAGATGCTCTGCTAGGAATGGATGGGCTCTTCCGAAATGGGGACAGCCAGGTTAGTGGCACTGTGAATGAAAACTAATACTAGGGGAGTTCTTAAAATTATTTGAGATGAGGTCCTGGAGAAGAACACACTCGTCTTGATGGTGAGTCCCCTGGCTTGAAAAGCTCTATGCCCTTGTGGCAGGGTAGGACAGCCACTGATAACCTTCAAATTGTGAATAGAGCCATCTAAGCAAATCCACAGTTAAGGCACATGCAGATAGGGAGCTAGATCAAGACCAGAAGTATCTGTACTTTTCTATAAATACTGAATGTATATAAAGCGAAGATGGGTGAATTTTAATGTACTAGACTCCCAGATATCTTACTGAATGAAGCTAATCAGTATGAAGCTGTACTATCAGGATACTTATTATTATGTAGAAATGACAAAAATAGATTTTTGCCTTTGGAGGAGTGACTCACAGTCTGTTGGAACTGAGAGTCCAATAAGATAAAGCAGTTATCTGTATCATCATTTACCACCCACTCTTTATGGATTGATAGTTGCCATGTCAAATCAAGAAAAACATTATAATAAGCTTACCCTTTTAAACAGCTGACCATGGCAATGACAATATCCATGAAATCCTAAGAAAGAACAAAGTCAGTGGAAAGATCACATTCAAGAAAAGAGACTGGGGAAGAGTTGTCCTAGTTAGGATATAAAGAGCAAATTTTAACCAACATTTTAAGACAGACCAATAAAAGGGAAAGATGCTCCTGTCTGAGACCTTGTTTAAACTATAGCTATGGCGTTGAAGAGTTGCTTGGCAGTAGTGATCATTGCATGGTCAAATTCAATACTTTTGTAGGAATAATTACATTATGCAAACTCCCAAAGACCACGTGACAATCTTTTTCTTTAAAAAGCAGTTTAAATAACATTAAAGGAGCAGGTAAATGAGCTAAGAGTGTAAGTAACATTCCTGTGAATTGGAGAAACCCTCTCTCATCAGTTCCCAAAATAAACCTAACCCGAAAAGCATTGCTGCAGTTGAACAGTGGAGTTAAGGGGGACTATTAGAAATGAAACCAAGTCCTTTAAAAAGTGAAAATCATGCCTAAACAAAGAAAACAGAGAGGAATATAATTTCTTACAAGTTAAAATGTAAAACTATAACAACATAAACTGAAATAGTTTGGGGAGTGACTCACAAAAGACATGAAAACTAATAACAAAAGCTCTTCCAAATACAACAGGAGCTGGCAGTCTGCCTGCAAGTGGTGGGTTCAGCAAGTGACCAAGGTGTGAAAGGAGCAATGGAGGTCAGTAATACAACTATAGCAGATAGCAAAAGGCACTGGCTGCAGAGCAAATAGGAAGTCCTGCAAGGTTTGAGCCCAAGGAATGGCCTCTAGTTGGATGGTTAATAGAAGAGTTTTTAAAACAGATCAATGAAATGAACAATAACAAATCACCAGGACAAATGATATTCACTCAAATGTTCCAAATTACTCTAGTATGAAACTTTTGGGTTCAGTCAGCCTTGATCCCAAAGGACCTAAATAATGTGACACCAACCTTAAAAAGGGTTCCAGCAGGGAGTAAAAAAAATACAGACTACTCAAGACTGGCTTCTGTAGCAGGAGAAATTGAGAGATAATTATAACAGATGTAGTGGCAGCATACACATATACAATATATTGTGGATGTGTTAACATGGCCTTTGTAAATTAACATGGCCTTTGTAAATTAAAGGCATGTATTGCAAACCCTGGAGTTCTTTGAAGGAATGAATAAGCATCTGGAGAAGCATATAACACTTAATATACTGTACTTGGGGTTTTGAATGGATTTTGAAAAGGTCTATCCAAGGTATGAAGAAAAGGATAGCTATAATTAGCCAATTTTCCCAATAGAGAATTTTCCCAATAGAGAATTTTCCTGTTCTTTATAGTGATCCTTTTGGGGGTCAGTCTTTGTAGAGTTTCTGGGACAGGGGGAGTTGCATTCTTCAACAGTCCTACCTGGAAAAAAAAAATAGGGAGGGGAAAGAGTTTAGTTATGCCAAAAAATCACTATGACAACGACAACTAAAGCTCTTTAGTCCTTTGCATGAAGATCTTGAGAGACTGGGCAGTAAGTGGCAGGCAAGAGTCAATGTCAATATGCATAAATAACACTGGGGAAAATAATCTTGGCCATTCATGCCTCTAGGTAGGTGTGTTTTCTATGCTTTCTATATTCAGGAAAATTATTAATACAGTCAATGTTGCTGATTTTCCAGAGATATCAGACCAGTACTAGAAGTCCTATAAATATCAAAGAGAAATTTTTGGAGTTACCTGGAATAACTGATAACAAACCCAACAGTTTATACTACTGCAGTATGTACAGGAGAGAGACAGAGATACTGATCTTTCTGTGGTGTTCCTGCACCTTGGCTGCTGTGTGCAGGACTGCTCACTCCATTTCAAAAATGATGTATTAAAAGTAGAAGAGACATAGAAAAGAGCAGTAAGAGTAGGTAGAGGTGTGAAATATCTCTTTTTTAATGGAGAAGTCTAAATAAAGTAGTGCTTCTCAGCCATAAAAACTGAAGAAGCATTTGACAGAGGCTTATAAAATCCTGAGTGACATGAAAGAGATTAATGGGAACAGGTTATTCCATCCTCCTTGTAGAACAAGAACTAGGGGTGCTAAAGAAACTAAAAGGATAGTAGCATAGAATAAAAGCAGTATTTTTTCATCCTTATTTTGTGGAAGTGATGATGGATACTGGAAATAGCAAAATGAAATAAAATTAAGGTAGGATCAGCCAAAATCCTGTAGGATCCATTCATCAGAGGCTACTAAACACAATGGCCTGTGTGGGCTTGGAGGTTGCCTCAAGTCCCTAAATTTCTGATGGCCAGAAACTGGAAGACCCTGACCATTTTGTACGTGGCTTGCATCATGTGTCTGTTAAGTGTCTGCTTTTGGACAGTGTTGCTGGTAAACTGCTGGGCTAGATAAAGCTTGGCTCTACCTGCCCCACCATTTTTGTATCCCTTTTCTACTGAGGTTGAACTTGCTTAACTCTAAATTTAGTTTCCTGCTCTTTGCCATCCTGCAGCTCTCTTTGAAGTATCGCTTCCCCTTTCTCTAGGGAGTGCTTCACTCAGCTTTTCCTGCTTCATGTGCACGTTTCTGCATCTTGAGTCTATGGATCCCTTTTCGTATGTGGAAATCAGCATTGTGTGTTTTCTTTTAAAAATCACACAATTTCAGCCAGATTAACAAAATCAGTTGATTTATAAGACCTGACTCAACAGTGCATGTAAACACAGAACTAACTTCAAGCATATGCTTAAGTTCTGTGGATCTCGAGCACATATTTAAGTGCTTTGCCACATAAAAATAGAAGCATGATTTAACAGTAGGCCTGACTTTCCATTGTGCTATTTTAGTTTTATGCTGATTTAACTCCAGCTAACTCAGCCAGGATATAGGACTTGGTTTGGAGAAGACAGTGTTGGTCTGAAAACAAGTTATTCCAAACCCTAGAGCTGGAAGAAGTTCTCTAGGACCAAAGATTTACAAGAAAGGATGTGATGGCAGAGTGTCAGTCTGTTTCTTCTGGATTCATGGTGTGAGTTTGAGTTTCATGCTGGAATTGCACAACACCCAGATACAAGTGGGTGTCTGGCCACACTGACAATGTTAAAAGCATCCAGATGTGAATGGTTTTGGCTGTGGAAACTTTTGTGCTTTAAGTGTGCTAGCCCAGTTTTCTTGGGAGAATATTTGGACTTCTTCCTCTGGTGAGATTTTTTTTTTTTTTCTTTCAGTGTCATTTAAAAAGTTGAGATGTAGTAATTTGCCTGTAGTAAAATCTATGGATCTGCCCCTTGAAAGCTAATTACAGGCCATTTCACCTGGATCTCCCTCAAATACTAGGAGAGGCAAAAAAAAAGTACTGCCCCTGTTTTGAACTGAATTGAGAATGAAGGAATCTGAGCAGTGTTTGAGAAAGGAATAGCAGAGTATTGTAAACACTATGCTAGAAAGAGATGCTTCACCCCAGGTTTGCTGGCAGTCCAAAAGCATATAAATGAGACAGGAGGCTGCATTCCTTGATTTCTACCATTGAATGCTCTTGAATCATAGAATCACCAGCCTGATTTTGCTTGTACTACCATCAGCAGTTTGACAAAAAGATACTGAATTGGCTCTTCATAGAATAATCTAGATTTGTAGTGCTTGCTTTCAGCTGTATGTGGATAGCTGCACCAGCATTTGAAAGGCTACTGGCTTGGAATGGTTGAGAACTCTTCGTTTTGAGTCATGTTACTGAACATATTTCTTTGTTTTGAATTGGTTATTTAGTAGAGAAAAGGTGAAGGCATGAGAGATGCCTTGAATCGTTTGGAGAAAGGATTGATCCTGCTCCATCCTTCTACAGGTGTCCCCTATGAGACCTTCACTGAGCAGCAGGCAAAGAATTGCAGTGGAAGTTTCAGCACACTCTGGCAGGTAAGGGAAATGATGAACCAGGACAGCAAGTGAAACCCACAGGTACCTGAAGGTTGATGGTCCTGTCTTGAATCTGAGTCACTGAAATGCCTCATGTGTAAAATTTATTGTGTTTTGTGATAGAGAGACCAACTGAGACAGCTTGTTTGTGAGCCTTGCACTCATGTGACAACGATCAAAATTCATGTCAAAAAAAGGGAAGAATTGGTGGGGAACACAAAGCAATATTCAAAATGCTATTGCCAGTGGCAGGTTTTTTTGAAATTTTTTGCCTCTAATGTAGCCTACAAATGTCACTGATGACTAACTCTTGTGTATTCCTCTAAAATAAAAATAGATGTGTGATGTTATAGAAAACCTAAAAGAATTTCTGTATCTTTGAGTTGCATATGTGGCTTACCCAGTCACATTTGTACTGAAGTCTTTCAGGACTGATAAGATTAGTTTCGTTTTTGAGCTGGGGAAATAAAAACTAATGCCAGATTGTGTAGGCAGCTCTGGACTGATGTGAGTGGAACAACAAAACTCATCAATATCTGCAGATATTTTCTTGACAGCAGTAGAGAACAACATGGCTAAAGCCCCAGGGTGCTGGGATAAATGTTTTTTGTCAGCATATATGGAAAGGAAGGTAGATCCCTGGACATGTTGAGTCCAGAGGCAGGACCAGTCACCTACATGGAGATG
The DNA here is from genome assembly GCA_013401335.1 of Brachypteracias leptosomus. NCBI lineage: Eukaryota > Metazoa > Chordata > Aves > Coraciiformes > Brachypteraciidae > Brachypteracias > Brachypteracias leptosomus. Next base: position 268,681 of record VYZX01000881.1, read on the forward strand.
TGTGGAAGCTTTGTCTTTCCATTCTGACATAGGAATGTTGAAATAATGTATTTCACTGTGATATTAAGCCCAGCCTACTTTTGAAATGGGTGTCTGGTATCTTCTGCAAATAAGAGTGCAGCTGATGGTTTCATTGCTCCCCAGTCCCGGTTGGAAATAGGAGTTCTTAAAGCACTGAGGGACATGTTATGAAAAAACAATGCAGACTCTGTGTACCAATGTGAAATGGATTGAGAGATAAAATAGCCAAAAGCAGAGGTGTGGGACTTGCCTGTAATGGGTACCTTGCCCAGATATAGTATGTAGACTTCAGAAATATAGGTTTATCTTGCAGTTTCATGCAGAAATAGACATGTATGCTGTGTCCAAGTGTAGTATAGATATAGCTTGGGTCAAGGAAGCAGAGCAAGTCTTGTTCACTGGGATCCTAAGTTCGATTTTAGGAGCGTGGGGCTCCATTCCTCATTTTGTTATAGTTCTTCCATAGCTTTCAGCTGGTTCTGCCAGTTTACGTGCAGGTACATATGCATGATATGATAGGCAAAACTGTGTTCATCTGAAAATATTCAGGGAGGTGGTAGGGAGGTGGTAGGGAGGTGTGCTCTATATAAGTAGCTGAGGAGCAGTGAAAGGGTTCCTGAATACAGTTGTGCCAACACTCTGTGTTTGGACTGAGATCTCAGCTGTAGAAAAATGCTCTCCTGGAACCAGCAAGCAGAGGGCTCTGCCCTCCAGCTGCTGACTGCAGCACAGCCTCAAGTCCTGGTGCAACAAAACGTTCCCTGTGAACAGTTGCATCTCCTGGAGCACTTACATTCATAAGTACATGTTCTCTGGGGTTTTACCACTTGAGTTTAACCACAAATTCTTTTCAGATGCGAAACCTCCATATGTCCACATCTGGTTTGCTGTGGACCTCACTAGGAGTCACAGGGGTGCACAGATAACGGCTTCCTTCACTGTGTCCAGCTTCAATTTACTGTTCCTTTTCCCTTGTGCTGAATTCCTCGTTAATGCCCATATAACCTCTGCTTCACTCCCTCTCCATCCTAAATGTAAATCGACTTGCCACAACCTGCTTCTCTCTAGAAATTACAAAGCCTCCGAAGATAATTTGTTGCTGGTGCTGATAGCATCAGTTTATTGTAATGCACCAGCCAGTCAGGCCGTGCTCGCCTGCAGATGGGGAGAAAATGACCTTCAGTGAAATCGCCGACTTAACAACTCTGAAACAGCATCTCCCTGGGCAGCGAGCTGCTGGTAAGTCCATGTTTCCAGGGAGGCAGCAGTCAAAGTAGTGCAGAGCGAGTCTGCCAGCAGGGAGGCAAAAGGTAACAGGTAACCTACAGCTTGTTAGGGACTAAGGAAATATGGGAATGCTCACAGTAGGATGGTGGCCTGAAAAAATGCTGTGTGCCACATCTTGTCAGGGTGCTTGGATTCCTTGCTTTCATAAGCATGAAAACTGCCCCTGTTCCTCTGCCCATGAATGTCCAATTAGAGTTCAATTCTGGTGCCCCACATAAGGTCTGATTAGGGCGTTGTCACTCAGAAAATCAGATAAATAACGAAAATAACGGAGTTTAAACTAAATAATAGGAGTTCAATTGATTGACCGGTTGTGATAGAATTGGCAATAGCAGCACAAAAGAGCCTTCTTTATATCTTGTGAATAAACTGAGGATGTTTTCTCTGGATAATGGAATCATTTTCACTTTAGTGGAACTTGGGAGTATGTTAACAATCAGGTTCTAAAGTTACATATGCTAATCACTGAGGTTTTCTAACTCCAAATCCTAGAGTTACAAAGCTGAAGATCTCCTGAGGTCTTTTATTTTGATTTCTAATCAGCTCTGCAACACTGGGCAAGTTTTAGAGGCAAAAATGTAATGTTAGATCAATATTCTAAGTAGATTGCTATGATCATTAATAATTAATGTTAATATTAATTAATTCCATTATATTCAAGAGTAGTCATACAATGAATGACATACGAAACCAATGTAACATATGAAGAGGCATCTAATATTGGCTTTTGGAAAATAACTTTGGTCAACCTCAGTTAGATAAAAAAAAAATCTGGTTGATTTCTATGCTAATGTTGATGTAAGAACTTCCTATAAGCCTTTAACTTGCTCCCGTACATATTCATTCATAAACTCAAGTGGTACATGGATTCTGTTTCAGTTATAGATCTCAAAGTGGGATTTGTAAATAGATTTAAAGTGTAAACACCTCAAATAGCTGCGTTCCTAGTGGGATCCAGTCATTGCTTTGAGTTGCTTAATGGTGTGGCAGTGAGTGGAAGGAGAGGTTAACTCCACGTTGCTGATGTTAGCAGATGACAGAAAGACTGGTTTAGCATAGTTTGGATCCCTTGATAGAATGGAAATTGCAAATAATTTTTCTTTCCAGGATGCTACAGGTAAAGGAAATTAAACCCCTGCGATTTATGTACCAGATGGAAGAGGCTGTGTTGAGAAATGGGAATCTGGAAAAGGATTGAGGGTTTGAATGGGTAATTGGCTGAATGTCATCTCTCACTCCAATGCTGTGGCCAAAGGGTCTAAAACAATTCTTGGATCCTTTCTAACCCCTACTTGATATTCCCTGCTTGTGTACCCAGGGATCACTTTACTGCGGTGTTTGGCATTGGTGCAATGGCTTTGGGAACACTCCATCCAGCTGTGGTACTCACAATTAAAGAAGGATATTGAAAAACTGAAGATCTTTCAGAGAAGAGCCCCAGGAATGACTGAAGGATTGGAAAACGTGGCTTAGACTGTAGCCCATCTCCTTAGCTTATCAAACAGCAAGAAAAGCTAAAGTCTGGTTTTCAGGTGTTCTATATAAGGAAGAGAAATTCAGAAGCAGAAACACCTTTGGGCAATAGTATAATAAGAATTGATAGTAGGAATTTGGATTTCATACTTTATATAAGTCTTCAAATTTTAACAGTAGAAATCATTTTTGGATCAACAGTCAGGGCTGTGATTTATTCCATCATTGGCAGTAGAAATTGGATGTTTTTTTCTTCAGTTACGCTCTGGTTCATGCAGGGTATTCCTTCAGAGCAGCCTTGTTGCTGGTATCTTTTCAGCAGTCAAACCTAGTTGACCATGGCTGTCCTCTCTGGATTTGTTAATTGATAAATTTGGTTCATAAATCAGACTTCTCAGTCCAAATTGCTCATAATCTAGATGCACAAAATCCTTCAGATACAAATTCAGCTGTCTGATCTGGATCCTAAACTCTGTTCTCCAGCTTCACCATAAGATTGGATGGGAAAACCATGAATTTGTTGACATATTTGTATGTGAGATTTTGGTTGATCATATGAAAAGCTTAGGGACTAGATGTTAATTTTAAAACCATTTCTCCATGTTTCCAATTCCAATAACAGCACACAGCCTTTGGAAGGGGCTAGGCAGGAGTTTTGAATGAACAGCTAGTCAGGCTTCTTTTCTCAAAAGGCTTGAAGTCATAGTCTGGCAGAAGGATCCACCAACACTTGTGAAATGGTCTAGGGAGAGCAGGGAAGAAAAAAGCCATGTGTCTGGTGCCAGGTCCTACCCCGACATTCCCTCTAACAAAGACTGAACTTGCAGTTTCAACTACCAGGCAGTTTGTGCAGTGACCTGTGGCCTTGGCCATTATTCTGTCTTCCTCTCTAAGGAGAGGTGTTCTCCTGGGCAGCAAAAATCACACTGACAATAGCACAGCAAGAAGTCTGCCTCTCTGCTGCCCACACCGTGCATGCTCTGCAAGAAGGAAGTCTGCCGGAAATCTTCCCCAGCCCCTACAAACAGAAACGGGCATGGAACATCTCCCTGTTCACTGAATTAGGATTGAATCCAAATAGCCTTTGAATGTGATCAAACCTCAAGTTTAGAGGATGTCTGAGCCTTAGGTTTGGGTTCTTTCCACTTTAGAAGCACTACTTTTCGGTCTGCTTCTGTAGGACCACTTAAAAGTCTTCTAATCAAACCAGATCTGTGGCTTTCTCCACTTCCTTACTGGGCTGATTTGATTTCTGAGACTTGAGTTTACCAAAGAGAGGCCACTTGCCTGCCTTCCACAGAAAATTATTGTCACCAGGATGATATGAAGCAAGGAAATCTGGTTGAAGCCTGGGTCTGGAATATTATATTTCAAAGTTTTTTGCTTACTTTCATGTCAATATCATTTCTCCAGAAGCTCCTTTGTAAGATTCAGACCCTGCTACAGTTAACCTTCCCTTAGTTTTCACTATTTTAATTGGACAATCAATCTTCCCTTTCCTTTTCTCCACCTAGGCTGTGGAGAGAGCCCAGAGCAAGGACCCAGCACTTGACTGTGCTGGTTGTGGTCCTGCACCAGCCACTCCATGCTAACACCTGAGCAGGGCTCTTGGTGGTTTTTTGGAACCAGAACAAGCACAGCTATTCAACTGCCTGTGCAAACCCGAGCTTTTGAAATCCCAGCCCCCAGGGAACTATCCCTCTAAGGGATAGTTCTTGTTCATTTTTAAATCCCAAATATAGTATCATTTCTCTGAATGCTTAGGAAGGGAGTACACCCCTTTTCAAGGCATCATGCAGCCTTTTCATCACGGATGCCACGCCTGGAGCTGTACTGGGAAGCATCTGTACAACAGCAGTGGTGAGCTCTCTCTGCTGGCTCTCTGGCCAGGGTTGAATTTCACTCTCTGAGCACATTTTTTTTTGGTGGGATTTTCATCCCTAATGCCTGTAAGCATTGGTCAGCTGTAAATGCTCCATCCTCTTTTCATAGAAATTAGTCCAAGCCAGTACCCCAGAGCGATGAGGAAGCTGTCCAGGGCATGTGCTGTGCTAGAATTTTGGAGTGGTTCAGCTATGAATTTGATGTTTGCAGTTTCTGTGCTTGTGCTAAGTTCTCTATCCCACTGTCAGCCATCCTTGCCATTGCTGTAACAGCATTGTGAGAGCAGTTTCTCTTGGATTGCAAAAACTGGACTATACACCAAATTATCTGTATCTTTTTCCCTGTCTCTTTTGTTTTGAAATCTATTTTAGAACACAAATCCAGGAGCTTTGCAATGTGATAAGGAAATGCTCTTTACCAACCTAAGGTGTTGTATGAAAGTGGTATATCTAACAGATGTAGTTCCCTGCTTCACCTGAAGGCATTTACTATCATGACTTGTAAACTGGTAAGAATATTTTGGTTATTGGCAGTTTATAGATACTCAAGATAGACAGTGTGATGATTACATGTAATACATTTGTGGAGCAGTGATAGAAATATCATTAATGATACCTTCTAAGATGTCTCCTGTTCTTTAAAGAAGTACCTTTGGTTTGGATCAGTTGGAGAACTCTGGAACAACTCAGTGATAAAGTGGAAAGAAATTTTTCCTTCTCCAATATACTGTCAATATTGGGTCTCTTTAGTCAAGGAAAGGATTGCTCTTGAAATGAACTTTGTGAGGATCCACTCAAAACAAAATTAATACTGAAATATGTTGTGCTAAATCTTACAAGAAAAACTTTCTGGTGATATTCTGGAAGGTCATTTCATCTGGAACAAGAAAATGAGCTGAGGAATAATTTTAAAAGTTTTTTCTGTTTTCTAGATTTTTGTTTTTTGTTTTTTTTCAGTAAAACAAATCTATTGTATCATTAGATTGATGAAGGCCCTGTTTTTATAAGGATCAGAGTAAAGTTATTTGTTAACTTGGGGTTTCCAGACTTTCAAAACCCAGTATCTTCTGTACTTGTTTTTCTCTAGGTTTCCAGAAAAAAATGGGTGCATGACTGTGTTTGTTCTCTGGGTTAATGTGTTTTTCAGGAACCCTATATTGTCCCTCAAGAGAGGGAGAATACCCCTGCATGGTAAGTTTGCCTCTTCACCCAAACTCTCTTTGCATATAAGCCTTCCAGCTCCAAGCTGTTCTGTGTTCAGAGAGCAAAGGGTGAATCACTGTCTTAATTAAGGTCAGTGTGTGACATCTTTGCTATTCTTCCAGCTATTCTTGGCTGGTGAATAAAGAGTTAAAAATAGGACATAGACTCTCTCCTGTAGTCTTTGGTGATGGCCCAGTTTACAGCAAGATCCTATAAACATTCTTAGGGATAGTGTGTTTTAACTAACGTTCTCATTTCCATCCAGGCTTTTCTTTAAAAGGACAAGTAAGTTGAATGTGGACCACAAAATCAGTTGAATTGTTGTTTGCCCAGCACATCGTTAGGAATAGAAGGGAAGTTAGGCCAGTGGTCACACTGAAATTTTTTTTCAGTCTTACTATGCATTGATAGATCTTCATACGTTTAGTGCCCCTCAACAGGTTTGGATCTGAATGACATCAGTAGAAATAAATCAAATCAATTTCTCAGGCTCTAGCTGGAACAGTAGTTGAAAATCAGGATCAGGAACTTACAAAAAAAAAAACTATGGGGACAGAGGAAAGAGGGAAGTGGTCTCTACATCATCACAGCATTTTCTCCCAGTAACTTGTATGAGTTTCATTACAGGCCCCAAGGCAAAGAATTTTCTACTCGGGCTGCAAAAGGGAGTGTTGAAGTGTTGGGAGAGGCATGATGAGAAAGCAGCTTCGTTGCTTAGGTGGTTGTTCTTAGAAAAGCATCGTTGGCAAACTAGCACAATAATTTTGCAAAAGAAAAAAAATCTTGCCCAGGAAGGAGAATTTTGCTGACAAGGTGTTAAGAAAAGAAATATCTGCTTTTATTTCATTCTGTTCTCTAAAGGGATTTAGCATTTTGCTGTGTAGCTCTTTCATACCAAACTAACTTTCAAAGCAAACCCAGTTCCTCTGCCAACATATTTTTTAAAGGTACAACACAGCTCTATTTTCAGAACTCCATCTTGTTTGAAATATGTCGACTTGGTGGTTTTTTTCTGGTGTAAAGTGAGAGGCTGGGATTTGGGATCTGTAAGAATAGAGGTGACATGGTTGAATCCTACAAGAATCAAACATGGATAGAAGTTGTTAACATTAGGTTGTGCATGACTTCCTCCAGGATCAGAAGAGAGGTCTCACACAGGTTCTTTAATACTGCTTGGAGGCTGATCTCTGTGCTCATCCCTTTGTGCCAGAGGCACAGTCAGTGGGCAGCACTGGGGACCACGTGCTCTCCCTGCTAGTGCTCCAACTGGATCCACTGGCATGAGATTTTTAAGTCATTTTTTAAGGCAGTGCTAAAAAGTAGTGTTACAGGCTTACCAAGGTGCTTGGATTCAGCTTGTTGGTGTGGCCTTTCAGTAGGTTTGGAATGGGAATAGAAATGAAGAAATTAGTTTTGGCCCATCTTTGTCACTGTTCAGAGACTGTCCGTCATTGTCATGGGGGAGGTGAAGGACAGGGGTGGTTTTTCTATTCAGCTTGTATCAACATTGGAGCATATGTAGTTATTCCCCCATCGAGGCACACTAAGTAGGGACGCCTCATAAGACAATGTAAGTGCTGTATTTTATGACCTGAATGCAAAACCTGTATTAGTTTCAACCTGCTTCTGGTAACGTGTCTAATGCTAAATTAGCTCTTTTATGTGGTTTGTGTATTACGCGCTAACCTCAGATTGCTTTCATGTGTTCAACTTTCAGGAGTTCAAGAGTTTTGCAGGAAGAGCAGCAAAATGTTTTTGTCAATCTGTTCAGTTTTTGGGCCAAGCTGGTTTCTAATGGGCAATTGGAACAGCAATGACTGCCTGGAAGAGCAGGCGTAAGCAGCTTGCAGGGAGCAGACATGTGTAAGTACATGTACATGGGAGGTGACTACCATGGGAACCCATTTGGGAAGAACTGTAATGACATAGGTCAAAGGCCAAAACAACCCAGTGACAAGCAGATCAGGATGATTAGGGAAGTAACATTACAGAGTCTTAGAATCATAGAATGTTTTAGGCTGAAAGGGACCTCCAGAGGTCATCTGGTCCAACCTCCCTACACAAGTAGGGACATCTCCACCTAGATCAGGTTGCTCAGAGCCCCATCAAGCCTGACCTTGAATGACTCCAGGGATGGGGCCTCCACCACCTCTCTGGGCAGCCCATTCCACTGATCTATCACTCTCATATTAAAGAACTTTTTTCTAATATCTAGCCTAAATCTATCCTTTCCTAGCTTAAAACCATTACTCCTGGTCCTATCATTACAAATCCTTTTGAATAGACCTTCCCCTGCCTTCCTGTAGGACCCCTTGTTTTCTTAAGCAGCCATGCTTCTAGAGATATAGATGTGAGTGTATAAATGATAGACCTGGCAATGGTTCATGCTGAGCAATGCTGTGACATAATAGGAGACTGAACTGGCAGCTCTGGGGCTGTTGTGGTCTCTCTTTTTGCTGAGCTGCCTAAGTCAGATTTTTAAAATAAAAATAATGTATTCTAAACTAGCTTTAGATGTCTTGGGAAATGTTTTGGATGAGTGACCCCATGGCTGGTTATTGAGATAGGGTTAGTACCAACATGGCAATAATCATGGAGACTTCATTGTGCCATGTGGATTTCCTGCCTTTAAAGCCAAGCATCCACAGTCCTTTACTCTACCTGGGCCCATAGCAGTCTTCTAGGGACTGCCCGTTAAAGGATGAAGCGAGCAGTTAGAAAGGGTTGTACATGGTGAGACAGGAGCAATGAACCTGTGTTATGGTGGGGCAGTGTAGTCATTCCAGCAAGGCCTGGGGAGAGGAACGGAGGCATGCCAATATGCTGGGGCTGCATGCTGGGAATGCTTCTCCCAGGCTGCCCATGGCCAAGGGCTGTGATGGATGCCATAGCATGGGTTGGCAGACAGTATGTTCCTCATGGCCTGTCTCCCCCTCCTCTGCACAAAATTAGGGATCCAAGGAGCAAAGCAGTGGGAAACCCCAAACCTCCCTGCTTGCAGCACCTGCTTTGCTTCTCCATGCCGCAAACCCTCCCCAGAGGAAGAGGTGGGACCTCTCCTCCTGTCTCTTCCTGAGTGGAATGATCTCAGTATGAGTCACTGGTGGTACAATATGGACCCTATTTCTTTGGAAACAGCACCCAACTAGCAGCTGCACGGCTCAGCACATCTCTGACGCAGCTTCTGGAACAGGGCAGGGCACCTTCCTAACCCAAGCATTCAAGGGCAAGGCTTGAGCGTGCTCTAATTTTGCAAATGGCTCTTGCCTGAGAGCAGGATACAATGAGCAGAAGAGGGTGGGGATGCTATGGATTCATTTCCCTCATTCTTGGTGTCCACTTAGTGCCCCCCAAGTGTTTGTTTCTGAGTCTACAGGGAAATCTGCAGGAGTGATGAGCTCTCTTACAGAGATAGTAGTTATAATACAAAGGGAGATCTTCGTTCGTTGGTCACTGGTGTCTCAGTAGGGTTTCAACAGCTGAGGATTATTCCCAAAATCTCTGCTTGAGTCCCAGCCTTTTTCCTGTGGGAAGCTGCCTTGCTTCTGCTTGAGTCATCTTCCCTGGTCTTCATTTTTAATGTATTTAATGAGATTCTCAAATATCTCCTAGGCCAACACCTTCCTTTCCTCAGAGAGATCTACCCTTCCCTTGAGTCATTGGAAAACACTACCCCAAAGCCATTTGCTTGGGCTGAGTGACATGCTAGGCAGTTAATGAACCAGCACAGCTGTGTTGAAGCATCTCAGCAATGAATACATGCTAAAATAGAAGCCACAAGAGGGAAACATGCAAACCCTTCCTGTGCCAGAGATGAAATCCAGGGAATGCTGGGCCAGATTGCTGCTTTTTCACACCTCTCACTAATTAAATCCTAGTCTGTGGTCCACTTGTCCACTCCATCCGAATTGGTGGCTTCTTAAAAGCTTTATGGAGGCATTTCCATTGGGACATCTTCCAGTAACAATAGAAACCCTCACGTATCCATCACCTTTAAGGCAGACACATGGACTTAGGTTGGTTTTTGGAAGGTTGGTTTGCTACAGGCAAGTGACCCATCACAGTGTTTAAATGGCCAGCTTGTCCAGTTTTTAATCTCACAAAGATTTTGTTACAGTTAATCCTTTCCTGATGGTCCCTGCACCCTGTTCCAAGTAACTTAAACGATACAGCTCAAGTCTATTTAAAAGGAGGGGTGGAGTACTTGTCCCACTCATTCCAGCAAAGAAACGAACCCGGGCCAGTCAGATGGTTTCAAGTAAGGTTGGATGATACTTGAGATACAAAGATAGGTCGCTTGTTTAATAATCCAAATGTGGTGAGTTGAAGAAAGTTGTCTAGTTTTTAATCAACATTTTTGCAAAGCTGCATGCAGAAATGGGAGTCATAGTTACTTTGTGGCCAGTTCTCATAATTTTATCCTGGATTTTGCAGTGTGATGGTTTTGGAAAAAATAATCTGCTATTATCTACGAAATTCAATTCTCATTAAAAATGAACAAACAAAAAAACCCCACCCAAACAAAAAATCCAACCCAAACAACCCAAAATATGTTTCTAGCCCTTACACTTATGTAGAATGTGACCTAAGTACACCCTGAAGTTAAAGAAAACAAAAAAATCCCACTAAACCATATGGCTTTTGAGTCAACCCTTGCACACTCATATTCCATTTTACATTTGACTTATTTAGTGTTGGCATTTCTGCAGTTATAAGTCAATGGATGCCTTGAAGCAAAGATTTGATCTTTCTTGCCTGAGCTTGCCCCATGAAAGGCTATCGGTAATAAATATTATCCCCAGTGACTGTGGTGTAAGTAATGACATTCCTTACCCCAAGATCACCCCCAAAAAATCACTCTCTGTTCACATTGGGAAAGAACAGCTGGGAAGAAAGGTGCAAATAACTCTTAATGTCAGATACAGCTCACCTGTGCACCAAGAACCAGATAGACCCAGCAGGATCCGAGCAATCTCTAGTTCCTGATCTCTACCTCTGTTTTGCAGGTGAAGCCCTCATCCAAGGCTGTGCTCAAACCACCCTCTCCTTCCTTTCCTATAGGGAAGTACTGAAATGGCAGCCCCTGTCCAAGGGGGAAAACAGGGTGCCTTCCCCTCGTTTGGCCTGGCAGCTCAGGCCAGCTGTGCACCTTCCAGTAGCAGAAACTCCAAGCTCACCCTTTCTAAGCAAGGACTGATGCCTTGGGCCTGAGCCTGGCCAGCAGCCACCAGGATGGAGAGGCATGAAGGACACCAGACCCAGTATTTAATCCTAGCCTTGGATCTGTGCTTTCACCAGCACCACCGCTCCAGCATTGAGCTGGAGAGGCTTCCAGAGAGATGAATCTGTAAGGTAAGCTGAGGCACTCCCTCCTTCACTGCTCACGCAAGGTGGGTGTCACCAGTGATCCTATGAGGAAAGAATGAGTCTCCCTTTTTAGTACTCCTATTTCTTCTTTTGTTTTCAAATATAGGTGATAGAGGATGGGAGGAGTTGGAAATGGATTGATTTGTCTGTGTTTTTAACCCAGGGCTCTATGGTATATAGAATGATAGATTTTTTCAATAGTAATAATGGGGGGGGGAAGCTTCATCTGAGTTGCATAAGACCGGCTTTATCTGGGCATGTGGTTTTATAAGACTTTAATTGTTGATTATCTAGGAAAGACCACAAGCTTTTGTTCAGTGATAAGAAGGGTCAAAAAAAAAATAAATTAAAGGAAACCCAAATCATAAACCCCTCTCTGATGGATTATTTGTTCTACCACAGTACTCTGGTGATTCTCGCTGGAGTAGTGTGTGTGGTTCTCTTATCTGACAGTGGGAAGATAAGACAGTCCCTAGGGAAAGCAGGAAACTGCATGAGTCTTTGAATCAGGTGATGGAATACACAGGGGTGTGATTTTCAGAATCTCTGTCCATAATCCATCCTTAAATGTTTCCATAGTGCTGTGCAGTTTGAATTCCCTTAATTGCGTGATGGATTTACAGTTTAACATTTCAGATATAATTATCTCTATTATTGAAAACAAAGGAGACACGTGCCAGTCTGAAAGAGTAAAGATATAGCCTCAAGGAAAGGGATTAGTTCATCTTGTCTCTTCCCCTCACACATGCAGATGCAGATATTTCTTCACAAATCCCTTTCTACCTACTTGTCAGTGTCTTTGTTGTCCCTTTGCTTCCAGGTCCGCCCTTTCTTCTTGCCTCTGGGAAAGCTCCTACTGGCTGAAAAGTCCTTTGCTTAAGTTCATGGTCATTATGATAGGCCCAGTTACCAAAAGAGGTGCAGCTATTTGAGTTTTGATATATGTGGCAAGAGTAAAATAAGCTAACAGTGTTTTCCAAGGTTTGGAGAACTGGAAACCTACAGGCCATCAGAGAAGAGCACCAAGGCATTCAGTAAAATTGCTGTACCTGGTTCATAGAGAGTAGAGTTCACGTGAATGCCTGCTGTGTGGTGCAGAAAATATCATGCATTAAATTCTCTCTTCAGAGTCCTTTTTGCATTTAGGACAGGTAACTTGTCTGCAGGATTGTCCAGACCTTGCTTGGTCTCTCACTGAAGGTATTTCTAGAGTTACTACTGGGAACTGTCTACTCAAAGACTTGGCTGCAAATGGAAGCCAGACTGAACTCCAAATTTCTGTTTGCATTTAGACATTTTTTATAAAAGCTATTCACTTACCACTATTCAGTCCCAAGCTGTCTGAGCCCACCCCCAAAGACCAACAAGATGATTGCTGTACTTTGTACAGATGGACATCACTAGGATTGGACCATGAGTAGTGAAACTAAACTAAAAAAAAAAAAAAGTAAAAGAGATTATGGTGTTTTGAGTTGTATTAGATGCAGATTTTGGGCTTTCTTAACTCCCTTTAAGTTAAGTGGTGCTGGTACAACTGAATGGTCTTGTGACAAAGGGCAGTGAGGTGTGTTTGTGTGCCTGTGTACGTAGGTATGCAGACACATCCTTGGCTTTTGAGAATGACACTGGGGAATTAGACACATTATAGCAGGGTGGTGTCATTTTTCATATCGGCTTCATTCATCTCTCTGCACTCTGTGCCAGGAATAAAAGGTTGTGATGATGTTCAGTGGCACACAAGCAGCTACCTGACAGTCCTGTTGTGTACACACCCTTGGATGTTACCCTGGAGACCACATGGCAGCAAGCACGGCATGCCTGTTTGCATCCAGATGCTGGAGAAGCCCACCCATCAGGCAGGTCAGCTGGGAGCTTTGCCACCACCTGCTTCCTTGGCTCCTTGCTGTCTTTACAGAGCTCCAAGAGGGGAGCAGCAGAGTTACTAAAACACAGCAGGAGCTGAGGAGAGCTGAGGTTTGGGAGCTGGTTTTAACATGCAGCCCACGCATGACTATGCAAGTTGGCCAGGAATGAGGTCACTAAATCTGTGTGGGGTTCTAGATCTCTCCTTTTCTTGTGTATAGGACTCTGACACCTTAATGAGGTGGTGTCAAAGGGTCTCCTTGACACAGCATGTGATTCTCCAAGTGGGATTCATCCCGTCAAATGTGGACATGGCAACGCCTACACCTGAGCTGTCTAGACACTTCTTCTAACAAGCAAGGAGCAAGAGGTGTGTCTAGGCGCTGAGTCACCTTAACCTGATAGTTTGACTGATCTACCCTAAAAAAATGCTTGTTTTTCACCAGCAGCTATGGCATGAGCCCAGAGTGCTCAAGTGGGATGGCAATACCTGCACTGTAAGGCAAGCTCGATCCCTCTCCCTGTTCTCATGTTGACTGTGGCAATGTAAACATTAACAGATGAGGAAGCTGATATGTTCTGCCCTTGTCCATATCTTCCAGGTCTTCTGCTGTCTCTGGGAATGAGGAAGGAACAGGCAGCTATTAGCCACCATCTGGTCTTGAATTGTTATATCTCACTCTTCATTTTATAATGAACTAGACAGCTGGAGGTGTGCCTTAATGGTTAGTGCAATCAGCTGGTCACCATGCTTCTTTCTAGGATGTCAGACTCTGCTGAGGGCTACCATCAGGTACGCAGAAAGTCTCTAAATCTCTTGGGATCTCCTTTGCCCAAGGAAGAGACCACGCTACAACCTATTGTGCTGGGGGGATGTTGGGTCCCATGGTGAAGAAAAGCCCACAGCAACAGGCTTCAGTCATAAAGGAGGATTTTTAAGTGACTTTTAAGTGTGTGGCCAGGAGCCTGCTAGCTGTTCTCCAGCTCCGTGCTGCTTCCAGGCCCTGGTGACAGACTCGGGCATTCAGCAGAGGCTCTACCAGCCAGTCTGCCAGAGCAGTGGTTCATAGATCAGGGGGTGCAAGTCACTCAGAGTGAGGAGCTGGCTTTGGTGAGTAGGGTTGCACACATCTGAAACCTGTCCACTGCCTGTGATATTAAGCCATTTTCTGAGCTTCTCTTCATTATGTTGTGCTTTTTCTGGCCATCATGTCTGCATGAAGTTTAAGCCTTTGGGGCAGAACTTTTCTTCCTTTGACACTCCTGACTCGTTCTTGCAAGCTTACATTTGTTGTTGTTGCTGCTGTTGTTGTTGTTGAGTAACCAGCAGTAAATAATGTTTTGATCAAGGCTCTTAAAATGTGTATCTGAACCTCAAAGCTTCTCTGAGTTGTGTGTACCATGAGTACCATTGCTTCTGATTTATGATTGGGGGAAGCATGGTGCAGACAGGGCAGCTTAAAGTGAGACAAAAAATAGAAAATTGTGCTGTATTTTGTTTAGGGGAATGACACATTCCCTTCCAGAAATCCTGCACACCTGGACATAGACAAATGAAGAAAGGCCTGAACAGACTAAAAGAAAATAACCCCTTCATCTAGAAAATGTGTTTGGGAAAGAAGATTTTTACTTTGTGCCCCTTGTTTCAGTTTAAACTTGAACAAGTATCTTCCTTCTAGAGACACAGGGTTCCTTTAAGTGGCAGAACAAAAATTATTGCAGGGAAAAAACCCCAGCCCTGAAATTCCCAAAATACCATCTCCTTTCAAAATAAGATTTATAAGCAAGGAGACAATCTCTCTTACAGAGTTTTTCCTGTTGCTTGGAGTTCGCTCACTGGAAACAAGCACACAATTTAAAAAGATACTGGAAGAACTGCTTGGACACAGAGAAAAGAATGACCTGGAGTCTTAAAACACAGACAAGCTTTTCAGTAGCTTGGAGCTTGGAATGAGAAGCTAAAAGTCATGTAAGGCCAGTAAAGTGTGGAGCATTCTTGTTACCAGAAAAATAACCATTCTTGTCTTCTCTCATTAGTATCTCTGCTCAAGGATTAAGTTAACTGTTTTGTGGGGAAGTTCGATGCAAATCCACAGCTGTGGTGGTGAGTTGTGCAAAGGGTCAGGATGAGTGAGTGGTTGGGTTATTTGAGGGCTGGTGTTCCTGAGCTCTCTTTGTCTGGGATCCAGACAAGCCTTCCTGTTGAGAAACACTGGCCTACTTCTTCAGTGCAAGATAAACAACATACCAGCTCCTATTCTAGCAGGACAGTGGAAGTAGTGAGCTATTTCCATTTGATGTTACAAGCATACCTTCTGGAGGTATCTAAGCAGAAGTAGCACAGCTCCTCGCTCTCTTCCTCTCTCCCTTATTCCCTGATTTTATTAAGACAGTTCTGGCTCTTGCAAAATTTTAGGAGATGACGTGGTGACTTCTTGCAAGCAAAACGTTTGGTTTTGCTCTCAGGCTGTGACTTCTGAGGATTAAGTATGTCCTGGTCAGATGTGGGAACATGTGCACCTCCAGGGTGGAAACAGTGAACACCACAAGCTGTATTCAAGGGCATGGCTTCATCAGCTGGGTAAACAGAAAATATGTGGGATGCTTAAAAACATTTTGTATCCCCACCACCATCCTCACCATCCCCCAATTAAAAAAAACCAACAACCAAACAAAACCAAAACAACGTACCAAACCAAACAGGGGCATGTGTGCTTCATTTAAATCAAATAAGCCCAGATGAAAAAATATTTATTAGGAACAGAACAGAGCAAGTTCTTGTTTGGCATGTAATGTGGCATCACAGCAACGCATGGAAATGACTTTGCTGCTTTGGTGTGCTGGTAAAGGTGTAACTGTGCTCTGAGGAACACTTTCTTTGCTGTGTCCCTTAGGAGCCGCTGTCTAGGAAATGTGGAAAGGGATACAGAAGATGTTTTTTGGCACCTTTGAAACTGGTAGTTTGTGGCTGTAAGTTGGGCTGCTTTTTGCAACTTTGTCCAGGTTGTCATGAGGCTGCCTAAGAAACCCCCAAATCCCATAGTACTGGCTACTCCACTGGCACTCCCTCTGTTCCACCACAGATGCCCTGTGCAGGGGAAAAAGCAGATGGAGATGCTGTCTTCAGCAGGTTTTGAGTTTATTCTTTCATTTGGGTTGTCTTCTTTATGGTATTTGGATGGGATAGTCCTTCCATCACCTGCCTTTATACACCCCTGTGACAGCTTAAAAGCATCAACACGCTGCCTGTATAAGAACACATGTGTACGTAGAGCCCGTGTAGTCTATCGATGGCTATGTAGGCTATTACATATACCTTTAATAATTGTATCACATGTCTAATTTTCTGTGTGTGAAAAGCACAGAGGTACTTATCAACAGATATAAATGCACACTAAGATGCTGTGATGTGGTTGAAGGGCTCTTAGCAGATGTGTGGGAAGTACTCTTTGTTATGGCTGTAGCAACCTTGACTAGCCCAACTGTGATGAACTCAAGCTGAAGAAACCTTTGTACCACACAGTATTTTCCAGTTAATTATATATATTTGTACATCTGGGCGTGTGTGTGTGGACAAGTGAGATCATCCCTTCCTTTGAGACTTTTTTATCCTATCCAGAACATTTTTCCTCTCCCTAGCTCCTTTCCAGGAGCTCAACAACAACAATAGAGCCAAGAGCCTTCCCTCTCATCTGGTGTCTGCAGTCCAATGTCTGCTCCAGGGTGTGGGCTCCAGGCACTCCAGTGGTGTCAACTCCAAGGACTGGTCCAGCTTGAGACTGCTGCATTTCCAAGCTCAGATAAACATGGGATGTTTTCAAGCCAGCCTGGCTGCTGGCTGGGTTCTTGCCGGAAACAGGAACCAGGAAAACAAATGTATTATTATTATTATTATTGTTGTTGTTGTTATTATTATTATTAATTATTATTTTGTATGTGTCGGAATGTGAGAGAAACACGACAAAGAAAAAACTCTAGGTTTTGAGCCATACAGTGTCCTTTGGTGGTGTGCATTCAAGAATCTAGCTCACCTTTAATTTAAACAGATTTGTTCTATAGGTGTATTTGAAAAATTCTGTTTTATTATTTGTTTAGAAGTTTGGGGGTTAGTTTTGGTTGCTTTTTATAGAGGTGGGTTGGTTTGTGTAGGGGTTTTGGTTGTGTTGGGGGTTTTTTTTAAATGGCATTATTATTTTCTTCCTTCCCGTATTTTCTTGGATCAGAAGGTTCACTGAGATGCCAAACTATGGCTGGCTACAGCTTCAGTACATCTTGTAACAATGCAGGCCATGGCATGCCAGAGTGATGGAGCGTGGTATGTACAGACCAGGAAAGATGTGACAGATTAGCACTGCTGATAATGTTTCCTACCCCGGATCTTCTACTAAAATCCCCTTCTCCCAGGTAGTTTAACTCTTGAGACACTGATACAGTGAGTACCTAAAGGAAATGGATGCCTGCAGACAACCCCAGCAGTGGTGGACAGTTGGAGTATTTTGTGCTCTATTAGAACAATAGTTCTTCATTGTAAAGCTGTGCAACAGTGGAAATGTGGGTTACTCTTTACTAGCAAGGAATCCATAATTTCTACTTAATTTCTCTGTAATTTCAGGCAGTGTGTTGACTGGGTCCTGCATCCTACCCCCTGATTCCATAAGGAGCATTAGAAATGCTGAGCAGCACCCACCATGGCATGATCCTCTGCAGCTTAAGGTATGACAGCTCCAAAATATATCCCTCTTCCCTTGGTCAGAAAGGTCGTGCTGCAGGGGCAGGGTCATAGGAGTGTGAGGAAATAAAACAATCAATGTGAGGAAAAAACCCCTCTTCTTCCTCTTCCCATTCATCTTCTCTTATTTTCCCTCCCTGGAAAGCACAAGGTGCTGTGCAATGTAGCGTAGGCCAGGCTTTGCAAAGGTGCCCTAGTTCTGCCTTGTATTTTGGGATATAAGCAGGTTATATTTATAGTTTTGCTTTGGGAAAGGTGCTCATGAACCAGTGGGAGTCCTACAGGCCTGATCTACAGCCAGCCCACAAGGGAAGGAGGCAAACCTGGATTATGAGATCATTAGTTCTTCACCTGAACCAGGAGGGATGTGTGGCATGAATAAGTGTCATTGATGAGTATAACACACCTTCCAAAGGAAGCTGCACTCTGCTCTGATGAAGTCTTAACCTTGTGGGAGGCAGTGAAAGTTGATTGCTATACTCACTGGGCTCATGGTTTCTTTTGTAGTCTCTTTCTTTGTCTCCTCAAAGATTTATAACACCTGCCTAGATGGAAGAAGAGACTGTAGAGATGGTTTGAATATTAGGATTGCTCACCTGCCCCGGAGGGCTGGTCTGGAGGACTCAGGAGCTTCCTCCTCCTCACCTGAGCAGTAGCAGGACCCTCTTGGTGAAGATCCATTCCCTTTTTTAAAACAGGAGGTATAAGCAGTTTCCAAAATTTGGAGAGGAAATACACTTACAGCTCTCCCTTCATTACAATAACTAGTGGGAGGAAAGAAAGAAAAGTCCTGCAATGATAATTATTGAGTTGAAAAGAAAAATATCCAGGCTCCAGAATGCCCTAACCACTGGGATCAGAAAGGCAGTGATTTTCCACCTAATGCTGGACCGGCTCAGAGCAGGCTTTGGGATGAATCCTTGATTTGGGATAGGAGCCCTGTTGTTCTGGTTTTAAATTATTTATCAGGAAAACACTCCACAACAACTACATCAAGAAATTCTGGTCTTATTAAAGTCAGAAGTGAAACTTGATGAATTTTGCTTGGCAGGATCCAGAGATGGAAAAGAAAGGGCAGATCACCAGAAGCAGTCTGAATTTAAATAGTTGTGTTTTTCTGGAAAAGAGAGTAGAGAGGGGAAACTCTTGATAATTTGTCATTTTTCCCTACCTCTTCAAGAGAGCCACTGGTATAGGAAAGCTAGAGCCCTGTTTAGTATATGCAAGCAGTTATTAATATATGTATTTACTCTTATGATGAAACAGAATCTCCACATTAGGTTCCAGCCCTTTCCATTTACCTTCTTAATTATCAAGTTATATTCATTTCTATGGTGTTGGCTGTGACACAGTCCATCCATCCTTGCATCTATGCTGGAGAGCAAAGTTACTAAAAGATCAGTCGCTGCACGGATTTACTGCACCTTAATTGTCCTGCTGTCCCCAGCCACATGCATGCCCTCAGCCAGCAGCTTGTGCCATGCTCAGCAAGGAGTTACCTGCCTCCCCTGGTCCCAGATCAAGAGCTGGAAAAAGGGAAGTTACTTTATTGTAAGTGGTGTGCTCTAAAATTACACCTTAGCTTACCTTGCGGTAACTTGCTCATGTAGTCATGGCCTCAAGGTTTTTCCCTAGTACCCATGGCCACAACATCTAAGCATTTTATGGTACAGCATACACTAAACATTAATTTCAAATTATTGAGAATATTTCCATGACTCAACAACTTTCTAATGACTGTGTACCTTGTTAAAATCTTGCAGCTCTTTAATAACAAAGTTTCCCCTGATCCCTTGGCATTTAAACAGCCTGTATAACTGAAATGAAATGCATAGCTGAAGTGTTTTTTTAGGACACTCGATTTAAAGTGAGCCCAAAGCAGCAAAGGACTCTTTGAACATCTCCAGAGTGGACACTCCCAGAGCTGTCTGTATACAGTTTGAATTAATTATTCCCTTCATGGAAACCGTACAAGATGTCCCCCAGGCTCTTTTTGACTGCCTTGCTGCCCTTTTGTGATAATCCCTTGCTATCCTCTGGGCTTTCTGTGGTCCTAAACTTAACATATAAAGCTATTTTTATCTAGGGGCTAGGGTGTGAATAAATGCAGAGAATGTCTCTCAACATGACTTTGTGTTTGTGAGCCTTCCTTCAACTTGATTAGAAGTGCTCAAACTTTCTTGCAAGCTGCCTTTGAGCATCCTCTGGTGAAATAGCTGCAGTTAAGGAGGATTTCTTCTCCCTTGGGTCACATGAGGGAGCAATTAGCCAGGAGCAAAAGGGAAGCTTGGAAGCAGACCAGAGGCTTAGGAGGGGGGAGTCCATGGTCTCTATTCTTCAGTGCATGACTACTGACCTTGGGCAAGTCTCCTTGCCATCCTTGGGTAATGTAGGTGTGATGCAGGCATTCATCCCGCAGCCATGCTGGAGCCACACTGGATGCCTTTGCTGGGCTCAGCTCATTTACCTGGGGTTTCAATAGCCCCTTAGGGATTTGGGTTCCCAACCCTCCATTAATTTTAAATAGGGACATAGGTGCCTCTAGGGTTCCTGAAAAATCCAGCCCTTACTGTTTTATGGAAAGGGTATAATGTGCCAGGAGAAAAAAAAAAAAAAAGATTTTATTTGTATCATTAGTTGTGATGAGTCCTCAGGATGGAGGAAATTCACTGAAGGATTGCAAAGATCCCCTGCAACAAGCCCCACAGCCTCTTATCTTTAATGACCCTCAGCAGAGAGCACACAGCACTACTGCTTTGTACCAAAATGCCGGTTCAGTCAGCCAGAGGTTACACCTCAAGAGCCTTGCTCAGCTCCTCCTGGAAGTAGAGCTGCTTCTGAGGGTTAAAAATGTGTGCAACTCTAGCTGTTCCCTCCTTTAAGCATTAGTTGAGAAATAGCTTGTGCTACACTTAGAAAACCCAAAACCAAAACCACCAAACCACTGTACCCAACTTGGGACCCAGCTATGGCAGAGTTTGTGTTTCAGATCAGCCAGATGTGTGTCCTTGGGCATTGCCAGTTGTGCTCCAGCTGTGCTGAAGACCCCACTGGCAGGTTTGCTGGCTCAGGTGAGTCTGGTCTCGATACTGCCTGTGGCCCATGGCTTACACAGAGACCCAGTACCATCTAGACTGGGATAAAGACTACCTTAGAGCCAATGTCAGCTTGCTTGTGAGAGGGACAAAACACCTACAAGCACTGGGCACACACAGCACTGGGCAGGACCATACGTGCGTTCACTGGGCTCTGCTGTGACAGAGAAATGGTGGTCTCAGATCTTCGGGGCCCACGAGAGCTGTGGTCGGTCAGTTTGGGTCACAGGTAACGTGACCAGCGTTCTGTCAGGCCATCATCCTTCTTATTTCATTGTAAACACTTCCCACCTGTCCCAAATATGCATGCCATTCTCCAAGACTTTCCAGCATTGCTTACATTTGCAGAACTTTATTCCCGCTCCCTGCGCCGCATCTGTTCCCATCACAGCTGTGGCCACTCTGTTCTGTCTGGCTGACACCCTGGCCCCCCCTCTTCCCCTCCAAGCCACCCCTCCCCTCCAAGATCAAAATACCCTGTTTTTATTTATTTACCCTGCAGCTGTCAGTGTTGTGTCTGGGTCAGCGCACTGCAAGTGGAAGGACACGCGATACGTGGAAAATCCTTAAAACTGCCAATCCTGGTAGTAACCAACATACACACCGTCAACAAATGTATCCCCTGGCTCCTTTGAAAACAACAGGCCCAGGTGATGGAAGAAGTGACATTGTTGGAGGCTGGTACAGACATCCTGGCCTGAACCAGCACCGTCTTTGCCTGTGGGCAGGTTGAAGAGGCAGGGCTGAAGAGAGGGTCTATCCTAGGAGTGACCACCCCCATGTTCTTCAACACTGCACAGAAATGTGTGAGGCAGAGACATGGCTCTGAGACATTGGGCAACAGCTTTGCTGTCTCTGTGCCCCATACACTGCTTTTTAAGAGGAAGGGAAACTATAAATATAGCAAAGTGGAAGATGCTGTTGAGGAACAGGAAGCATCTGGGATGACATGTAGTGGCAAGGAAAGGCAGAGCCAGGAATTAGTCTGATTTTCTTCCATTTCTCTCCTGATTTCAAGCTTAGTATCCAGACGCCAGCTTCAGCGGAGGTGATGCCTCAGCCCTGTTCAGTCACAGCATCCTATAAAGACAGGCTGGTATGTGGGCTCCCCTGGGGCTCTCTCATTTCTACATCAGTGCCAACCTTGCTTTGGTATAAAGACAAAAGTCCTTACCTGACTAGAGCAATGAATTTGACTATGATTTAGGGTTGGAGAGAAATAGGAAAAGTTTTTAAGTACCCAGTGCCTAGCAAAATAGATGCTTGCTGCTGACCAATGTGATTGACACAACACACTTTCTGTGGCCATGTGGCCATTGGGATCCAGAGATGGACTGACTGGCTCAGGGCTGCTGTGTCAGCAGCAATAATTTTTTCCAGTATGCTAAAACCTGTTTTTTAGGCAATCACATCGTATCCTCTACCACAACAAAATGTAAATGCCTTCTAAAGAATAGCTGTAGTCTGGCTGCTGTAAGTTTCCTTAAAGACACTCACCCACATTACAGCTACACCACTAACCCAGGGCTGTGGTTTCCTGGACGCAGAGCTGGGTGCAGCTGAAGGCAGAGTTCCCCTGCAAACCCGGGTGTTCTCTCCCGCCAGCAGCTGTGATTCAGGCTGAGGTAGGATGCACACCACAGCAGCTGGCTGTGTGGCTGGAAACCAGGTCTTCTACAGCTGCCAGTCACTGCCCCAGACAGTGCTCAAGGCCACAAGAACTGTTCTTTCCTCTGTACCTTCTCAGGGTGTGGGAGAAAGGGGCATTGCTCTCCTCTCTTTAGATCCAGGATGGCATTATGGAAGACTAGCATGGAGGAAAGGATTTTTTTCCCACTCTCTTTCTTCTTCCCTAAGAATAGCCGGTTTGTAGGTCTGTCAAAAAAACCCAGAACAGCAAATAAACTAAAACCCAATTGAGACAGAGCTAGTAGCAGCATTGTGAACAGGTCACAGGTGCCCTTGGTCAACTTCCTATCTGCTAAGCATAACCCGCTTCTTCACTGGCAGCATCTCAAGAGCTAGCTCCAGGCAACAAACCTGCTTTGTGATAGTCAAATAGGGCTGTAAAGCACTGGAACAAGCTGCCTGGGGAAGCGGTGGAGTCACCATCCCTGGAGGTATTTAAAGGGTGTGGTGCTGAGGGACACAGTTTAGTGGTGACCTAGCAGTGCTGGATTAAGGGTTGGACTTGATGATCTTGAAGCTCTCTTCCAACCAAAATTATTCTGTGATTCTAATTGAGTTGTCACATTGCTATCTATTCAAGCAGGATCCTGAGGGCTGCAGAAGGCACTGGGAGAACAGAGCTTGTGTGACACCCTTACTGCCATGCACACCTCCATCTCTGCAGCCACTCATTGAGAATCACAGCCCAGACCACAACCTCCCTCCTTGCGGCTCTGCCTTTGCCCTCGCAGCCTGCAGGACTCTCCTCCTTGCATCACTGCCTCTTTTGCCAGTTGCAGCCCCATGTTTTGGAGCAGTGAGGACAAGAGAGACCTGCAGGTGATGAGAGGTGGGAAAGAGAAGGTTCCTTTTTCTCTGGCTATTTGCCTTCTTTCCCACCTGGTGTTGGATCCTTTGAGGAGGCATTACCCCTCCCGGAGGGCATGGAATGTTGTGATCCACAGTGATATTTACCTATTACTGGTCTATAGTATATCTAAGTAATGAAAACAGCTACTGACAGCCTAGCAGGTTAAGCAGAGATAGGTTGCCTGGAACTACAGGTTCACATCCTAGCAGTAATATTTCCAGTCCTTCAGATGCAGCTGAACTTGCAGCTAGCAGCTTGCTGGGTGTTTAGAGGCTGACATTAATACCGTGTTATGCAAAAGTATCTCTTCCGGGACAAAATCTTATTCCTCCTAGTGCAGCACATGCAGTTATTGCTGTCTTCCACCCTAGAAGTGGCCACATGTCTGATTCTGGCTACGTATACAGCAGCTTGTGAAACATGCCAAGACTCTCCAGCATGAAAAGCATTAGAGAAATGTAAGACAGGATCTGAGCTATGACAAGCAGAGTGCATGGCATCGTATTCCATCGTGCAGCAGGGGAAAGAGGGATGCAAAATATGTTCATGAGCTGAATAAGCCATTTGGACAAAATAAGGACTGAGGTGAACTTTAGTCTCCAAATTTAAAGCAAAACTGAATCACAAGCCTTCTCACATCGGTGTGTCACGGTTACCTCATGAAATTACCCCACCTCCATTGTCACTAGCTGTTTTCTAGTGTAGGAGTTAAATTCATAGTTCCAGTTGCTGAAAAACACCCAAAGATTGGGGCAGAGCAAACAGGAAACCTGATAGCTCGACTATGGCAGGGTGAGTAATTTCAGTACTCTGTGTTGTAGAACCTCAGACCCCAATAATTACGCTTCGTTTCTCTTTTGACCTCATGGGACTTTTTATTTTTTGGACCTGCTCTGTGAAAAAGCATTTCAGATGTGAATATTTTCTTAGATCTTCTTGCTCTTTGCAATTTGTGGTTAATATGGTGCTGGAGAAACCCAGCAAAAATCCCTCTGGTTAGCCCAGTCTAACCTAATCTAGTCCAGCTGCAGCCCCTGAGCACCGAATTGCAACAGCTAAAGATTTTTCAGGCCAAGTAGCACCTCATTACATCCAGTCACCACCTCCACCTGGAGCAAAGGGAAGGGGGGAGCCCCAGCAATGGGTGGATGGTGTGTTTGGGCTTAGTTTGCATCCATGGAGCAGAGACAGGAGTCTGGAGTTAGCCAGGAAACCTGAACCCTCCGTCTCTTAATGGTTACAGTGGTGAGTCTGTGGAGCCTCAATCTTGCAGATGCTGCTCAGCAGCAGGTATCTGCATTCTGTACTTTTTTTTTGCCATGGGGAAGGCCCGGTGGCTGCAGTGCTGGCTGTGTGGAAGAGCATGGAGAGGGTGATGGCTTCACTGAACTCCGTAGGGTGGATGAGATTCTTTAAAATCACGCAGGTAGCAGCACTGACCTGCACGAGGGTTTCAGCACAGCTTGGAGCTCCCATCAGCCTAGCCAGCATAGGTAGCACTGGATGTGAAGACAGGACAGCTGGCTTCTTGTGTAGCAGTAAGCCAAGAGTTCACCCAGCTTCTCAGGAAGGATTTGCTGAGCTCTCTGTTATGTGGCTGCATGGCTAGACAGTTCAAAGCTGCTTTGGCCACGCGTGCATCAGCTGTGCTCAATGCCCAGGGTTGCTTGGGGAGGTTTGTTTGATTGTCAAAACATTTTGGTGTCAAGGGCCTCTCCACAACCTCTGATGTGATATGATCCCTGATTAATAGACTGAGCTTGACTGTTTTGGGAGCCCATCCCAGTGCTATTTAGACCTGCACAGAGAAAGGGTAAGATACCACTGTGTCAAAATGATAGCTGATGTGACAGTACCTGCTGGGCTTAGCAGGGCACTGGGTATGCAAGGGCTGAAGTAACGAACAAGGATCTAAGCATGTTCATCTGCTGTGGCAAGTGATTGAGCTGAAGATGGTAGAGCCAAACCTCACTTGTCCCATGAGGGTCTGGTGCTCTTAAAAATGACTAGAGTGACTGCTGCTTGTTTTGGGGTGGGTTTTGGGGCAGCTTCTCTCTGCTTTATTTTTTTGAGATTCTTGGTCTGGCCTTGGGTCCCCGTTGCTCGACCATGTCTCAGTGAGCAAAGTTCAGCTGTTGCCATGCTGGGGTTGAGCACAGTTTGGCTCCTCTGTACACCCTGGAGGAAGAGTATGTGGTGGAGCAAAACCTGCTTCCTCCCTCAGTTCCCAGGGGGAGGAACAGCTGTGCCATGTGCAGGGTGCAGCCCATATCTCTGCTGGTCCCTGCTCCACATTTATTGGGATATCACAGCCATCAGCAGCTCCAGTGACTGGCAGCAGCAGCAGGTGACTCACCTGGCCTGGCCCTCCCTGCATTGAATCCTGCTATCAAGATGATGATCTGCTGGTAATTTTGCTCCATCTGAATGCTGTAGACCTGCTCTCACGCATCCTGCTCTCCCTGTAGGCAGAAAGCTTCCCCCCAAATTACTCCACCCTCACTTGGTGTACCCACAGCTTCTGGCCACTCTCCAGCACGTTGTCTGTTTTGGAAACCAAAAACATCTGCCCTAGTACCTAATTTCTGAAATTAGGTTCTGGAGGCCAGTGAGGTGCCATGGAAAGATGCAGGCAAGTGTATTTTTGTGGAGGCTGCAGAGCTGAGGCCATTTCTCCTTAAGCCAGGGAGGTGATGCCCACGCTGCTCTGCTGAGCACAGGCATTATAGTTAATGCTGAGCAGCTTTTTCCTAAAAGCTCCCTCCTGACACCATTGTGTACAGGGAAGGACGTGGCACATGATGTCACAGCAATGGACCTTTAAATCACCTCCAGGGCACAGACTGCAAGCTCTGAAATGCAGATGTGTATTGCTGCACTAGGAACAGGCACAGATCTTTGTTGTGCTGTCTTCTCTATTCCTCCTGTCACCCAATTACCTCCATCTTCTTTTTCCCCTCTGCCTCTCCTTTATGATGTTATACATGATATAGGGGTTTTGTTCAAAGAGGATGCTACACTGCAGGCTGGGCTGAGAACTCACTAGCTCATTTCATGCAGGACACTGAACTGTCAGGCTAGCCAGCTTGGGCCAAGGTGCAGAGAGATGCTTTAATAACTGATTTCCCTGGTCTGACTTTGGGGTTTGGGGTCTTTGTGAAAAAAAAAGCCCAGCATTAATATGTAGCTCCTACTGTACCATCAGCAGCATTTAAGAAAAAAGAGTAAGAAATGAAATGGTTTTGTTGCTCCTCCTGATTCCTGAAAGGGGTCCATCTTGAGCACCTGAGTGATTTGCTGGTTTGGGGGAAGGACTCTTCATGTCCTTGGAAAGGGAGTCCAGGTCATCTGGTTACCGTGGAGTGAAATAAGTGAATGATGCTGAAGGTAGGAATTCGCGTCACCAGCCCTGAACCCTGTGGTGCTGAGTCCAGGGGCATGGCAGGAGTCTTGTGGGAAGCTTTCTGCAGGAGGCAGGCACAGACTTCACTGTTCCCTGAGGAGAGGCATCCCTTACCCATAGGGATATCAAAGGTAATAGCTAGGCTGAAAGGTCTGCCTGATGTTATAAGAGCATCCTGGGGTTTGTTTAGAACCTTCTGGGGTTTATCTTAGCTGGGATTGTGAGACTCGTTAGTGACATGTTTCTGTTTCACAGCTACTAGTAACACAGGAAAGTAAATATCCCTTTCATGTATGAATCCACAGTCCAGGAGTAAAGTTAAGGATGCTACAAATTATGTCTTGTTGCACATGCCCTTTCCTGTGGCCCCCTTTGATTTAATTTACATTATTATTTGTTTCAGGATGACCAACATCCCACCTTGCCAGAGTGTTAATGGAAGTTTAGCTGCTGACTTCGTGAACAGGATTTCAACCCATGCCTGTGATTAGTGATGAAGTGAAATCCACAGCTTGAAATCACCCCAGTGTATCCAATCAAACACAAACATCCTCTGTGCTGGAAAATAAATGAGGGTTGGAGCCAGCTAGCCTGCTGCAGAGGTTTGTGATAGATTGATGAGCTGAGAACAAGCTGCCACCCTCCACCCCCATCATCAGTGACTTTCCAGTCTGAGGAAGGGGCCGCTGAGGCTAGGGGTGAAAGATATACTTTCCCATAAGTGTTACAGTGGGAGGTGAGAAATACGAGCTCTTAGAGGAGGAGGAGAAGGGAAGAAAGGCCGGCACTGTGCTCTGTTAAGCAGGGTACAGTTTAGACAGAGCAACTGCTTGACAGGCTTCTGGCAGGAGGGCTGGGGCAGGAGCAGCCCTGTGCTTGCAGCACCTGTTGTTGAATGCTACCCGCAGGTACCAGGGCAGCACAGACCATCTTCTGGCTGATACGGTCTTTTTCCAGTCACGTGGGAAGGTAAGAGGCCTGTGAGATGAGAGGGCAGATGAAAGGGCTGATGAGGTCTACCCCCTGTGAGATGCAGTAACACCAGCAATAACATAGAAAGGTTCACATCCAAGCAGCTTTTTGAGGTTAAAGCTGAAAATAAACTCTGTCTTGAGTTCCAGTGTCACCGTTCAGTGATTTTTAATTGGGAAATTCACGTTACTTGCCTTTTTCTTTTCCCCCCCATAGTATGCCAGTTCCAGAAGCACAGCAGAGGGTTCAGGCTCTCAGAGAAACATGCTTCCCCTGGTGCAGAGGAGCTGCAGCATCAGCTGAACAGAGCTGTCACAGCCAGGGTAGGAGAGTGGTGAGCCTGGGGTTCTTCTGGGGAACAGTTATTCATTAAGCTGGGACCAGTCAGTCACTTGCACTTCTCTGCCTCAATCTCAGTATTCATTAAGATCAAAGTGAATTTCTGAATTTCTAGTTTCTAGGTTACCAAAAGAAAGTTTGAAAGGGTGAAGCATGTGTTGCCTGAAAGTGAAGGACGAGAAAACAAAGGAAACTTTCAACTGATGATTTTGAGTACACATTATTTGTGATTGTTTGATTTATTATTTTTATAACTTGGGCGAACCATACTTCAGCAGGACTTCGTGATATGAGACATCTTATAAATAGTAAGCTAATGCTGTAGGTTTTACACCCAACAAGGCTGAGATTCTGGGTTGAGCTGGATGCTTAGTGAGCGAGGGATTTCTGAATTTGGTGACACTTGTGTGCCATGTGCTTAAACTCCAGAGTGTTGACCTGGTGGACAGCTGGCAGGAGAGGCTGCTACCAAATGCAGAGCCAGGGGAGCCTGCCAGACCTGCCCCCTGACAGCACTGCATTTCAGGCTGTCTTCTGAAATGTCCTCTATCAGCACGTGCTGGAGACACACAACTGCATATGGCAGGGGAACACACTGTGCTGATCCTACTGGAAGGCACAGGTCGGCACCTCCTGCCTGTAGACTTGGAGAAAGGTTTTCTCTTCCAAAGGCAGCAAACAAATTAAGCTGATTTCATAATTTAAAGCAGCTTCTGGGGTGCTCTAATTCTGTATCTTGATCAGCGCTACCTCTGAAACCCACATAGTTTGAATGATTTGAGTAGCTCCCACCTCCTACTGCCTGCCAGATGTTGTGTCCTTTCATATCAGACCCAGAGTTCTCTTCATGTGGGCTGGCTTCACCCTGGCTACTGTAAGGTCTCTTCACATCCAGAGAGTAAGAAGGAGGCACCCATGGGACAGAGCTGCTTCTGCCACTGGGAAAAGGCTTATTAGACCCCTGGGACTTGCTATGTGGAACCACACAAACCCCCTCATTCCTTCATCAGGAAGCAATCTGGGACAGCATGACTTTATTTCCACAGTGCTAAATCAGCTCCATTACCTGGCTGTAGCTTGGAGAATTTTCTGGAAGGTGTCTGAAGCTGCTGTGCCAGTGACTGGTTGGACTCTGGTACTGTGGGAACCAGGCACCTCTCCTGCTCCATCAAACCAGTCTCTGGAAGCACATCCCTGTGAGATGAAAAGAGCATCATCGCTGGAGCCCAACTATTGCACAGGAGCATGGAAGCAATGCTGGCTCTACTAAAACACTGTTCCATCAGCTTCTTTGCAAGGAAATGCAGCAGAGACTTATTTTTAGATGAAATCTACTTTTTTTTTTTTAAAAAAGGACATAAAGGAAGTGGTTATGGGTATATTTTACTGTGCACTAATGAACTGTAAAGGAAGTAGAGCCTAATTTTTTCAGATGTTCTGAAAGCAGTCCTGCAAAAGCACTTCACAGAAATCTCTTTGATTTCCAGGTTGCTTCCTCTGTGTTGGTGCTAAATCAGAAGCTCCTTGAGCTGAGGATCTCTCCTTCTCCCCTTCCGCCAACCCTACACTGCTTTCTAACCACTGACAGTGGGTAAAAATATTCATGTTTCAGTCCAGTACCTTTATGCATGTCTCACACTGGAGGGTTTTTTCCATTCCCCTGGGGTTGGGCAGGCCATTATTATCACTCTAATAGAGTTAATTAAGAGCCTTGAGGCCCTGACGTTTTGTTTTCTTTGGGACCAGACCTATGGCTTGGGCCTCTGAGCTACCTGCTCTGCTCCAAACTTTTCCCTGAAAAAACAGCCAGGCAAAACCCAACAAATGGTTCTTTGGGAGCTGTGTGCACCCTCCTGCCTTAGTGTGTGCTAGTGGAGCAGATGTAGATATCTTCTCCTCCACAGCACCTAGTTGAGCTCCATTGGCTGTGGTAAGCTCCCTGGAAAGAGACAATGTGTGCATTCTTAAATGTGAATTGGACAATAGCTCAAACAAATAAAAAATAACCCTAGGAGATGAATAAGCAAGACAAGGCATATCCCCAAGAAGTTCATCTCCAGGATGGGCTTGCTATTCAGGATGCCAGCAGAGCAGCAGTCTGCTCAGGTAGCAGGTGAAGACCATCAGGTTGGGGCTGTAATCACTTATCCTTAGCTCCTGGGAGAGTCATCCCCTAACGTGAGATTTCCCCCTTGCCACAGCCTCACTCAGCTCACTGGGAATGTCTGAGATCAGGTAAGGACCTTTTTTTTTTTGTTTAATAAATACAGAAGCATGGGGTCACTCCCACATGTGGAATAAAATAATAAAAGTCTTTTATGTGGGAATCTTGCTGTCCTTTGGAGAGTTATAAAGATCA
Organism: Brachypteracias leptosomus; assembly: GCA_013401335.1. Lineage (NCBI taxonomy): Eukaryota > Metazoa > Chordata > Aves > Coraciiformes > Brachypteraciidae > Brachypteracias > Brachypteracias leptosomus. The sequence goes on from VYZX01000881.1 coordinate 299,214, forward strand.
AAGACTTAAAAGAGTGGCTAATTGCAGGTGAGGTTACTACTGTGAAACAATTAGCCCATGTGCATGCACGTGAAAATGGAGAGGGTGTGTTGCTAGCAAACTGAAGTGTCTGCTATAAAACTGCCCTCAATTTTAGAGGATGTTAACTATTCTCTTGCTGAGTTACAATTCTACTAAGTGACCAGTCTGAGTCCACAAAACCTTAGTACCCCACTGGCTTCCATTCCTTTCCTAGGCTTATAACTGAGCTATGAGTCCAAAGAGCATTCACAGGACTTAAATGATGGGGAGAAATGAGGACAAACTAGCATGGCATTCTGGAGAAGAAACTATGGTGTTTAATTTTTGAGAGATGTTAATGTAGCAAAGGAGAAAGGGGAGATTTGAAAGATTTAATTTCGGGATCTTGAAGCTTTTGTCTCAAATCTTTACAGATTTGAGTTATTCAAGTTACATTTGGTAACTTGAAGGCTGAGAATATACTATTGCTATGATTTGAAACTGGCAGACCTACATAGCCAGAATGAGAACAGTTTTCCATAAAGCTGAAGGCCCCCAAGGAGGTCTCCGAACTGGACACTCGACCCTAGTTTGTTTACTAATGCTGTGGAAACTATGATGAACTGTAGAAAATAATGTGATTAAGAGTAGTGAAGAGGGGTTTCAAAGGGAGGGAGTTGAGCTGGTAATTGAACAACAAAACAGCCTTGGGAATTCGTGCTTGAGAAATGTGAGTCTGGAAAGGATGAGCAGAGCTAAACAGCCCTTGGATCCAGGGTACCCAATGTTCAGGAGACAAGGCCTGGGGCTGGCTCTGTGGTGAGCTCTGTCTGGTCAGAGGAACAGACCAAACATGAGCAGTGGCAGACAGAAACCAAGACCTGATGTTTTCACATGGGTAATGGCCTGGGTTTGGGTCTTGCATTTCCCCCCTCAGAGAGAGGACAGGCTGAAAAAGCCAGGGAGAACTGATGAGGGCTTGGAGGGCAAGGAGTAGTTCTGTGTGACATTAGAGTTATTGAGATAGTAAAGAGGATTTTGAAGTGTTGAAATGGCAGATAGCAAGGAAAGCACACCTAATCTCCCTCTGCTTTTCCTTCATGTGAAAGAGATGCTCTGTGGAGAGGTGAACAACCAGCAGGTTTTTAACAAGCTTGGAAGTAAAGTCTTCTATTAGGTCATTAGGCAATTGAGATTTGTTTTGGTTTGTTTTTGTTGCTAGTATCCATGAACTCTCCAGACTGATAATCTACAAAAAGACTACTGACATGCAGCTGAGCCTGGAGGCCACATAGAGTGGCACTAGTCACATTCTGCAGTCATTTGAGTTCCCTGTTCAGAGACAGGAAGCAAAATCCTTCTATCCTTGTTCCCTTCTTGGCTGTTCCAGCTCTGCTTCACATCCTTATAGCATCTGAGGCAAGACACCTGTCCTCCGAGCATCAAAATATGGCTGTGGCTGCTACTTAACCCCTCTTTTCACAGCAAGTATCTCCTCTCTCCCCTGCTCCAATGGTCTAATTGCATGCGTGCGTGTTGACACAGGGTGGAAAGAAGAAAGTCTTTAGTTAAGCAATTAGTTGCTGCCATTGCAGGCCCTGCCACAAGATAATTAAGTGCCATTAAGTAATGTTTGGTTCTGAAATGTAGCAATTATCTCAGTAATTGCAAGGACCTTCCGTGAATTCTAACCCATTTTTACTGACATCGAGTGTTTCTGCTCCTCATCTAAGCTGCAGGAGTGCTTGGTGTGAGACAGCCGGGGAAACAAGTAGGGAGAAGGAAGGAAGCATGTTCTCTTGGAGAGCCTGCCAGGAGCCCAAATTTGGTGGTTTTTGTGTTGTGAGCACCTGATATTGAGCTGGCTTCACCCTGCTCTTGCCAAGACCTCTCAGCCTGAGCAAGAGGATCTTCCCCTTCCTAAGGCTAAAGCAGAGCTGGGGTGGTGGAGTGCATTCTGCCTGGGCTAGCACTTGACCTTGCCAAGTCTCTGCTTCCTTTCAAATGTGCAAGTCATTCTTGCACAGCACCAAGCTGGTTTCTGGTCTTGAAGGTTTGCAGTCCAACGCTTCTCCTTCTGCCAAGGAGCAATGATCTGAGCTTCCAGGGGATGGGATTGGCCACTAGAGGGTAGCACAATTAAAAGCATCAGGAAGTCTCATTTCTTGAAGTCAGACTGGCTGTGCTGGGAGATGCACAGCGGGGATGGTCAAACCTCTGCAGACCCCATAGACACACAATGCCTCCAAACTCCCTGCTGCCCAACGAATGGGGCAGTGCAGGAGCAGAAGCAAGCTTGTGGTGAGAAGAGACTTGCCATGGCAAAGCAAGAGTGTGGCAGCAGAAGCAGAGCAGGGCTCCTAGTGCTGCTCCTGCTCTTCTAGGCCACCATCCTCCTTGCTCCCTCCTCACCAGAGTCCAGAGTCCCAAAGGAGCCTTAAAGGCTTGGCTCTACTGTTGGCTTAACGCAATTTCTTGAGCTGTGGCTCTGAACCCAAGCTCAGAGCTGGGATGCCAGCAGGCCAGATGGACAACACCAAGGTCTTTCTGTTTTCTGAGTTAATATATCTATAAAAGACTTCTTGGGTTAAAAATACTAGGGTATGTACTGTTCTTCTCTTGTCCTCTGCTGGCATGTACAGAGTGCCATGCACACTAGCAGACAAGAATGTGACCAATTCTTAAAATCACACTATTGTACAAATGGAGGGAAATGAGTGCTGGGTCACACAAGAAGCAAGGTTTTAATTTTAAAGCGTGCTTCAGGAGCCAAAGGTCAGAGTGGAGCTATCCTCCCTTGAACAAAATCCCCACCACGACACTGTATTAACATGATACTTAAAAATGCAGCTGCGCTCTCGGGTTAAAGTCCTGGCTCTGCAGAGAGCACACTCTGGCAGGATCAGTTTCAAGGATGGAGAAATGTGGTGTCTGACGCACTCTAAAATGTCTGTCTCCTGATCCGCTGTGCAGTAATGCATCAAGCATGTCTTGAAACGTGGCTTTTGCCAGTTGCCAGCACGTGCCGAGGACAGGGGGTTAGTTATGTTAATGTAGTTAATTGGGGGTATGGAGAAGTCTGTGAAGGAGAAGGCAAATGCTTTTCTTCTAGTCGTGTGGCTCATTAGAGCAATTGCATAGCGCTGGCAGGGTGGAAGAGCTTTTTCTCTTCAAGGGTATTCGTAGCATGCTAAGAAGCCTCATTGCTTCATGGAGGTCGTGATGAAGTTTCCTCGCCGTGTTTTGGGCAGCATGGAGACACGAGCAGGTGCTCTGCAATAGCAGTGCAGTGTTATGACACTGGTGTAAAAGAATCTGAGTGACTCAAGGTAGAAATTTCTCATTGTGTAGGAAAGGGCCAACTTGAAACTGATCCTCACTGATTGCAGGACGTTGTGGTAGCAAAAAATAACAGTGCAGAGTGTTTGTTTAAGTGTAAATATGCTCTTCTAACCCATGAGGCAAACTGTGGCCTTTGTGCTGTCTCTGCCCATTTTAAACCAAAATATTTATTCACCAGATCACGACCCATCAGGTTAATGCATCTTCAGAGGTTGTTGCTGGTCAGCTGACACCAAGGACAGCTTAATCTGCTTTTCTCAGATTACCTTAATTGTGAGGTGACTCCCTGCCCACTCTTGCACACCAATTGACCTCCAGAAATTCTTGCGATGTTTCATCTTTTGCATGGGTTTTATATCAGATACATGATCTCCTAGAAGAAGCAGTGGAAGCCATGCATGTTTCCCACCTTGTTTTTACAGGCTGCCAGGTGATCTGGGGCTCTTGAGTTAGTGCTTTGGATTTGTGTGTGTCTGTTCAGGGTTATATTCATGTCTACATCGAGGATCATTGGCTTCTGGAAGAAAGGTGTCCTTCCAAGAGAAATGGGCAAGGAGGCAATGACCCTTGAATGTTCACACTCCTTGGAAAGTGAGAAGCACATTCATCTTATGCCTTCCCTGATAGCCTCCAGGTCCCCTGTGCCTTCTGCCATGTTGGTCTGAGCTGGTGCTATGTGGGCAGGACTGCCCAGGGGTGACAAGTAAAGACCAGGAGGTTCTGGAGTGCCTTGCTGAAAGAAAGAATCGTTCACCAGCTGGCAGCATGGGTGTGAACCACTCCCCTGGGGCATTCGAAGCAAGAGCAAGTATGGTAGTGTGTTGAGTTGTGCATGGTGGCTTTTTTTCTTGTTGCCTTAGGGAACAAACATGTCTCTCATTAGCCCTCAAGTGGCCTGGTGTGGGCTCTGTATTCGGGGTGGCACATCGCTTCCCTGGCCTGACCCTGACCCTGGAGTGCAGTGAGAGGAAGATGACTGGGAAGGGAGAGCATGGGGACTATTTTTGCTCCCATGTCGCTATCTAGTTAGACTCCAAGGTGCTGTCCTTCACTGCTGTCTGCCATCTCGCTTGCTCCGTGGCTCTCAAGTGTTTACCATTGACAGGCTGTGAGCAGATGGACTGGCAAGAAGAGATAAATTTGACCCAAGAAGATGTCATTTGAGGAACAGCTGAGGCTAGTGTTTCACCAGATGTCCCAGCCTTAACCCATTAGCAACTTCAAGGAACTCAGTTTAAACACACTCCATTACCACGCAGGCAGAGCACAAAGACTATTGTTAAAATGTGCACAATAAGCAGATATTTCAGGGTTTTCCAAGGGGGCTGTCATGAGCTCAAGCCCAATAGGGGAGTGCAGTAGTGATGTGTACCATGGTTACATAGGTGTCCTCTGCAAGCCTGGCTCAAACAACTGGAGTTAGTAAAAATGTTACCTATTTAGTGCTAAATGAACCCTCTGGTACATGAACCAGCAGATACTGTGTTATGACAATACTGACAAATGCTCCCAAAGGCATCTGCATGGTTGGGGTAGCTGGTTTTCCCCTTCACAACTCTGTCTGTATTGAGTGTCCCAAGAGACATCGTTGCTTCTACTGCCAGATTCAATGTGTATGCACGTGCTTGGTGGCAGTGTACCTCAGGCAGTGACAGTGCAGGCTGCTCATCCTCAGATTGTGCCTAGAAAATACTGCAGTGTGGTGAGTGAGCCCACATGAGTGGGTGGATATGCACACGCAGTCACTGGGTGAGAAAGTGATGTATAGTTGTAGAGAACGTTTCCCAGCATCCTCAACTAAGAGCAAGTGCAACGCCAGGGCAGCAATGGCTCTGCATCTGCACCAAGCATTTCTGTAACTCCACCTGTGTGGTCCTCCAGGAAGGGCTGTCACCTGGTGCTTAGATAGGTTCAATGAACCACATTCAAGCTGATATAAAGAAGTTGTGGCTGTAAGTTCATCCCTTAGTGTAGAGATGGGGGATTTATGGGTATTTGAGCCAGTGAGACGAGGTACCTGTGGTCTGATCATGCGAGCAGCTTCCACCATGGCAGTACATTCCATATATGGCTTTATGCTGCTGTTTGTTGGAGGCAACTTTACCACTGGTTTTGTTGGTGTAGCAGTCTCTGCCCTGGGACAGCGTCTGGGGTGGCAAGGACACAGGCAGGTGTCTGTGTGTCATTTGCCCATGCAACTCTTCTTGCTGTCAGTGTTGTGAAAAGCTGAGTATCTTGGGGTTGTTTCTTATGTGAAGTCAGAAGAAGACCAAGTTTAGAGTGTCTTGTGTTAAACCTCAACTTGCCACCTTTAGCTCTGATGAAGCCACCACCATGCTCCTCCCACCTGACATAGCTAGAAAGCCCAGGGGAAACTGAGCACCTTCCCATTAACTGATGTTTGTTAATGGATGTTTCTTACCCCAGGCAAATTGAGTCTAATCAAATTGCCCTCTTCAAATTAATTGTCTTGTTCAAGGCTTGATCTGGGAGGTGGAAGAAGAACTCCCTTTATCTGGGAGGGTGTGAGGGAGTGTTTGGCACGACGTAAGCCTGTTTCAAGTGCAGCTCCTCTTGCTGGGTCTCTACTGGGTGATTTAGAGGAAGCCATAGGTTCAAATCTGCTTCTGTCTTTTCTCTAAAGCCATCCCTCTTAGCAGCAGTCTGCACAGTTTGCTACCAAATTTTGTAAGATATTTTTTGCTAGATTTTCAGACAGTATAAACTAACAACCCTAGATTCATCTAAATCTGCCCTCTTCTTTTCCCATTGAGGGGATGCCATGTATTTCTTGACCTATTCCTACTCAGCTGGAAGGATATTAACACTGAAGTCAGGAGCCAAAGTGTACCAAGCAAAGTCTTTCCTTTGCAGACACTTTAATCTGTGCAGGTCTCTGGATTGTTCAGGGAAACCACTCATGGGCTCCATCATGAAGCTAAGAGCTCTGTGCTGCAAGGATTGCACTGCAGACAACTTTCCACTTGAGCAGGGCTCCAAGTGCTTGGCTACGAATGCCAGCATTTGTACAAGCTGCCCAGCTGCCTTCAGATGTGTGTGCTGTTTACATGCAGGCTTCAGCTGGTTGCTACAGTAGGATTTAGCCAGGGTCTGTTGTGGGAAACTGTTCCTCTGCTACAGACATGAGGCAGCATCTGCGTTGCTAGTGGCACAAGCAGACTGGTTTTATTACCCCGAGACTTGCCTTCTGGGCAGGAAAAATCATGAGAGCTGTCCCAGAAAGAAGTTAGTGGTGTCAATCTACACAAGAGATGCTGGCACTCCCAGTGCTGGGGTATTCGATGTCTCTATCCTCCTTGAAGTGACAGCTCTGTTGTGACTGGGGAGGACAAGTAAAAACTGAAGTACAGAAAGCAAGAAATCTCTCTTTCTGCCCTAGCAATTACAATTTTGGCCATAAAATGGTGTCGTCTCCTATAAGATCACCTCCTCCCTGCCTTCCTTGTCCCTTCGTATGTCAGGATGTGAAGATAGGATAATGAGGACAGGCTTTATTGGAAGTAGTGCTCAGCTGGGCAAAACCAGAAGCTATTCTGGGCACTTGTCTGGAAAATCCAGCACCACTGCAGGCTAATCTTCCCAGGCTGTCTAAATGTGAGTGTCAACATTTTAACAGCATTTAATGTTTTCTTCAAGAAGGATTTTCTGTTCATCCCGCTCCTCTCTCCCCTCCCCAGAGTGCTGGGAATTTCATCCCAGAAAAAAGTGAGACTGGAGGATGTGTGTCACTTGGGGGTTTTTGATAACTGATAAGAACTGTGGAAAGTCCCATAGGTGAGCATTTTCCTTCGTTACTCAACAAGACTTGGCGCTAATATTTCTTAGGAACCTGCTGCTCTCCGTGTCTCTTTTCACACAGTTTGACTGTTATGACATGTACAGTAGCTGAAATTTAAAATCCATTGAACTGGTGCCAATACCTTCTAAATGGCCACTAATTGGGAAGTCTGTTATTTTTGAGATACCTGATGCAGATGGTTCTCTCCTGCCTTTCAGAGAAGATGAGTGCTCTGAAATGGAGCATGCCATGCTCCTAGGTTAGTGGTTTTAATGAGATCTGTGGAACAGCTCTGCTCTGCAGTCTCATTTATTCTACTGCCTAGTAGTCATTAATGGGAATTATCTTTGCAGAGAAAGTGAATTTTTTTGTTAGAATAAAAATTACTGGATCTTATCAACTTTTTTTCTGATTAGCTTCATCAGTCAGTGTTTTCTGATTAGAAAAAGAAGAATATATTGGAAATGCTACATTTAGGAAAACTGCTCTTGACAAGTTGGAATTTTGGGAGTTTGTTGACATCATATTTCTGATCTGAGATGCAAATTTGGGGGTTTAAAATGTTGTATGAGAAAATGTGGATTGGTTTTCTTGGGGACTTTTTATTAGTTGTTTTGGGTGTGGTTTTTTTAATCAAGTGCAAAGTAGGAGAATAAGATGCCTTCCCTCATTGCACTAGACAAAAGTGTTACCCTTTCAGTATTTTAAATGTATAGCCCACACTAAGCAGTGGAGCAACATTTTCTTCTTGATGGAAGTGAGAAGTCTCTGATGCTACAATTAAGGCCAGACCCTCCAAGGGCAGAACAATATTAACCTGCATGTGGCAGGACATTGTGTGTGCTGTCTTTGGACAAGGTCCCTCACCTGCCCTTCAGCCCATGCTCTCCTTCAACCTACATTGCATGAATGCAAATCCACATGTGGGCATGTGAGTTCAGGCAACCTTCTGGGAGGAGTGGGGAGAGAAATCAGTTCTCTGTGCTGTCCCTTAGCATGTGCCAATGGAAAAGATGTGTTTTGTCTGACCTGGCTTGCCTCTGCACCTCCTCCTTCCTTGCAGCAATCCCAGGTGATGAGGGAATCATTCTTAGAAAGGCCCCCAAGTCCCAGAGCTGGTGAGGCTGGTGGTCCCCCGAGTTCAAGCTGTCCCTAAGCTGTGTGGACATTGGGTTGTAAGCTGCAGGTGGCCGTGCAGCCCCTCACCTCCCCAGGGAGTGCATGGCGTTTGGCCTGGCCTAGAGGGCTGCCCGTGCCAAGAGTGACAGGTGATTTCCAGAGCAGACCTTACGGGAGATGGGTTCAGCTCCAGGACGGTTCTCGGGGGTTCACTGCAGGCCAGGCAGGAGGAAGTCACCGCCGCTGCCTGGCTTAGATCTTCCAAAACTGCTGAAGGCAGAAAGGAGAACAAGCAGCAGACAGCAAAGGAAAGATTAATTGGCCGGCTGCCTGAAGGGCTGGTTGGGGTTGTATTTCTTGTTCTTACCCTTGCAAATTTCTACAGGATTGTAAATCTTGAGCTGCTTCCCAAATGGGGAAACTTCAGGTGTGTTTTTCTAAATAAGCAAACCTGAGCATACTTAAGTTCTTTTGACTCAACGCACAAGAATTCCCATTGGCTTTATTACACACTGACAGGCGTGCTGGGGAAAGCAGGACAGATCAATGGCTGTGTTTGAAGCGGGCCATAAATCACTCGTGACACCAGGCAGCAGATTGACTGACTAGTCTTGTTCCTCCTCCTCTCCCTGCACACCAGCGCTGACCCCGGCTTGCCACCGAGATGTTGGGGAGGGCTGGCTGTGATTAATGCTGCAAACAAAACCCTGGCCCATCAGCAGCAGGCAAGCTTGAGCCAACAGTCTCCAGAGGGAAAGGTCGGAGGGCAGCAGTACAAGTCAGACGAGGAGTAAATGTAAATTGGTTAAATGCTCCCCAGCTCCCAGCGCCATTGCCCTGTGCTATATCCACTCTTTTCTCGGTGCCCTCCTGAAATCCTTGCTTTACATGAATGAATATCCCTGCCCCAAACATGTTGTGTGAGAGTTTAATGTCATGGGATGAGCAACAATGATGTTAAAGCTGCCAAATGGACAGGAGGGTTTCTAATGCCAGACGTGGGAATTTGCCCTCTGATGGGTTTTGACTTTTTGGAAGGAGCTGAGATGGGCAGATGGTTTTGAATTTAATATTTTCTTCACTGGAAATTGTAGCCTTGGGGTGATAGAAAATCAGACATAGCCCTGGTCTAGACAGGAAAGGGGTGTGAGAACCTCCAGAGTGCCAAGCACTCCCCTCCCCTGCCCCCATGTGCCAGGGCTGGCGTGGGAAGGGAGGGACAATAAGAAAAACTGCTGGAAAAATCACACCAGTCTTGTTTGAAGTTTTCAGGCCTCGCTTCTGGTTTTACTGATAGGTTGAGATCAAAATTAGGGAAATCATAATTTAAAAATTAAAGCAATAGAAAGCACAACCACTCATCCAGTTGGGTCAAAACACTTTTTTTGGTGGGAGGAGAGAATGAGAAAGACCTGGATTTCTCACCCAAATTAGAAAATAAACCCTCTTCCAATTCCAACAGTGGCTTGTCACCTCACTTTGGAGCCATCTCTCTGGAGGAAACAGTTAAGCAACTAAAGAAGCCCATCCCTGCTTTTGCCTTCCATGGGAGCACAGGATACTGGGAGTGTCTTGTGCTGGTAGATAAGAGTTAAGATGCCAGGGCTGTGGGTCTGCCCACAGGCAAGATCTTAATTAAAATTTATCTATATTATATCAAATATTTTCTGAATTTTTTCTAGGTTGTTTCCATGTCTTGTGCTAAAAAGAAATGGAATATTTTGCGGCATCTTGACTATCATGCTTTTTCCATCTAAATGACATTTTTTTTTCTTTTAAAAAGATCCAAGCCCAGTGCTGATGCAGTCTTTGATAAATAAGAAATCTCGGTAACACTGACAGAAAATTTTTTTTGTTTGGTTTAAGTCAATAAGAATTGTATGAGAAGCGAGAAATGCCATTAATGATATCATCTTCAAGGTTTTCCTCTTGAGAAGGAAGACTTGTAATGTACATCGAAGGGCCCTGTCTGTGCACATAACCTCAAAATCCAGCAAAATGCATTAGAAATCAGCCAATGTCAGGCTGGGCCCCTTCCACCTTCACAGACAGTGCAATTGTGCAGTGTTAGCACATGCTGGAGGACTTCTGCCGAATGGAGAAGTGGCAGCTTGATGGTTGTAGACACTTCGGTTCTTGTGCTCTGGCCAGGTTGCTTTGTGTTGTTTTGTTGGTTTTTTTTCAGGGCAAAGCATTCAGAAATGGAACCTCTTGTTGAGGAGATAGCTTTTCTTTCCCTGCCATCGTGCTCCTCTCAAGCACAGCTCAGTTTTACTTTACAGGGTTTCCCTTTCATCTGAAACCTTCCAATCTCAGGCAGGTTAGCTTGCCAAGGTGCACCTTCCCTTTCATAAATATTGCAGTAGCTACAGGCTATGGAGAGTTAGCCAAGCAAGTTCTCTTCATCTATCATGATCTCACCCCTCCCTTAACCCCCTCCTCTCCCACCCTCTCATTAAATAAGAACAAAAGGTAAACCATAACCCTCTCACATGCTGCATTAATATATGGTATAATTTTCCAGTTCTGCCCAGTTCTGGTATGGCAACTGTGTGGTTGTGTAGAAAACGGGGCATCCCTTGTGATGGGAACACTTGCCATCTCCTGTCCAAACTTGCTCCAAGCTGGAACGTCCTGGGCTGCCCAAACCCCACTGAAGTACCGATGAGGTATTGGGCACTTTTTATGCCCCTGGCATCAGGGGTTGAAGGACTTATCCCTGCCCCTTGGTACCTAAGCAGTAGCTTCCCAAACGCCTGTTTCCCTGACCTTCAGCTCATTGACTGTTATCAGAGCTGCTGCCTCTGATGTTTTGCAGGTCAGGCCTTTGGGGAAGTGGCACATGCTCTGCCCTTGCCTGCTGTGGAGGTTTCCTCGTCTTGGGGCTGGCTCTTCTGCCACTTCTCTCTGCGTGTGTGGGGGGCACAGGGAGCTCTGCAGCTGGCGTCCCTGCTGGCAGTGAGTGAGGGCTGCTTTGCCTCCCACCTGGGTTGCAGGGGAGTTCAGCTCAGTTCTGCAAACAGAAATTACTTGAAATACAGGTTCCCAGTGCTCAGCTAAGTAGAGAATGCTTTTCTTACCCTGTGGCCCTCTGGCACTGCTAACACACAGGAGAACGGGGTTTGGGTGCATCCTCTCTGCAGTTCTGTTTGAAGGTCTCTGCAGATGTGTCTCTGAATATGAGTGCATAAAGACACACTTTAAATCAATATTCTGTCACTGTTCTTTAATGAAAGAATTACTTTGGTTAAAGATGCCAAAGATAAATAAGGAATATATTAGCTCATGGAGCCATTCATTTGCTCTAAAGTCCTGAGCAGAGAATACATCAAGTGCTGAACTGTGCGCAGTCCTACTAGTGGCTGTGTTACAGCAGTGCCCAGAACCCAAGATAGTCTGACTGTGCTCACTGTTTACACGTGTATGCAAGCCTGAGAGCATAAGATGATGAAATGGGTGAAGAAAGAGAGCAGCATCTGTAAAATTATATGAACATATTCTTCCTCTCAGTAATTCTGAACACATGAGGAAGCATAACAAGGAAACAAATTCTCCTGTCTGTTTCAAATTTTCAGGGAAAATCACTACCTCCAAACAGTCTTGGTTTTATTTTTCTCTTGGAAAGCACAAACATTTATAAACAAAACCCAAAACTGACATAACATCTTAATATTTTACCAGATGGTAACTCAGATCTTGCAGCTTTCATGAGGAATACATTCCATGGAAGACAGAGGTGATTGTGTGATAGCTTTGTCACAAATATGGTCCAAACCCCACATTTCTCTGATATTTTCTTAGAAACCTTTTAGCAAGCTCTGATCATTCCTAGACTGAGCCAGCTACATGGAGGGTAGTTTTGCTTGCTAATATGCTTTGCCATTAGTGCTACTCTCCATTGCTCCCAGAGAAGAGATGCACTGCTCTGCCTTTTCTCCAGCCCCTAATCCCCTTTTACTCTGGGTAGCTTCCATTTTTGTTTAGTGTGGATCCTTTCATCAGGGGGCTCTGCTGGATCTTTCATTGCTGCTGAGGGTGGTTTTCCCTCCTTCCCTGTTTCTAAAATGCCTTCCCTCACATGCCCACACATCTGTCAAGGACACCAACAGGTGACACCTTCCTCCTCCCCACCGCGTCAAGGCTAGAAAAGGCTGTGGCAAGGGGAGCACTTACAAATAAGGCCAGATTTGGTGACCAAGGTCCATGATGCATTTTTTTATTTATACCCATGCACGCACACTTGTGTGTATGTTACAATGACTTCAGGGGACTGGAGGGGACTTTCCGCAAGGATTAACTGTGTGTGCCTTCAACAAGGTAATACAGCGAGTTTGCCTCGACTGCTGTGTGCTTAATTAGGTCTTTTCGTCATATAGAAACTGTTTTTTTAAAGAGCTTAGTGTGGTTAGCAAAAGATACACGGTATTTGGAGCAGATCGTGCAGTTCTAATTTGGTGAAACTCTCACTGGAAAACTAAGCGTGTTTGTAATGGGTCTTCGTTTTAAATCGCTGCTGTGTTCTGACACTTACAGTGCAGTACAACAAGGATAATGTCTGCTAGTTGCTATATGTATGTGAGCAATGAGCTCCTACTTTGAGTGCACAGGTCCAGATGTTGGGTGCAATCTGATGGAGGCTGGAGAAGATCCAGAGACTGAAAAATAAGCAGAATTTGTGCCAAGTAACCTTCTTTTCCTAAAGTCCGAAATAACAAGCATTATGGTTGAACTGGGTCCTGAAAATAAATGAGAAGGGGAGAATGTGGGCTTTCCTTTTGCGCTGCCCTTCCCTCTGCAGACACTTAACTCACCAGGTAGATCTATGCAAGAAGGTGACTAAGCAGTGACCGCAGAAAAGGCTGCAGGTGGGGTGGGGAGGTGAAGGACTCAATGGTCTCACTCTCAGACACTGAGAAGAGCTATCTGCCATCCTTTAAATGTCCATAGTGCTCTCTCCCTAGATCTAAACTTCGGTACAGCATCTTCTCAAAAAGCATTTCTAGCCCATAGCAACTTCAAGGCATCCAGACTTTGTCCAGTGCCTCCATTATCTGTAAGCTTCAGAGAACTGCAGGCATCCCTTGATGGTAAAAGCCACTTTTACTCTGAGGCAAAGACCAAAATGTAAAGAGGAGTTAGAAAGCTGTGAACAGCCCCCATATGTGCAGCAGTACACGTGCTCTCCCACATAACTAGCATTTGGTAAAGGAAGATGCAGTAAGTTCCCCTCGGACATTAGGTGTGTAGCAGGGGTATTGAGCCTCTCAGACAGAGGTTTTATGCAGTGGGTGGTACACTTGCATTTGAAGGCTCAGGGCTTGAGGAATCTTTGTGAAGCATGAGAATACTGCCACTGACATAATGGGGCCAAACTTCACTTTGATCCTGTATGCAGGCCTTTGAGTCTGAGCCATATGTTATGAAAAAAAGCCAGTTTCCAAACCAGAGGTTTGGTGCTGACCTATCCCTGAAACTGTCACAGATGTGGGGTAGAAAGCTTGCTGGTTAATAGTTCTTGGGTGCAAGAAGAGGAGCAGGTTGTGTTGGTGCCATAAATTGAGTTGAAAATGCTGTGAGAGCAGACTTTCTGAAAAAACAAAAACAACAAACAAAACCAAACCCCAAAAAACCCAACTAGGTCTCTGGAGGTTATGCTACAGTGCTGAAGAAAGACAGGACAGATGCATGTTGAGGTTGAGGGGGGTGATTCTCCACTTCTACTCCACTCTCCTGAGACCTGGAGTACCTGGAGTATTGTGTTCAGCTCTTGGGCCCACAGCATAAGAAAGATATGAACCTGCTCAGGTGGGTCCAGAGGAGGCCAGAAAGGGGCTGGAACCCCTCTCCTGTGAGACTGAGAGACCTGGAGTTATTCAGCCTGGAAAAGAAAAGGCTCTGGGAAGACCTTATTGTAGCCTTCCAGTACTTAAGGGGAGCCTATGGAAAAGAGGAAGAGGGACTCTCTGTCGAGGAGTGTAGTGTTAGGATGAAGGGTAATGGTTTCAAACAGAAAAAAGGCAGATTTAGATTAGATATTAGGAAGAACTTTACTGTGAGGATGGTGAGACACAGGAACAGGTTGCCCAGAGAGCTGGTAGATGCGCCATCATTGGAAGTGTCAAAGGTCAGGTTGGATGGGACTTTGAGCAACCTGGTCTAGTGGGAGGTGTCCCTGCCCATGACAGGAGGATTGGAACTAGAGGACCTTTAAGGTCCCTTCCAACTCAAACCATTCTATGATTCTATGATGTAGGAATCAAGAGAATTAGAGACTGTGAATTTAGACTTTTCCGAAGTACAGTTTTATGTGCTGAAGGGAGCTGGGGAAGGGAGCAGTAGAGGTTGCTTTTATTCCATCCCAATCCACTCACTGATCTTTCACCTTGTCTCTTTTGAGAGGTTACCAGCTGTAAGGTAGGGAACCTCCCAGCAGAAGTGGGATTACTGATGTAAGTTTTCTCCTCCACTTGGAGCATCAGTGTGGGAGTTGCTCCCCAACAAAGGACTTGCTGTGGTGCCTGCTAGACTAGCCACACTGCAATCGTGGGGAGCATGAACTTCATCTTCTCTTTCACCTGCTCTTGCCACAGCTTCTTTCATGAGTTGTGCACAAACTACATTCATGAGCATGAGCACAGGCAGCTAGTGAAAAATAATTGAATAGGGTTATTTTACACATCCTGACCCCAGCATGTTTCTGCTCATCCCGGAGCCAGCTGGTATTGGTAAATTATGACTTGGACTAACCACATTTAGTTTAGTGTCTGTAGAAGCACTTGAGGCTCTTCGACACTCATACTTACAGTAAACACCTGCATAGAGTGGCCAAGAAAAGTGAAGGGAGAAAGGCTTATCCTGCCCTAAACCCCCAAGGTGCTGGAGAGAACTGAGTGACTCAGCAGAGTGGCTGCTGACTGCATCTACTCTGCAGCCATCGGTGGCTGTTTGCTTTCCTCTTCCCAGCTTCCCTGGCTGATGATTAGGCTGTAGGACAGACAGGTAACATTTTCAAAAGCATGTGGTCCAAATGGGGGCATAAGGGGTTTTTTTGGATGAAGGACAGTCTTCATGGTGCAGTGCAGAGTTTTAGGGAGGCTGAACCAGCTACCGCACTCTTGGGCTCAGGTTCCAGACCTGGCATGGCCTGTCCAGGCCACTTCCAGTTGGTTATTTCATGAACACTGAGATCTCTGTGCTAAGTTTATTAAGAAGCATCAAGGCTCTTTGCTTCTCAGTGGGACATAAATGGAAATTGGGCTTCTAAGGCCCCAAGGATTCGGGGTCCAGCTCACTTCTCACTCCTGTCCAACACCAGCCTCTTCTCCATAGCTTGGAATGGTTGAGAGTGGTGGCTCCTGGTGACTGGGAACTTAATTGTACTCCTACTGACTGAGCATTGATGGGTGAACTCAAAAAGGCCTGGGTGTCTTACATCAAGGAATTATCTAGCATTTGCAAAATTAGCCTGCTTGATAGTTTAATCTTTTGATGTTTCTATGAACAGAATTAAATTGAAAGGGCTTTCTTGCAGGATTTTTATTTTATTCTTCTGGTATTCCACACAGATAAGAAAAGGTAGAAATGAAATCTAGCCACGTGCATTACAAGATTCGATTCAATATCAGTAGGGCTGAGTCACATGCCTGTTCTGACCGATGCCATCACACCCATGAGACACACAACATGTTATTGCTCAGTGGCTTAGCAACATGTACCATAGCCTGTCTTCAGCAAGCTTCTCACCTTTGCCTTCCCTTTCAGGGCCAGTATTTAGCAAACAGAATTTGCAGTGCCATGGTTACGGGCAAGCAGAGCTTGGGACCTTTGAGCCATTTGACAGAGTCTTGGGTGATATCATCAGCTTATGATGTTTGCAAATTCATCATTTCATAGAATTGCTGGAGGGCAATCAAATTTTGAGGGACCTTTCAAGATTGTGTCATTTGGACTCTTACTGCAATGACATCTAAAGCTTTCACATACTGAAACCCAGGAAAGAATCAGAGAGCTTGTGTTTAAGCTTTCCATACCATCCGTCAGCCCTGACCAGTGAACTATAACATCCAATGTGTTTACTTGAATCCAGTGAACATTCAAGCATTTATATGGAAGTGAAGCAGTTCCCAGAGGAGAACTCCAGGAGTCCACAGAGCCAACTAAGAAATGTCCATACTGGCGAAGGACTTGTGTAGCCCGAACCCTGTCCCTGCCTGTACCCATTTATGGCTTGGAATAACTCTGAAAACAGGACAAGTAGTGGTGCTTGCCCCGGGTGCTTTCCCAGATCATCCTGATACTTTCTTGATACTTAATAGCTGCGAATTCCACGAATGTGTTTGGTCAACTCTTCCACTCATGTAAACCTTTAGTGCCCCGACTGCTCTTTTCCTGAGCTGATCCCAGCCCTGGGTTTCCAGCGTTGCATGTGATCATGCTGCTGTTGTGCAGCAGGAGCTTGTTTGCTTTTTTCTTAATATTCTCCCTCCTTTAGTTATCAGAAATCCTGCTTTGGATGTCAGCAACTTGCCCAACCCAAGGAAAGTTTCATAGAAGTTGAATTTTAATTATGTGTTACATTTGGTGAAGAATGCTAATATTCTTAAAAATAGAAAATCTTACAGGAAAATCCTCTGTGTTCTGGCCCCAGCAAAGTGCCCCAATGTCTCCTGAGTTTGTGGTTGCTTTTCCATGGCAGAAGCCAGAGATGGTTGAGCAGAGCTGTGCCCAATGCTGTGGACCCATCACCATTTAAAGCGTGAAAATGGGAAATCCATTGCTTTCATGTGAATGGGATGGGGTAAATTCAGGCCAGTATCTATATGAAGGGTTTACATATGTATCTGTGTGACAGAGGAGGTCCTCATAGAAGATTGTAAAGCACATCTGTGTGGGCTCTGCCCAAATAAGTGTTTGGTGAACTCTAAACCTGTCCAGGCTGGCTGTGAGCCTCACCCTAACAAACAGGCCTGGGTGTAAGGAGCAGATATGTGCTGCTTTCTGCACTGAGCTTACCTACATGCCAGGGGTATCAGGACTGGACCTGTGTTTTGAGGGTGAACTGGGAGCCTTGGAGTCCTGTGGGAACTGGCCAGCTCTTAGCACAGGTCAGGGCCTCTGCGGGGTGAAAGGATTTTCTCCTCCTGGTCATGCCAACTCCTGTGCCCTCAGGCCCTGCCACTCATGCTTAGAGGCTGTTTTGTAGCTGCAATGCCATGGTTAGTGCCTTAAATCAGTCACCCTGAGGAGCACAGAGCGGGACGGCTGCATCCTGCAGGAATGGGTGCTAGATAAGCTCATTGTGGATGAGGGGACATGGCAATACAGGACATGACAGTCTGTGCGGGGAATGTGGTGAAAGCAAAACAAATAGGCTACCCAAGTCCCTTTCCTTTTGCACTCAGGGGTTGGGCAGCTGCTTGCCTTGCCTGATGGATGGCAGCGTTGCCCAGACACCTCCACGTACCCTCCTCTCCTTCCCTCTCATCTTTCACACCGTGCTGTCATTCCTTCTGCTCCCTGGATGACCCTTTGCAGAAGCAGCCTTGGCAAAAAGGCTAATGAAGGCACTTACGGTCCCTCAGGGCATTAACAGGCTTTCTGGCCCTCAGAGGCCTGCTGCCCTCACAATTCATGCTTGTTTGTGGGTTTGGGTTTTTTTAACAAGCTTAATAAAGGGTCTGGGAAACTGATAAGCAGGGAAGTGCCCTGATGAGCCTGGTGCAGAGCTGCCAGAAGATCAGGGCATCCATATCTCCTGCTGCATTGCTCTTCCAGCTGCCCCTCAGTGGCAATGTGTTCTCCTGCCAGTGAGCAGGAGGATTAACAGGTTTTCCCTGTGTGTGAATTTGCAGCTTGTCGTCCTCTGTGTTTCTATGAAGATACAAGGAAAGCTCAACTTCAAGGCTTCTAAGTTACCTGGTCAAAAGTTTGTAGCTTTGGGAGCCTTCACCATGGCAGAGAGTCAGACATGGTGTCCCTAATACATGCCACTACCCTTGCTCCACAGGTTTAGATGTGTTTATGTACATGAATCTCCTTTCCTCTCACTTTGTGGCCAGTTTTTCTGCTGTGACCAACAAATGGAAATGTGTTCCCATACGCTGGAGACACTCTGTACTTTCCCTCCTGGCTGTTTGTACTTTTGAACAAGTGATAACTTCCACTTGTATCTTATTTGACACACATCAGAGAAGTTTTTTATGAGCTTTCTTGTGTTTCTGTACATCTTTGTTTTTATCTCCAAGGCTCTCTTTTTCTTTGTCTTGGACAAGAAGAAGGTTATTTTTTCTAAGGTGATGGTGAATTCTTTTCATACTGGGGAAGAAATCAAGCTAATAACTGCTTGGTGGGCAGTTTTTAAGAAATTTGCAACTAGTGTCAAATCACAAGAAAAGAGTAACATCTGCCTCTCAGGACTTTACAAAGTACATGACAAGGAGGGAAACAGTGATATGGTCTTCTTCAGCCTCACAGTCAGACAGATGGAGAATAGACATCACTGGAGATCAGAGCAGCAGTTGCTCTAAGCACAGAATTTGAAGCTACTGCTGCCTACCTGCTCTTCTGGAGGGGAGATTAAGGAAGCCTCTCACACATGCATGTGCTCTTTTTTAATCTGATAGAGAGGACAAAAGAGGGGAGGGAGGAGATCCTGCCTCTTGCTTACATGTTTTACTTTGAAGCATTGAATCTGGCGTGAACACTTCACTTCTTCATGTAGAAGTCTTTGCTCTCTGCCTCTTCTCCCCACTGGCTGTCTTTGACCACCCATTGCTTCTCCTGCACCTTAATTGAGTTTGTAAGAAGTTACTTTTTTATTCTAGTTTTTTACTGCCTAGTGTAGTCCAAATTTCTGTAACAGCTAATCACCTAAATCTGGCTACCAAGTTTGCATTGTGGATGTGGTTTTTGGTTTGATCCTTTCTGAAACAAGAATGTGCTGTGATATTTGGATGAAGGTCCAAAATTTCCATCACACCTCACAGCCATCTGGGTCTAGTTGGGAGGAATTCTCCACATATTGCTCAGGCTATTTAAAGGGTGCTTTGTCCTGTTGTGACACTCAGATAGTCCCCTGTGGTAGTCAGTATACTCAGGACCTGCTGCAGTCAGGGTGCCCCTGGAATATGGCTCTTACCTGGCAGATCGTGGCCTTTCCATCCCAACAGCAGTTGGAACTGTGCTCAGGTCTAGATATGTCATGTTGAGACTCAGCAGAGGAAAAGGTGGCCCTTGAATAGAAAAGTGGCTCTTAAAAAATGTCTCCTTTTGTCTCTGAAATCCAGTGCAACTGTCACTTCTCACCTCAACAGGCAAAATTTATGACCAAATTTTGTCCTGAAGTATGAGCTCATGTTGTGCAAACAGATAGTTTTATGAATTTGTTTGCATGAAATTATTCACCCTGAGTTTGTTGGCCGTGTACCCACCCTGGTGGTTATTCAGACACTCTTCACCGCAACGATTGTTCTAACTAGTCATCAGCTGCTGCCAGGAGCGTCTCATCGGTCACCTGCCCGAAGAGCACAGCTCCCTCTCCCCAGCTAGCTGAACCCCACAACAATTTCATGACATCACATAAACACTTTCAGGGTGAATGTGCCTCTCTGAAGAGCGTTTGTGACCTTCCTTCTCTTTCTCCGAGGACCATCTCAAATGCAAAGAACCTCCACCCTCTCTCGCCCACCCCACTTTTTTTTTTTGGTAAGGAAAAATGTTCTCCATTGTACAAGAAGTGAATGCACTTGAAGCAAAATTGTTTCATGAAATTTAGTATTTATTCAAGACCACAGATTCAGGTATTTAAGCACCTAAGGCTTCAACAGGAGCACCCAGAGGCGCCAACCTTCAGACATTTCTTGTTCTGCAATACCAGGGGTTTGTCAGTCAGGCTCTCAGGAGAGGTGAGATGGAGTCTGGAAGACAGCCCAATTCTGAGATACTATTTAGTCCATATTGTTCTCTGTAGCTAGAGTATTTTACAAACAAAACACTAAGGGTTTGAGAGTTTAATGCCTCTGGGGAATTGCAGCTCGATCTTCTGTCCTGCCTTATGCATCTGTTTTTCCGTGTAGTGTTGCCTGCGCTTCACAGCATTGCATTTCTTTGGTTAATATCATGAAGGGTTGGCTCAGCTTGGATAAAAAACAGCCCATGAGCCTGGCTCCCAGTGCTGCATTTTAGACATGAGGCACAAAACTCCACAATTGAGTTGCAGAGAGACAGCGGTGTCTAACTGAAAAAGATTCTCACTATATAAGCAGTTGTCAGGAGAAATCTAGCTGATTGCTTTGGGGATTTTCAGAACCTTTCCTTCCCCAAGTTGTGCAAGTGGTCTTTGCTCTTTTCAAGCTTTATTCTTCCCATAGCAGTGACTGGGGTTTTTTTTCCAAATCCATCCTATTTTATGAGCAACACTATTTTACAGAATTTTCATTCAAGAGGTTGATTTCTTGCATACTGCATCAAGTGCAGCTCCCTGTAAAAGCAAGAAATGTTTTTCAGCCAGTTCACCTCTTTACCTAATATAAATAGGAAGAAGAGAAGAGAAAGAGAACACAAGAATAAGCTTTCCTATATCCAGAATTTGAAGTTATTTACAAACTACACAGTACATAAGGCTTATGCCTCCCAGTGACTTGATTGCCAGCTGGTATATCCCTTTCTCGTAAAGCTTGCCTGACCCAGTGGAATGCCCTTGACACAGGGACCCAGATCCATCAAAGCTGTGGCCACAAAAGCAGTTTTATTGACTTCAGTTGGCCAGCTTGTATGTCAGCCAGCGTGTGCTTCCGTGCTCTTTGAGGTCAGGCCTTTGTGCCAGAAAAGGCATAGGCGCTGTTCACATTACAGCAGCTCAACAATTTCCATTGCCATGTGATAACAACTCATCCTTGGACACTTATTTTGCAGCAAATTACATTTAACGTGTGAGGAAAGACAGCCAAGCTCCATTTGCTGCAGGCAAAGACCAGGACATAGTCACTTGCACCACGTCAGATATGTGCAATAAGCTCATTAGGCAATAGCAACTTCATCACACAGCAGAGCCTCATGTCCTGACCAGCGTGGGAGGAGGATGGGAAGTAGACCATCTAATTTCCTTGGCATCCTTGTGTGGTTGTGTCACCACAGTAGCTGAAAATCTATCTTGAAGGTATTTTTCCTCAAAACTTTTCACTCCAGCCCAAAACCAACATACATACCCCTGGTTCGAAAAGAAGCTGAGCTTAGGTCTCCCAGAGTGACAATAAATGTTCTCCAAACACCAGGACCCCTATCCAGAAAGCTAAATGCTGTCATACTGCCCTTGGTGGCACTGACCTGCACTTTGGTTTTAACTTAGCATCCTCCGAGGCGAGGGAGAGCTCCACCTCTGCTCTTGTGTGCCCTTTGTGCTGGGATCACAGCATGGGATATTTTTGTAAATTATCTAATGACCAAACTGAGAAGATAATCTTTCTAGGGTTACCACTGAAGGCAGGACACGACTCCAGAGCACAGTATCCAAGCATCTTCGCTTGCTATGGGAGGGTGATTGGCTGCAGTATTTTCCCTCTGCACCCAATGAGAAGGGCTGCAGGGCTTGAGTTAGCAGTATCTCGGTGATATGAGCCCCCATAGGGTTTAGGTCATACCTATATTTCAGAAGTTACAGAATGTGAAAGATATTATTACCTAAGAAGCATGTTGCAGAGCCAGCTCCTCTGGCCTAACGACACCTTCTTTTTAAAGGTTTCTATGTAATGCAAATTTAAAATAAGGATTGTGGAGTGGTTCTTTATTAGAAGTAAAATGAATTCCCCTTGCCCCATTACATGGAGAATGGGATGATTGTGCAGCACTAATTGACCTCAGGAGGAGTCCAATGTAGAAAGCCGAGATCTGGTTTGGGAGAGCTCAATGTTAGCAAGGACTGGTCTTGTCTTGACAATTAAACTCACAATCTCCCTTCTGTGGTTGAAGTAAACCAGAAATCACTCCAGGACATGAATACTGTCATATTCATGCATCTCTTAGCTAAACACCCTCTTCAGATATAGTAGTGCTGGAATACTAAAAATTAGATTTTTTTAATGACAAAATCCTTGTCCCTGTTTTCTAATGAAAAATTGTAGATTCTTTGGTTTGTGGTAATCAGCTTCACTGAATTCTTTTGTTTGTTTAACTCTGTAAGCTTGGAATAAGAGTTTATAAGTTGGAGGGGTTGGCTAATAGCATATTCCATCTAATTTTCTTCTCACTTCACTGTAGAGTTTGAACTTTTATATTCTTTTAAGCAATCTCTTGCTGGATTACCAAAACATTTCAATCAGAAGTGAAGTGTTTCCTTTTCATACCTGCTGTTCAATAAAAGCAGCATGCTTCTGTCTGCATCCCAACACAGCAGAAATCTCTTATTTTAACTATCAAAATTGCCAGTGGCTGAAAAGCAGAGGTTTTAGTAGTTCTGGACCTTGGGCTGAGCGAGGGCTGCTGCCCTCTCCTGGAAGGAATGCCAGATCTCTGGTCACACCTAAGAGCATCAGTTCCTGAATCTGGGACCAAGCCCTTGACCATCGCTGCAGCATTTAGGACTAAAACACATAGTGTGTCAAATGTGGTTCCAGAAGTGGGTTTGCAAGCAGAAAATTGCAACTAAATATGGGACTGTGCACTAAAAACTAAGATAAGGAAATTGTATGACAAGCACTAATGGCACAGCAACACCGTTCCTACTTTTTCTCTTACTAAATGTGCCCAAGTGGCAGCGTCTTCTATTTTGGGGAGTGGAGAAATCTGGAGGTGTATCTCATCTCCCAAGTGCAATGCCAAGAAATTGTTGCAGAATGATTCAGAAAGCCTATTATTGCCTGTGCATGGGCTAGTCCTCATTGTTCCACCAACCTTGGGAAGCAGTGGAATGACTCACTATATCACCTCTTCATAAAAAATTGGATGACAAAGGATGATCCCCTCCAAAAAAAGTACAGCAGAGAATGAAACAAGGTTAAAGTTCTCAGTCATGGCTCTGAATTAGCAGAAATTTCCACTCTTTAAAGGAAGCAAGGCAAACAAGCTGAAAGGCTCATAGACATATGTGAACACTTGCCTCTAAATCTTCAAAGAATTGTTTAGTTTTAAAGGTAGGATACCAGAGAGATCAGGTCATAAGCTTAGGGCAAAGTCGGGGCATTATGAAGGGTTTGCCTGAAGTTCATCTGGAAAACTGTTCTGCTTTTTGAGAGAGAGGAGCATACACAGATGCCTGTCCTTTATAAGGATAAGCTCATCCTCCTGCAGGAGATATAAAACCTCTCTGGATGCTTAAGTTGTGTTATCTGGCTTTGGAAAAGGAAAGATGCTAAAACTTTCTCCCAAAGCATAGAAAATGGGGCAATATGAACTTAGTCCATTTCTAGTCCTAATGCTCTCTGCAGGTCTTTGCTTTTTGACATTTTCTCTAGTCCTTTTCCCCTCACCATCTGTAAAATTGGTTGGAGTGCCTGCATTTCTGTGCCTCACAGGCAAATCTACTCCTCCCTCCTCCCAAGAGTCATCAGGCCCAAGGGGATGACTGTTTGCAGGAGGACACGAACTGGAAGGTCCTGTAAGGGTCACCAGGTGTGATCTAAGGCTTGTGAAGTTTTGAGGAACAAAACAGTAGAATCTAAAAGCGTATTTCTGCCTTCTCTCTCTCAACTTCATTTACTTGCTCATTACATTCAGAAGCACGTAGCTACACCCAGAGAAAATTACTGCATTTCGTAACCTTTAATAGATTTGCGTATTTATGGGGAAACTGGTATTTCGGGACTATCCAACTGTGCCATCACTATCACCTCTTGGTGGGTCTCTGGCTGATTGCTGCAGAGAAGCCCTGATGTGTGTCTGCCTGGCATAGAGCTGGCAGCTCCCTAGGCTGAATCCTTCACTGCAGGTTACTAATACTGAAATCAGGAGAGCTCCCGTTTGTAGATGGGGCAGATATTCGTTGCAGCACGCTCTGCTCTGTTTGTTTGGCTGGGTGTTGGTATTCCAGCAAAGATTTTGAAACACATCAGCGTGCTGCATGCTGCTAATTGTGTTCCTTTTCTACGCCATTGGCAAAGGTAGAGGCACTGCTGGAATGGACAGGGACAGAAGAAATTCAACCCACGGTTACTGACGTGTATAACTGCTCCTCACATCACCGCTCAGTCTTCTGGGATTTTCAGCCACTGTAAATTCAGGGGTGCAGTAGATGCCTGTATGAGCTGGGAAGGAAGTGAGGGTCCTCCCAGTGGGTCTGTCTCAAGGGCACAATTGCTGAAAATCCAGTTCAATGTTTCCAGCCTTTGCTTTGAGTGTCACAGCTGTGGTCGCAGAGCATGGCAAGAAAATGCTGCTTCACTCTCTCTATTCACCTCAGTTTTAACTTTTGTTTCTAACTTCTGAGGCTGGAAAGCCTTGCAGATAATACAATGGCCATGAAGACCAATTTCTGAGTGTTCTTTCTATATCTAATGCTCCCAGTTTTGAAGTTAATATGAAAGGTGTTGCTTCTGGTTTAGATGTTAGAAGAAGCTTGCCCTGAATAAATAATTATTGAGCTGCTTAAAATAGCCCAGGACCATCCAACCCACAGCATATGTACAATATAAGTCACAACTGAGGGTCAACTCCAGCCCTGGCTGAGGGGTTTTCAGCTACCCAGAGGTGATGCTGGGCACTCAATCCAGTAAAGTCCTCCTCAATAAGCCTCGTGGCCTCAGAGAGAACACAGTCACAGTGTCCTCTGCTCTGTCTCCAGCAGGTATTTAGAAGATATGACCAGTGTGAGGACTTGCTATCGGGATGTATAGAACCTCTTGATGCAGCTGAAGCCAGCATGGGGCAAGCACAGGGTGTGTTGTGTGATAACAGTGTAAAGGTGTCAGGCCAGGCCATGACTTCTTCTGTCAGCTTTGGGTATTGATGTCTAGCCATGTTGCAGCATTGACAGAAGAACACCATAGCAGGCAGGAGGCTCATCAGGGAGCTGAGGCCATGTGGCCCAGCAGTGAGGAGAACTGGTTGCAGACCAGAGGCACCTGAGGTCACTCTGGTGGCAGAGATTTACTAAGGCTTTCAAACTAGGCTGGTTCCAAGAAAGCTAAGGGCAGTGCATGACCATAATGTGACCTGCTCTTCTTTTCAACCCAAGAGTGCAAATACTTACTATATTTTCTATGTCTGGTGGGAAACACCACTCTTCAGGAGCTAGAGCTGATGCAAGGATGCTTTATGGAAGGTCATTGCACAAAGAGCATTCAACTGTAAAACACCCTGCCCATGCAAAACCGTTAGCCCAGGGTTGCTTGGTAGCAACAAACTGGAGCTATCAGATGGGAATGTGCTAGCAAATGCAAACCCAACCAAACAGACCAGAGAGAAGCAAGAGACTGTGTTTTCTTCTGTCTTGTTCCTCTTATCACTGCATCTGTCTTCTCTTCCATTTCTCAATATCTCTCTCTTCCCCTTCTCTTTGAATGCAGAGCCATGCACATTTGTCCAAGCATCTCTGCAAGCCCAAGTCTGAGATTAGACAGGTGTAAGAGCTTTATTTCACTCCATCCAAACTATGTTCCTCAGAGGGGCCACTCTGAATGAGGCCAGAGGAGCCAGATCCTCCTTTGCTGCACCTGGCCCAATATCTGGATCTAACTGCTCCATCAGAAGACATCACACCCTGTCTCTCTTGAGAAAAATGACCTCAGGCCAAGCCACCGTCTCCATGTTATCGCTTGCTAATTGCAGGACATCCTGGGGAAGATGATGGCGTTTGCACCTTTGATCCCAATGCTGCAAGGTTGGGTTCTCTCTTCTGCAGGCTCCAAGAGTGTAGGTGTTTGCTTTAGGCTACAATGACATGAGAAATACCTTAGTGAGGCGAGGCGTGGGTGGATTGGGGCGTGACTCAGAGGAAGTCAATGTACAGGGATTTGTTTTGTGTGCAAGAGATCTATTCACTTTAGTTACCAGCATGGGTGTAATTAACTTTTCTTTTTACATTTTATTATTTTGATTATTAATCATGGCTTAAGAATGGCTGAACCAATGAAGATCTCATATGCAGTTTCTAAAAGTCCAAGAATTATAATACCAAGGACTGGCTTGAGGGAGTGAGGTAATTTGATGACAGATCGCCTTCACCAGATTCTGATGAGGGACCAGTACAAATCAAAGAGGCTGGTAGACTGGGGCAGGATATCTTGCTTTAGAAAGAGAGAATAGCGAAGGACTTACTTAAAATTTGGCTTGGAAAAGTCTTGCCAAGACAAGAGAGGATGGGTATGTACACGGCAAGATGCAAAGAAAATTAAGTTGCTGTGTTTAACTAGTCCAGATTTCCTTAGCTTTGGAACCAAACCTCTTTTTCTCTTATTTGTTTTAATTGACAATAGTGAGATTAGCTACAGTTCTTACACAGGGTAAGGATCACTCTGGGGTTATTCAGGTTTGCAGTGCCTTTAGCCTTGACTTAAGACATCCAGAGCCAACCTTTCTACTGCAGTCAAGATCGATTAGGTCAAAAGCTTGCCACAGTTTGGGGCCCTGTTCTAATTCTGCTTGTGTGCCAGCAGAGCTGCTGTGGGGTGTATAAAACACATCCGAGCTGATTGCATGAGGAGTGCATGGCCCTGCTGCAGGAAGCTCTTCTTGTCACCATCTTGCTGTGTCTTCCTGTCTGCAGTGACATCACCACAGCAATAGGACAATTTATACCAAACCAAAGCAGTGAGCAGGATGCAATTCCTATAAAAGTCAACTTGAGAGAAATGGGACTTCAAAGAAAACGACAATTCGTTTTCTGAGAAGAAGAGGGTGGGTTAAAGTGAGAGGCACATGAATCATATTGCCTCTATTATATTTGACTTCTGCCCTGATTTGAGAATAAAATTGATATGTTAGGAGGTGAGTCAAGGTAAGCAGCTGGAAGATCTTGTGCTAAGCAAAACCAAAAAAGGTTCCTACAAACCCTGCAAACCTGTGATGTTCTAGTATTCAGATACAGAGCATTTGTTTATAGAGGTCATTGAATAGATTCCTCTATTCTCATCCCAGATTGCCTCATTTCTATTTTTAATGAAAGCACCTTTTAACAAACATGTCCACTTTCCCAGTAAATAGTCAACTCCAGGCCCAAATATGCAGCCAATGTATTTAAGTGGCTAACAGAACAGAACTGGGAGGAAAAAACATTTTTGTCCCTTAGGAAACTCTAAGATGTATTCCCATTCATCCCAAGAGGGAGAAATAGCATCAAAATAATCAGGAAATGAGGTTTCCTGAAATGAGGTTTGGTTTTTGCAACCAAACACAGTACATTGACCTGGAAATATTGAATAAAACTTCTGGAATATCTTTGAAATGAAACATCTTCCTGTATCTTCAGGTATTAAATATTCTGAAATGCTTCCCAAAAGTTGATTTAAAATTAAAATTTTCGGTTTGCTTAGAAATTTCAATTCAAACTATGTTTGAGCCAAGACAGGCAAGAGAAAGAGAGAGTAGAGGAGAACCAGGTGGTTTTGTCATGGTAGAGCATAAAATGGGGATCTGTCAACTGGAGGTATGAGCCTGTAGGTAAGTTCAGGTTAGAAAAATGCCATTTCAGCATGTTACTGGGTTTGCACAACAGTGCGTGGAGATGTGGCCAGGCCATTTCCAGGCTCAAGCTGGTTGTGTGCCATTAGCACAGAAATATCTGTGCTGCCCTCTTTGATCCTGGCCATCCAAGGCTGCCATGTGCAGAGCCTGCTTGGGCATCTGTGCACCTATTGCACTGACACATCTTTGTGTCTATTGTGTTTTGGGGGGGTGACAGTCTGATTGCAGCCTGGGTGGTTGTAGGTCTCCTCCTAGAGAATCAATCTTCTTTTCTCTTCCATTTCCAATGTTTTCTCTAATGGAGTGCCAGCATTTTCCTTTTTGTTGCTCAAAAAGTGCTGCTGTCACTGCTAGTGTTGATGTATTCCTGCAGAGGTTTCCTCAGCCTGTGATACAGAAGAGGGAGAAATGGCAAAAATCTCTTATCAAGGGCAGGAAACAGAAAGAGAAAGAAAGAAAGAGGCCAGTGGTGAGTGTCAGGCTCAGTGAAGACCAGGAAAATTTCCAAGCTCTTTCTTGCAGTTTGTCAAATCCCTGGTTGACTTATCCACAACTCATTCCTTGTACCTTATAAATAATACTTAAGTCAACACAGACAGTTGTGGCTACTGGTAAAAACCACAGAGAGCAGCTAAACACAATGGAAATGACTTATTCTACCACTTGTTTTTCCTTTGGAACAAGCAAAAAACTTTTGAAAAGAAGTGAGTCATTTTTTTCCCCATCCATTTTGGCTTTTGTCTGCTCAACAACACGTCCTTCATGTGTGTAGTTGTGGTCCTAACATTTTTGTTGTTTTTTTATTTATTTACTTTTTTTCCTGCTTTGCTTTCTTGGGTCAGGATTGTCTCTCAGTGACAACTGCTAGCACCACAGGGCTAGAACCTGATAAAAGACAAAGCAAAACCACCATGCCTTTGGGGAAATGACTCTGCTACCTTGCCAAGGAACATGTTTAGCAGGTTTATAAGCCAAGGTGGAGTTGGAGTTCTCTGAGCCCTTCTGCCCTCCTTGAAAGATATAAGGTGGGAACCTCAGCAAAGCTAATATCTTGAGTAGCATCTCCAGGGTTGGGCAAACTGGTTCAGGTAAAAGAAATTGCAGCTAAGACTGAACCTTTGCCCATTTCTTTATGGGCTGAGTCTAAATTTTGTCTTCTTCTACCTCACAAACCTAAACCCAGGACATGCCCCAGCCTTAGAGTTGAACCTTCATAGACATTGTGAAAAGTATGGCTGGTATCTTAAAATCTTTCTCCTCCACGTCTGCACCTCTACCCTCCCTTGAGGTTAATTGTTTGAGCATCAGCCAGTATTTACTCCCTGTACACTAATCCCAGACTGGTGTGGGCTTCAGGCCTCTATTACTCCCCACAGGACCACAAACCAACGTGTCGCTTTGGCTTTGCCAAGAGTATGTTAGAAAGTAGGGGCTGTGGGGATGCATGTGGTTAGCCTGAGCAGCCACTTGTCATTGTTGGAGAGTCTGTGTGGTTTTTATGAGGAAAGGGATTTAATAGTCTTCCTCTGAGTCGACTCAGAAAAAATAGAGCGAGGGGCTGAGTGTAGAGATGGAAAGATTTCTTTTTGCCCAAAAGGCAATCTTGGCAATTACATCTCTGTAAAGAATAAGTCTATTGCAGGGCAAAGGAGCTCTACCAATTTCAGTTGTATTAGCCATAGCTCATTGCTGAAGGGGTTACCAGCTGCTCACTTAGCCCTTCTCCCAGCTCCTCTAGGAGGAAGAGCAATCACCCTGAATTTGTAAAAGGACAATTACTGGCTTCCCCTCTCTTTAGGGAAAGACCTTTTGAGAGGTTCTTACACAGGAGTAAATTGTTAAAACATCAGTCCCTCCCAGGTCATGTGGTATGGGGGAGCATAGGGTGGATCAGCAATATATAAAGAGCTATGTCCAAGGAAAGAACCCTCTGGAGAAGTAACTGAAGGAGGACTTCTAGGATATATATGGAAAGAAGAGCTACAGGAGACAGATCTATGGGAGAAGGCATAGAAGAGAGAAGCTTCGTGCTGGGTAATCTGAGGTGTTTGGTAGCCCAGCATCTTCTGACTTTTATCTCCCTTAGATGAAAATAGTGAGTGATGAAGAGCAGAGATATGTATGATACCTTGAAATCTGGGATGGGCTCTAGACTGAGGACACCTGTGTCCATTTTGTCAGTAAGCCACAATAACCAGGACAACGTCAAGATTTGTTTCAAATCAAATTAGGGTTTTGGTTTAAAGTGCCTCAAAATCCAGACTGCTCCATTTCTGCTGGATCATCTGGCAACTGCATCTGTAACTCCTGCAGCCTCTGCCAAAGGGCACAGAGACACTGCTTTCCAGGTGCTCAAGCCCATAACATCAGCAGCTTTTCTCAGCATAAAAATCCTTGAGCAAAATAATGCTCCTCTGGCCTTAAACTCGGCTCAGAAGATGCTTCCAAGGCTCCTTATGTAGCTGCTGCCCTGTTGCAATTCTTCATAAAGCAGAGAGCCTTCTGTTTATATTTTTGCTTGCGATTGGCAGGGGTTGGCAGGTTATCTGAATACTCTATCTCTGTCTATATTTGACTACTTCTAGATCTGTTGACAGTATAAGAGTGTCAATATTCTTTTCCTTGTAAGGCAATATAAGCAACTGCCTAACTGTTGACTCAACTGGGGATTACTAATTTCAATAGCTAGTTAACAAATCAGCCTACGCTCCAGGTAGAAGTGCAGTGCCTGCTACTTCTGCAAGAGCCCTGGGAAGCCAACAGTGATCAGTTGCTTGGAGCCCAGGGCTAAGCCAGGGTGGAGTGCAATGATGTTCCCTTTAGGCAGGTGATTCACCTGCCCAACAGATAAGTTGGGCTGGGGGGGACACTCCATGGGATGCATGATCTCAGGATTTCTCCTCCGGGTCTTTGGATGGCAACTTCCTGAAATTTACTTTGTATTTAAATTGTTGCAGGCAGCTGCTGAATTTCCTTTCCTCCTCTTGGCATGATTTTGTAAAAGAGAGAATCGTAGGGTTGGCTGACGTGAAGGTTTGTGAACATGTTTACAGGGGTCTTGCCAGCCCGAATCCCACCTGAATCAAAACCCGGGTCTTTTACAGTGTGGCAGCTGTGGGGTGGATTTAAGAAACAGGTTGGTTCCATTTTGTGCTGATCTATGACTTTGTCCAAGCATCAGGAATTTACACTGAATGTGTGCAGTGTATGCAAGACCTGTACCTGCTCAGCAATGCTTCTACTCTATTTTTTATTTTCAGTCATCTTTGGAATACCAGGAAATGGCTCAGGAGAAATCTATCTACTCCATTTCCCTTTACCTTAAAATGCTCTTGAGTTGGTCATGAGAATGTGGTGTGGGCTGTCTGTGTTTATCTGGCTCTGCTC
The DNA here is from genome assembly GCA_013401335.1 of Brachypteracias leptosomus. Taxonomy (NCBI): domain Eukaryota; kingdom Metazoa; phylum Chordata; class Aves; order Coraciiformes; family Brachypteraciidae; genus Brachypteracias; species Brachypteracias leptosomus. Next base: position 330,472 of record VYZX01000881.1, read on the forward strand.
TGCTTTCTATTTGTTCTGCAATTACCTTGTGTAACACTGTGTACACTTTTAGGCATGATTTTATTTTATTTTTTCTAGCTCTACTCATCCCTTTCTTTTGCACACATATGTTTGCAGTTCATTTTTTCTAATGGAAATAATGTTTCACAAAGGTCTGGGCTGAGGGAAAGGGAGGAGCTGCATGTGTGCTCTTTTCATTACATTAGAAATGAGTGTTGATTAAGTTCCGCTGGAGTGAATTTACTTGTATTTCTATGTAACAATAGCCTAGAGAAGACTTTTTGTCTTTTTTACAGTTCTACCATGTGCATGGGTAAAACGAGCTCAGAATCTAAATAAAAGATGTGGGGATATGTCCATCTTAGTGGCTTCTGCATGTGTCCACGTTACTCTGTTGGTATTCAGTGTGACACACATCTCCTGTCTAATGAATGTTTTTGTCAGCTTCTGTGGAAAATGCCTTAAACTTATCAAACCCATTCTAATTCTCTGTCAATGCTGAGAGGCATCCACTGTGCCTACAAAGCTTCTGTTTTGGCATTCAATTATCCACCCGAATGCACCCTGGAAAGTGAAAAGCAGCTGGTGATACTGCAGGACCAAAGCCATAGTTTATTTACTGGTACCCATACATTATCACAACCTCTGGCTGCCTTGCTGTTTCACAGCATTTTTTACATGAAAAAACTTATCTAGATGGACAAGACAAAGAGCAGGAGAAGGGAAATCTTGTCCTAATTTTTTCTAGTGGGGAAACTATTGCCTGGACAGTTTCAGCAATGCATCTGAGAGGAGTCTGTAACCACCTCTGAACTGCAGTGCAGTAGGTGTGAGAACATCTCCCCTTTCCTTTCTCCAGAGCTGAGGACAGCTGTGGTGTTGATGTGACAGGGAGAGCTGTGTACCAACTCTGTGGTCAGTCCTTGAAGGGCAAATCTTCTCAGAGCCCTCTAGGTCTGTCCAAAAACAAGAATCAGCCCCTCCTGCTGACTTGCCCCATGGCTATTTTGAGCACTGAAGACCTTGAGGATTTGGACCCATAATTTCTCTTCCACTGATTAAAAAGTTCCTCTCTTGGCTGGCTGGGGAGAGTGTGTGCTCCGTACCTTCTTGACAAGAGTAAGAATCTCCCTACTTATCTCACTTGAAATCATCTATTTCACATTCATCATCTGAATTCAATTAAAAATAACCTGCAGCTGTAATTGTTAAGGGCTGTTTTTAACTGAACTCCCTTCATCCCAGAGCGTGTGGGATTTCCCCCTGCAGTTTCAAGAGCAGGTGGTCAGTGGGAAATTCCTACAAGCTCCTCAGTGTAGGGTTGCTCTTGAGGGCTAGTCACGGCATAGCAGATGTGACTTTGCATTCATCTCTACAAAGCAGAAGACTGATTACTTCCCCTGCCTCCTACCAATACTGACACATGCTGTGTGAAAGGGGAGGCTGTGGGATGCAGATCTCTTCTTGAGTTTTCATAGTGCGTGTGGATTCTGTTTCTAGTAGCCAGCCAGAGCATCATCTTGAGATCATTTGCAAGTAAGTTTGTGCAGCATGCAGTACAGTGCAAGGACAAGATATGCTACAGAAGCCTTTTGGTTCACTTTGGACATAGAGAATGCAAGTCCTCTGCAGCAGCTGTGTGACTGGCATGATTTATACCCTAAAACAATTAGAAGTGAATGGGTTTGGAGAGTGTTTAAGCATTAATTCATCATCCTTCTCTTATTGTTAATGGGAAGCTTCCTGTTAAGAACTAGGTGAGGCACTGCCTTGCAGAAATGCTCACAAGCAGTGTGAGAGGTTCTCGCTTTTATTTCTACTGTGTGGGAACTCTCCACAGCTCAGTCTGAACTTCTGCAAAATCCACTCCTCAATTGCAGAGTCATAACTTACTCTAGGAGATAAGAGGACCGTGATTTGGCTGGAGTTGTCTTAGCTTTTCTATCCTCTGGCCCTGGTTTGAGGCACTCTTGTAAAATTCCCTATGCATCTTTTTTTTTTTAATTAGACTGACTTTTGTGGAAAAATTAAGCCTTAGTGGTTTAACTCTCCTCTCTGACTAATAGCAGAGAAAAATGTTAAAACTTGTTACTCTTTCTTTTTGCTCAACTTGGCACCTGAGAAGCAATAGTTTACCCAGAGAAAACTTGGCAAAGAAGCTATCTTGATTTCACACAAAGTCTTTGAGTGTTGTGGTGAAAATGGCTTTTGATTAGACAAAGTCAAAAGCCCTTGAAATCCTAATATGTACAATGTAAGAAGTGGAATCCTTCTCTTGCAACTTGTCATCACTGCATAAATGTGAGCTCTGGGTACCTCTTTCACGGGCTTTGAAAAGGCTTTGGATCCAAAAGCTCCTCTTAGAAAAAAAGGCGTCTGCTGTGTTCTGATTTACTTGGCAACATGATCTTTCTCTGACTCATGGGCTAAGGCAGAAGTCCACTGTGCATCTAACACCCTACTCAAACAGGAACCTTCAGTGCAGAGCAAAGCTCCCCCCAACCCACTCTGAGTTTGAGATCTGCTTGCAGCACTCTCATTCATTTAGTAGCTTGAGAAGCTGTATTTCTACTCCAGCTGGGGCATTCAGTCTCCTCCTTCCCCTGCCTTTTCCTTCCCCTGCCTTTTCCTTCCCCTGCCTTTTCCTTCCCCTGCCTTTTCCTTCCCCTGCCTTTTCCTTCCCCTGCCTCCTCCTCCTAATGCAACACTAAGAAATGATACTAACTTAAAAGATACTTGGCATCCAAAATCACACACCCATGCTATAGATCATGCAAATGTACATCTCCAAAGTAACTAATCCTACAGCCCACTGAGGATTTTTTTCAGGGACAAGGTGGGTGTCCCTGGGGTACATCTTTGCACTGTGCTCCAAGGAATGGCCAAAATGTTCAGGTCCTATTCAGACATGTGTCTCTCCAAAAGCCCAGCTCTGGTAGGTGGTTTCGTAGCAGTGATGCAGAAGTGGTTGCAATCTGAGCTGCAGACCACCTAAAAACCGTCTTGTGTCACTTGGGTTTTGAAGGGCTTCCACTGCATATGCACATCTGCTTTGGGCACCATTAGGCCCAGCTCTTTCCTTGCAGCATGGGCTCTGGAATATGAGCCCAGAGTCTTCCTTCTGCAGCAAAACCACCAGCACCATTCCCCCCTCATGCAAGTGGGAAAGAAAAGCTTGTAAAATCAGTGCGTTCCCAGGCTCTCTTCCTTCCCTGCTGGGACAGATAGTGACATTTTTCAATTTTAACAACAAGCAAGTGGGTTCTGTGATTGGCAAACAGTGAAGTCGGATTTCCTAGGGCTTTGTCTGGTGGTTAATACAGAGTTTTTTGTAATTTGGTTTTTGTTTTGCCAGAACTTTCTTCCTTCTACTGCATTATACTGAGGTTGCAATGCAATAATAAGTGTTATAAATCCACTACAGACAGATCCCATGATGAAGAACGGATTCCCTGCTGTCTAATAACACAGCCTACCCCACTGGTACTTCTCCTACATCCTAGTTTTATAAAAGTTCTCACTGAGATTCTCTTAAATCTGGTAAAAGCTGGACACTTTTTTCAGCCTTCCCTTCAAAGACCACAGGGCACTTGTGTTTTCTATCTACCTGGTCACCAGGCAGCATAAAATTTGTAGGAATTGAGTATCTTCCTGAGCATCTGTCAGCAGTGGTGGGAACTGGCCAGTTCCAAAAGCAAGGAGAGTATGGATATCATAGAGGAAGAAGAGCAGAAGCATGCTGTCACAATCTTCTTAAAAGATTTCTTGCAAAGATGATACACGACTGCTGGTGAAGCCTTTGTAAGGAGAGACAGGGACACAGCATTTAAGCAGTGTTAGAGTGAACCAGACCCTCAAGAAAGCTCAACAGCTCTCTGGAGGTTTCTGTACATGTGCTATAGGGCTGCAAGTGGGAATGCATACTTTTTACTTATGCTTGAGAAAATGGCTTAGTTATTGCAGGTCTGTTTCTCTTTAGTGGCTTACATCTCCTGCCTGGTTCCCCATGTTCTCACATTCCTAACACCACCACATACATATCTTATACAGAATGGTTTCCATTCACTGATTCCCAGAAGGCTTTATCAAGGCAGAAAAGCTGCAGCACCTGGATGTGATTGGCATACAGACCTTACCTGAGCCAAGGACTCTCTCCCTGCTACAGCTATTCTTTGCCCTTTTCCATCTCCATCTTATACCTGTTAAGGGGCTTGTGTGCACCTCCTAGTGCTGCTTGAATCCCAAGCTCCAAGGCTTTACAGGACCATCCAAAGCAGTCAAGTAATGTCCCTCTTTTCTGTGCTGATCACATGGCAATTTCAAATGACTTGAGCATTTCACATTTTTGTGTAATCTCCTTAATGTGAGGGCACTTTAGGAGCTCTCAGATTGCAGGGAGTTCAGGGTAATTTTAACTTGTTGGAACATTACAAGTTTCCACAGATCTGAGCATGGAGGTTTGTTGGGGTTTGGAACTGCAATACTTGCCTGGGAAATGAGTGGTGGGAGAGGCAGCAGGTCCATTTGCCTCTCTTCTAGAGCAGGCAGTTACTGAATGGATAAATACATCAGTTGGTACCTAATAGCTGCCTTGGAGAAAAAAAAGGTGCAAGTGTGCCAGGGAGAAGGACACATGCTCATTTGCAAAGCTGACATTTCAAATTGGACTGAATAGTGATGCTGTCTGTGAAAGTTATTGCAGTTATTAGCTGGACAGTTGGACTTCATTTTACAAGGTTATTAATCACTCTTGTTTTATTGGCAGCATATTGACACAGATTATTATGCAAACTGTCTGAAATGCTTACCTGTGGTTTGACACTTCTGAATCTATAAACAACTATAATCTCTCTACCTCTATATCTTTTCCTTCTCTTGGGATTTGTGAAATGTTACAGGAGAAAAAGCTGTTTTGATGTGGCAGTTCCTCACCCTGAGTTCCTAGCACATTGTATTTTCCAGTCTTATTGGGGGGGGAAGTGTTTGGGTCTCTGGTAATCCAGTCAAATTTCAAAAGAATCAATGGATGAGCAAAGACATGAAACAGTTTCTGCAGAAGACAACAGATAAGTGGTTGAGGACTCCAGCCTCAAAAAAGTAAGAGAGAGGGGACGTATGTTAGGACTCAACTAACTAGTGAGTGGCATGGAGCAGGTTATCTAGATCCTTCAGGCTTGCTTTCTCTCAGGAGCTGGAGTATAAAAGTAGACTGGTGGCTGCCAAGTGTAGAGCAATCCAGGGGAGATGGTGTCTGAAACTTGCAGATGTGCATGTTCTTCCTTCTTATCTGAGTTGCTCTTCTTGGCATACTGAGAAATTACACTGTGTAACTTGTTACCAGAGGAAGCTGTGGGTACAAAAAAGTTCCTCCCAGTTTAGAATTAAATAACTAATAAAAGACATGTGACTGGGCTACTAAACACACATTAACATCTCTGGCTTGGGGTCTCCCAGAGCTGGAAAATTCAAGGGAAGCAGGCAGAGACCTGGTGAGCCTGGTGGGCTGCAACCCATTCCCTAAGGTGTGCTTGGTCCCTCTGCCTTAAGCTTCTGTTTGAGGTCAGATGGAAAAGCAGAAAATGTGGGAGGTGAATTGTCCTATTTCAGCTACAGGACAATGAGACTTGTGAGACACCACCTCAGCAAGAAATATATTGCTATGATTGAGTATCACCATCCTCAAGCAGCCATGCAGAAGGGAACCTCACAGGGCAGATTTTTTGAGCCAGCATCAGTGATGATAGGGTGATAAACTTGTCCCCCCTTCTTTTTTTTTGAGGAAGCTGTATCAGACTGGGCAGAGCATCCACATCCTTCATCCTCTAGCTGAAGCACAGGTCATGGGGTTTTTGCTTGCCTTTGGGAAACTTTAAAAAGGAATAATGATGAGCCAGGTTGAGTCTCCTCTGGCAGCCAGAGAAAGGGAGTTTGCAGGAGTACACCTGGGGCTGAACACAGCAGTGACAAAAAGCAGGTCATGTTGAAATACAATGCTGAATGCATGGAGTTGTGCAGCAGAGAAGTTAGTTCTCCTTGAGGCATTGGCTCTTGTGGTAGAAGACCTGAAGTCCAGGAGGTTTCTTGTGTGCTGGTTGCTCCTAGGGCCTCTGGACATCCTGGTCATACTCCACGCTCGGTGGCAGGGCCAGGGCTGCAGGACACTGACAGCAACCCTGCCTCTGCTGACACCTGGGAGAGATGCAGGGAAAAGAGCTAGTACCTTCAATAACTAGATTGCAGCTGGTTGTCAAAGGCAGCCTAATTTAATTAGAGCTGAACTGGATCACTATTTAATGAGAACTGAGACTAATTAATTTTTGGAGTCACAGTCTGAAAGATGCTTTGTTCCTCTTGAATAGGTAATTAAGTGAGACGTATGCAGACACCCTATGCTCTGCTGCATTTGCAAAGGGCTGGTTCTTTTTTATCTCCATCTTATTTGTATAAGCACTTTGGAATCAGGAATTAATTGTTTTGTTGCTAATGATGTTGTGTATAACTATCTTGCTTTAGAACGGCAGACTTTGTCCAAGTATCAGGGCTTTGTCTACCCAGAGGACACTGACCAGACCAGGATCACTCTGCAATGTGGTCATGGGTACAAAACAGAAGACAAGCTGCCCAGGGATGATGACTTGTCTTTGAACTGCCCCGAGCTAAAGCTACTTCTGCTCAGGAACAGGGTGGCTGAGTGGGAGCCACTGCAGAGTGGCAGATGACAGCATTTCACAATACCAGCTCCAGTTGGTTTTCCAGTGTAGACAAGGCAGCTTTCATGTGGCTTATCCTCATCTTGTTCTGCCAGAGCAGTACAGTGTCACCACGGTGTTTTAGCTGCCTGTCTCTGGCAGGTGGAGATTTTTGTCTGGTTTTATTTTGTTTGTAGTGGCCCTATATACACTAGATCAGAACAGGCTGGCTGTTTTGTTCCTCACTCCCATAAAAGCCTCAGGGGCTCCAGTGTTTGCAAACACAAGTCAGCATCTCATTAATTGGGATGGCATTCATTTGCAAGCCATGGATTAATATTTTGAGTTCTAATGTTTCTGGATTAGTCTTGTGTGACTTGTTCCTCATTGGCATTAGCAATTAACCCACAATGTTCAGTATCTAGCAGATCATCCCCATTAGAAAGCAAACTTGGTGTTTGAGCCCAGCTTTTCTTAGGATGTTCTTGATGAATCCTCTTCATTTGTTCAACACAGAGAGCTTCTTGGTTCCCGGCATCTGAATTAGAACACAGCTGAGAAGAACTTCCTCCATTATTTTTCTCAGGACCTCCCTTGTTTTGTGTATTTTGTGGATTCCTTTTCCACCCTCACTTCACACTTATGTACGTTGTGTATACCTGTGGGTGCATCCACACGAGTCCATAAGGAAGCCATGTGACGTTTACAAGACTTTTCATGTATGTGCATATGCTTTCTGTGGTGAAGCCTGTTGCAAAAGTTGATTCTTTGAAGGTCGTGGTTTGATACAAGATCATGGTTGTATGACCAGTCTAAGTCATTGATATAGCATATGTATTAAAACTCCCAACGTGACAGCACGTGAATTAAAATTGTAAATTCTGGTGTGACCTGACCTTGTTGGAAAGAAAAGGAATAGCTTATCCCGACAACAGAGAGAAGCTAGGGCAAGGATAGTGCATCCCTGTCAGGATACTTCCCTGCCACATCTTTAGATTGATTTTTTTTTTTCTCCTATCCATATCTTTGGAGATCCATTTTCATATTCCAATCTGTCTAGGATGACAGCAAAAACATCTCTCAGAGGGTTGCAGAAGAGTCCATGCTTCAGACCTGTTGCACAAACAGGGAATGCACTGTTGATCCCCTTCTGCCAGCCCCAGTTTCTACACCTACATATTCAGTTTTGGAGGAGACCTGCACTGAAACATGTCTTCAGAGAGTCCTACAGCCTTAACTCTGGGACTCCAGCCTGTCCTCTCTGCTGGGGTCTGTGCTGGATGCAATCTCTGTATACTCATGCTTTCCTATCTTTCATTGCTTCAGGGCTGCTTTCCTATTACCTGACAGAATCATTAATTTTTTCCTACTCATACAAATCTCTTTCTACACCTTTCAGATGGTCCAAACACCTTTGATTTTCTTTGGAAACTCCTAGATAGAGGCATTCTGGTGTTCTCACCTCTAGGGCTCTCTCTAACCACAGGTAGTTGCCTATGTTAGCTGGCTGCCAAAATGGCAAGACAGTCATGGCAAGATTTGCTCTCAGTTTCACTGTGACTGGAGCCCTGGAAAGCCGTGCTGGTGGCTGCACCACTTCTGTGCATGCTGGAGGGAAACCTTGGCCCATGTGGCTCTTCTTGGGCAGAGGATGCTTTCAGAAAGGGGCTGTTGCTCTCTTTGATCCTCTCCATGTGGCAACAGAAGCAGTGACCGCAGGGATCTTTGCCCTTTCTCTTACCCTTCCCAGCTCCCTGTCCCAGCTCTGCCCCTTTCCCTGCTCACACTCATGCACTGCTGGGAGTTCTTGAGCTGCCTCAGGCATGCAGAGGTGCTTTGTGCTCACCTTGATGTGCATCCAAGGGAAGGCGAGGTGAGGGTGCTGAGGGCTGGAGTAAGAGAGCCGAAGAGCAGGTGCACCACGGTTAGGGCAGATGACTCTATCCAGTTACTCATCTCAGAGCAGGTCTCCACTTATTCCTCTCTCTCTTTTTCTGGAAAGTTACTGTAACTTGCGTATTTGCCATGCTTTCTGCCCCTGCAGGCAGGATGACTTATTTACTTCTATCCAATCACCTGCAAATCACTCGCTTTAGCTCAGCTGCATCATCTAAGGACAGCCTGAATCTGCTGAATGTCTTCCCCAGCCTGATTTGCACTGTTCTTGGCCACTGTGAAATGTGAGAGGTTCTTTTACAGTTTATGGATGGTCTGACCTGAGATGATGCTGGATGTATCATGAGGGATGAGGCATACCCTGAGCAAGGAACCCTGAAGGATAGAGAGGATGGCAATGCAGTGTTTGTGGACAGATGTGAGCCCCTGTCTGGTCTGGACAAAAGCCAGCACTGGCCTGAGCCATGTGGCTGTGGGTATGTTGGTGCTGGATATATTGGCCTGGGCTTTCAGCCAGGTTTGCATAACTACACAGCTTTTGGTCCTGAGCTGAATCTTGGCTGCTTAGGGCAGAGCTCCCTGTGTGTCTGCTCAGAAGTGCAGGGCAGAGCAACTCAACATACTTATCCCACAGACTTGTCAAATCGACTAGTAGTCAGTCTCATCCAGATTCCTCACCATTAATCTTCATCTTCATCTAGCATCACATGTCTTAGGTCAACAGTGTTGAGATCAGCCAAAATCAATAAAATTCTACATTGTTAGTGCATCCTTAGTGCAGTGCAGCTGTCCTTGCTATGCAGGGAGCATAGCTTAATCTCCCAGCACGACGTGTTGAATTTATTGCTTGGCGATGTTCAGTGAATATAGAGTGGTGGGTGGGGAAAATCCTGGCTTTTGATTCAGAATTTGTATTACATCTGTGAGTAAAAACACATCTGATGTGCTGCCTCAAAGCAAAAGGCTCCCATTCGGACCACAGGCTTTCACTGGGCTGCTTTCCTTCTTTCTCTGTGCTCACAGTATTGATCTGCCTGATTCTGGGTGGATGCAAGAACTGACTGGGTGGCAAAAAGGGAGATCAGAAACAGAAATCATATTGAATAAAATTAATCATTGGTGGGAAGAAAAGTAAGCAGGTTTTTATCCTTTTATGTAAGAGGGAGGGGAGGGAATCATTCAAATAAAGCGATTGTTTCCCTTTTAACTTAGCTCTTGCAAAATGCCACAGTGAATTATTTAATCTCCTTAAGCAGATTCCCTAATCAAGCTTCTTCGCAGGCATTTGCTCATAGTATCTATGTCAGCCTCTTCACATAGGGAATGTTGCTCACAATGCTAAGAGGGATTTCTGCATACCTATTCCCCAGGCTGCTTGCTTGCTGAGTACTCCCCAGGGCATGGAAAGTGGGAAAGTACCAGAAGGGGAAAGATATAAACTGAAAATAATAACCCAGTGGCAAAAACCTTACTTAAGTTAGTGACTGTTGTGACTTTAAGGACAGAGCTTCAGCCCAGATCTGGATCCCATGTGTCCTGTTAACATTGCTTTTCTATAATTTGGACCTTTGCTTATATTTGGCTCTTGAACCATGGGCTGCCCTTGTGGGAGTTGGCTCTGGTCACTTCTCAGGTGGTTACTGAATGCAACATCAAAGTCTAAACCAAACGGATGTCTATGGCAGAAAGGGAAGCCACCAGTTTCCAGGACCTCTGCAGAGATAAGAAAGACTATGGCTTGCCTGAGGGCAAATGTAACTCAGTATATTGCTCTGGAAAGCTTTAAGAGATCTTTGGAAAATACACTTTGATCTGCTTCTTCCTTGAGGTGGAAGCAACTGATATTCTGCTGTTGTTCTCCTTATGGGTTAAAGTTGAACTAGCATGACAGTCCAACTTTCTGGATTTAGCTTTGGGACTAGCTTCAAGGAAATCATGGAGAGTCACTTCTTGCCACGCATGGTGTCTCCTACAGAGTTAATCTCAGTGTTCATGTTATTACTTTGTGTGATATATAATCACCCAGAGGCTAGGACATGCAAGTGTGTTGCTATGAGTACCCACAGAAACACTGTGATCCCTTGCTCTGATGCCAGAGATAAGTGCTTTGATTCTGGACTCTATTATATTCTCAGAACCAAACCACTCAGCAAACCTGCCTCGTGATTCCACTCAACCCTGTCATAATGATTTTAGAAGAAAACCACAAGAAACGTGGTGGTTTTGGGTCCTTGTCAAAGCACAGCAGAGGAGTGTTGGTTGATTACTTTTTTAAAATTCATTTTAACATTACATTCAGAGTGAAAGTCTGGGCATATACCTAAATGAACTGAATGTAAAGAGGGTCTTACATAGATTGTGGTGAGAAACCACTGGATTTCATCTGAAACTTGCTGTGGATGAAGGAGAGCAGATAATTTAAAATGTAACTATGTGAAATCCTGCCATTAAAATGGTATGTGCTTTTGGGTTACTCTAACATTTTTTAGCTTGCTTTATTTATTATTTTTTTTTTGTCTACAAAGCTCTATTTTTCTTGATACACTAACAAGTATAAACACTCAAACTTCAGCTCTGTTAGTTCAATGTTTTCTTCTCCTGTCCGCTTTCTTCATGCTTTTCCCAGACACAAAGAAAAGTAGCCTGTGGGATGTTCCTGAGAAGGAGGTACTTTCCTCTCCACACCTGGGTATGAAAACAGTTGCAGACAGCCACTGTGAAACAAACACTTTTTGTGATGAATAATAGCTCTGGAGCTCACTGGGCATCTGATTATTTATTACTGGTCAAGGAATTGCCCAGGTCAGTGGTGGTGTGTGTAGTTACCAAAAGCTGGGCAGTTGTCCAGGTGGTTTGTGTAGGCAGAAGTACACCCTGCAGCTATAAGTGTGCTCAAAGCTCTGGACTGGGCAGAGACAGGGGAGGGAGGAGGTGGTGGCACAGTCAGGCAGCTGACGCTGCGTCTCGTGTCAGCGGGCAGAACTGTTGGGAGGGTGACTGAAGGGCTCCAGAGTCTGCAGCAGGTTTCTCCTCTTGGGCTATCCACCAGTCTGTGGGCAAGGGAAGCCAGCCCCAGCTCTGATAGGAGAGTCTGTGGCAATGCTCATGCTAAGCAAGCTGTGCTGCATGGTAGTTACCACACCTTCATCCAGCCCCTCTCCCTGCCTGGCTGTTGTGCTGAGGTTATTGCTGCTGCCGGAATGAAGGGGGCAGAATGAGGGCTTTGTCTTCAGCTGCTGCTGTTCCCAATATGATACCTAAAGACAGTCCCATGTTTATTCGTGTTGATAAGACACTAGTCCATGAAGTTATACAGCTGCACTTGCAGGGACTCGTCTTACTAGGATGCATGTGGTGTGATGACAACCACAGCAAGAGGAGCCAGGTGAACAACTAGAGGTGGAAGCACCTTTAGCTTCTAGAGAAAAAAAGCCTAGAACTTATCTTCCAGAATCCTTTCCATATGCTGTAACTGCTGATGCTTCAGGATATGAGCCTTTAGCAGGTGAGCTAAATTGCTCACCCCTCTCTCAAGCTCTTATGGTACTATCAACATCTGGGTTAGAGGCCACCAGCAGGCAGCACTAGTGTGGCCCTCTGTGTCCTGGTGGAGGGAAGTCTGCAGTCCTTCCAAGAAGTGTGAAAGCTGATGCAGCAGAGGCCTCCTGAGATTAATAATGCCAGCAGGCTTCTTGTGCAGAGTATTCTTTCCTCTTCCCCAGTACTTTAAACTAGAGTGCAAAGGATCCTCATGAAATCAACTTTGCACACCATGGTCTGAGCTCTCCTACATCTCTTTAACGGCTGGAATTGTGAAATATTTGTTGCATCTATAATTAGGGAGTGGAACAGATGGCTGGAGCTTAGTTATAATTAAAGTCTAATGCACAGTAAAATAACCCAATGCAGCCAGTGATTCAGCGGCAACCAAAGAATTTTAATTCTTTCTTTGCTGGGCTTAAGCTTCAATTGCAGGAATTGGGACTTCAGGGAAAGTCTGTTGCATCACTTATTACATAGGGACATGGCTCTATATTAAAGGAGTGTGTGGAAATTTTTGATTGCTGTGTATTAAATTATATTGTGTGGTCTTGCTTACCTTAGTAACTTGAAATCGTGTGTGGAAAAAGGCATGTGAATTGTTTTAACACCACAGAATCTGCATGTTGTAATCTGTTTTAGAAGAGACTTTCTTAAAGCCTGTCAGCCTAGTAATTGATTGCTAATGCTTTAGGATAAGTTCTTTGGAGAGGCATTAATTAGGTGCTCTTAGACAGGAACACATTTTATTTCTAAAGCTGTTTTAAATGGTGTTATCAGTGATATAATTTAATGCATATTTAATATCACTTTCAAGTATGGACCATTAGAGACCTCATGACATTAGAACTGGAAGCAATTTAACAAACTTCTGATTTCCTGGGAGACATGGCTAAGAGCATCAGGCAAAGAAACACGGAGAGGTGCTACTGGGACCTTTGCAGATTGTGGAAATGTTTTGGGGGTTTTATGTTTTGGGTTATTGGTTGGGGTTTTTTTATCCTACTCTTTAGAGCAGAGGGACATCTGTAACACAACCTGCCAAAGGTGTCAGATGTCAGCTCCCCCAGAGGAGAACAGCACAGATCTGGACCATTCCTGAAGACTGAGAAACATAAGAGAAAATGCTGTTATGAGCATTCCCCTTCCCCATCTTCTCAGGTGATTTACTGAAAAGATTCACCTGTGTCTATTTGGGATATTGGGACATACATTAGCAGACTAACAATGGACTTGCCAGGGCTACAGCTGCCTGAGAGGTTTCAGAGGTGTCCCCCCCTTCCCTTCCAGCAGGCTGGAGAGAGCTGTGTCAAGTGACAGGATTTTCTCAAAGCTGAGGTCAGCCCTTGGATGGCTCCTGCTCTTCCAGGACCTATCCAAGGAGGATTTGGGTGGCACCACTTCTGTAGTGAACATGAAGGGCATGTCAATTACCTGATGTTTATTGTGGATTATAGGCATCCCACACATTTCGTTTGTCCCTCTGGTGCTGTCTTAAGCTGCAGTAGATTTGGGTGAAGGAGTTGTGTGTATGGTAGGTGGGCTCCACAGGACTTGCAAAAATAGGCTTTAGATATTGGCTGGGAATCCTTGAGCAGGAGGTAGGCAGTGTTAAGGTTTCTGAATGGATGCTGTTTGAGCAACTTGTACCATATTTTGTAGTCCTACCCTTAAGAAGAGTCACTTAAAAAAAGGCAGGAAAGGTTCCGAGCTCCTCATCTGTCTCAAGTGTGGGCCTAGGGGCCAAAATATCCCTATTCTCCAGGGCTAGGAAGAAAGCAGGATCGAAAGCAGGATTTGGCCAAATCCAAAGCAGAATATGGCTCACTTCAGCCTTTTGATGGCTGGTAATAGGACGTGGAATGAAAGGACCTAACTCAGCTTGGCTAAAACTCATGTTTGCAGGACTTTTCAGGAAAGAAGGTAGGTGGAAAATAAAAAAACTACCCCTCTCGCTCTCATCCCTACCCCAAAATTGAGTTTCTCTGACCTTCTGCCCCATGAGACGACAGCAGCAGCACTCAGCAGTGAGACTTTGCAAAGGAGCATCCATTGAGCACGCCAGAGCCAGCCCCACAAGTACTGGGAGGTGGTTTGGGTGGCTGTCTGGCCACCAAGAGGCAGTGGCCGGGATCAGCAGATGGCACTGTTCCACCCACTCCCTATAATTCTTTCCTCTGCTGCAGATGTGAAGGTTACATCGCTGAGGCTTTTAAGAGCTTGATTCTTGGAAATCAACTGTTGGTTGTCAATCTGTCCTCTCTGTGCTGCACCTTGGACCAGCATTGCTGCTTGGGGGGTGTTTCATCCCCCAGAAAGAGGGACTTGGCTTCTAAAAACATAGGCTCACCTGTGTGTTCAGTACCTCTTGTTTAGCTGATGTTACCCAGACATGTCACTTCTGGCAGGTCCACTTCCTAGAGAAGAGCAAGGCTGGCTTCCCATGGCAGTGGGGAAATTACCCTGGGTTGGAAAGCTGAAGGCTGAGCTGGGAGTTTGGGATGGAGGGTTAATCTTTTGCCTGCTTCAAGGGTGCAGGGTATGACGTGCTTAGACTGAGTCACAGCAGAAATTGTTTCACTTTGGAAAAAGTGAGGTGCAAAGTTTTGATCATATCGCATGTGAGGTTTTGTTTTTTTCAAGGATGCATATACGGGCTATTAACATCAAAGTGCAAGGATGAGGGTAATGCAAGAGACTCTCCTTAAGTCATTATCTTCTCCACAAAGACATGAAACACTGGCTCTTCAGCTTTCCTGAGCTTTGCTCTGAGTGGGGAAGGAATTTTTATTAACTTTCACATGTTCTTTAAGTGGCACCAAACCCTTACTTTATGCTCACGTACTTTACTGTCACTGATTAAGTGGATTTTGTGCTCCATCCTGAGGAGGATGCACTGACTAGCAGAGCCGAGCACATTCTGACCTTGCTGGTTTTAAAGCTGTAAGCCTGGAAAAGGGCCCCCGTGCACCTAAATGCAGGTGTTCTTGGGCTGTATCTCCAGCAGTCAGGAGGGTGATTACTACCTGTATGAACACACCCACATGAGCTGGGTACTGCTGGCTGGGGAGGTGTGGAAGTGCAGGCTTCAGCAGAGGATGTGCACGTTTGCAACCAGGGCTTCCATCGCTAGTGGTTAATGCTTTGGGGATTTTTGTTTTAATTGCTGGTTGTTCTTGAACTGGCTTTAATCCCATTAGTTTGGGTATGCCTGCAGGAGCTGTGCAAGAGATGTAGCCTTAATGCTGGGAACTAGAGCCCTGCCAGCCAAACAGTGAGTTTCTGTTGTATCCTGTTTGGAAATGAGAAATTCTTTCGAGACCGATGCTTTTGCATGGCGGATTTATTTTCTGAAGCTGCCAACAGGACAGAGAGGCTTCTGCTTGTGTGAAGATTGCAGGAGATGGAAAGCAGCAGGGGATGATAGCACCAACAAGATGCTGCTATGATTCAGCTCAGCTCTGACTCACATGGAAGAGTTAGAGGGCGTGAAAGACAAGTGATGTAGCAATATCCAGTCTACTGTATTTCTGTGTCTTCCATCCAAGCTGACAGTAAAGAGTATCAGGCAAAGAAACATAGAAAGGTGCTACTGGGACCTTTGCAGACCATCCTTGCTACTGACTTTCTCTCTGAGTGAATCTCTCCACACAGAAAACTTCCTGAAAGCTTTCACCTTGCTTCATACAGAGCAGATCTCTTCTTTCATTTGCTTCTGGTCTGATGCTGCTGGTCACCAGCACTTCAGAAACAGATATTCTCAATGCCCACGCACCAACCTCTGCAGCTTCAGATTTGAAAGCCTGGGAGATGGGAGCAAAGCATGAGGAAAGTCTGGGATGGGTCTGGAGTGAGAGGATGAGTGTGAACCTGTGCTAGAAAACTGAAGGGAAACTGAAGGGATACTTTCTTTCTGCTCTCTTCTGGCACCCACCCCACTGCACAGCAGAGATGGGCCAGGTCTTCATCCATAAGGATGGCACTGGGGTTTCTACCCCCAACCCAGGCTTGACCCCAGAGGCCGAGATGATAACGTGTGTATTTGTGGCACGGTTCTCACCAGAATGCCAGACATGTGGTGTGGCAGCTGCGTGGGGAGGCCAAGCCTTCCACCTACACAGCTCCTGCCACCCGTTTGATATGCAATCCTGACCCCACGGCGGGGTGTTGCCACCTGTCCTGGGACACTCCGGCCTCCAGCCCAGCTTTAGCCCAGTCTGTGGCCCCACGATGTCTCGGGAACGCCTGGAGACGGTGGTGCAGCTGCACTGACGTCAGGGAGGGAAATTCCCTCTGCCCAGCAGGTCTCTCCCTCCCTGCCTCTGGTGGCAGGAGTTTCCTGGGGAGTTGCATGGTGTCCTGCCAGGCTCTCTTGGGACCAGAGCACTGCTGGGGAGCTGACTGCAGGAGGAGGTCCTCCTTTTGGCCTTTTTTCCTGGTTTAGCACTATAATCACTGCTCTCTCTGTCTTACTTTCTTCGCATGTGTATGAATACCACAAGGCTTGGGTTTTTCTTCTCTGTGGCATGCCAGGGAGATGGAGCAGAAATCCAGTTTGGAGTGTTTGGTGTTGGTGTCAAACATGGTTTCTCTTGCTCTCTCCTCATAGAGAGAAGAGCCCTGGTGTTAAGTAACAGCTGAGAGAAACCTCTCCAGTGTTCGTATCTGCTCTTCACTGAGGGTATTACCCACACAGATAGTTTTGTTTGACTCCTCCTCAATGGTAAGAAAATGGAGAATGCAGCTTCCAACATGCATGTTGGGCTGCAAGCCTCCTTTCATGCTATCTCCTTCTGACTATGTGAAAACAATGGGCAAAACTTCCCACTGCCACCGCTTCTAGGCAAAATATAGACCCAATGTGGCCCTTAGTGGTGGGAATGTTTCCAGAAGAAGGGGCATCCATGGCTGTGTTGAGGTTTTATTATCAGACTGTGATGTAGGAAACTACATTTCTGAGGATCTTTGTGGGAGGGTTCAGTGAGATATAAAGGCTGATGCACCAGAAGTAAAGCCAGCCTCAGGCAGGGTCTCTGACTCGCAGCAATCCCAAGGAAACATACCAAATTGGCATTTGTGGGAAGCCCAGAGCATGGTACCAATTAGCCTGCTGAGATAGGTGTTCTGTGCTTGGGACCTGGAAGATAGGAAAGCCTGGAAGCTACTAACTGTCCTGTGGGAGCTGGAAGACTGCATAAACATATGGGATAACTGGGAAAGAGTAAAAAGTGCTTTGCTGGAGTAGAAAGGGAAGCAGTGGGATGCTCCTGCTGTAGCTGTTCTGGGTGACTTGGAACTACTAATAACTTCAGAGGACTATGACATATCCTGACAGAAAAAGGCTATAGAGTAAGTGATGGTGAGGGGAAAGAACGTGGAAGACTACAACTTTACCATTGTGGAGGAGTGAGTCTTCCCTGTCACCTAAGCCCATGCTGAGACAAGGTTCTGGGGACAAATGCTCAAGAGGTGGTTTGTGCCTTACTAAACTATTCATTATTCCTGCAGAGGAAAACACCAAATACTGCCCTTTACTGTGAGTGGGTGGTGCTCTGATGCTACAGGTGTGACAGAGGAGACTTCAAAAGCAACAAGGCAGCTCTGAAAGTAGTTCAGGTTGTCCTGTTGAGCCTGGTGGAACAGAGCCATCTCCTTTCTTTACTTTCTTTCTAACTCTACATATCAGTTGATAGGCAACATGAGGATAGTGCAGAGCTCCAAGTGCATGATGTCATATGCAGATGGGAGCTTGAAGCTGGTGTGTATTTTAAAGTCCACAGTTGTTACTACTGATATGTTCAGATTTAACTGGAGGAGAGGGGTGTGGAGAGCAGTACATTAAGACACCTTCGTCAGCCTCTTCTTAGATCAAGCTGGGCTGCTTGTTCACTGACTTGTCACCTGTTCTGGGCTCAAACTTGGCCACTGGTGACCAAGCATAGACTGGACTGCAGATGTTGCAGCTGCATCCCTCACAGTGCTGTCCTGGAGCTGCTGCCTGGGCTCAGCCCCTCATGTGCCCACCAGCAGCTCTGGGGCCCTCACACATGGAGGGTCTGGGCTATGAGTACCTTTTTTTTTACTGGTTTATGTTTCCACTAGAGACAAAAGATGCTGGGGCAATGGAGAAGATTGTATGTAGAACTGCAGTATTTTTATGTATTAATTTATTTTTTAAGTCTGCTGTTCTCCCTGTTCCTCGTCTCTCGGTATGGAGGATAGGGGAGAAGGCTTGTGTGAGCCAAAAGCCAGAAATCTGATATTTCTGGAGCAGTGGGATCAGAGATTGGCTGGAGGCAAAATGTGAATTATTATGGAAACCTTTCCCACCATTGCAGCACTAAGGTAGATCCTCCAAAGTATGTGAGGGTGATAGTCCTGTTGCATCTTTCCCTTTAATGGAGTTAGTGAAAAGTTGTCTTTCCACCGCTTGCTGCTGTTCACAGAAGTCCTAAAACCTTAATATCATTGAGACCTTTAAATATTGGTGATGTTCAGCTGAAATTGGAAACTGTGCTGAAAAGGGACACTGATATGGTGTATTTCTGTTCCCTTGGATAGCCAAACTAAAGACGTTTCATTGCTGATGGGACAGAATTATTTCCCTCTCTACAACTTTTTCTACCAAAAAATCCCCAAATATCTCACAGACTTCTTGCTCTGAAAAGAAATTCTCTTTAACTCTGGAAAAAAAAAAACAACAACCCAAACCAAAACGACCACAACCACTCCCCTGGAAACCCCAAGCTATGAATGAAATGTTTCATCCCCTGTTGTAAAGGGTGGGGCTGATTCCAGGCAAATCATGAAACCAGCAATTGCAAAGGTGGCTCAGAGCAAAGATGTCATCTCTCCTTGCCTATCTCCCTTAGCTCCAAACCACCCAGAGGTCCTCAGACCCATAGATCAGGACTGAAGCTGCAGAGATGTGAGGAAACTGCCTCTGCCTTTCACCTTTGTTCAGGGCCGGGGCTGGCACACAAGCATCCTGGCACCGAGTTTGGGTGGCGGTGAGGAGACCACTATAAATCCCCAGCAGTCTCCTCCCAAGGATATAAATGTTTGTCTCTGCTAAAACATAATCTCGTGGTCGTTTCAATGACAGCTTAAGTCAGGGCTGTAGCAGGAGTGCACGGAGGGGTAACGGGAGAGTAGCCCACAGCTGTTTCCCTGGCTGTTTTTCTCTCCCAGACGTGGCAGCAGCAGTGGTGGAGCGATGCCCTGCATTCCTGCCCACCTACACACATGCTTCCCCCGCGCAGCCCCGCGCCGCCCGCTCACCGCAGGCACTAGAGGCTCGGCTGTAAATCCTCTGGCCAGACAGATCCCTGACACCCCGGCTTCCACCCTCTCCTGCACCACACGTGCCTGCTGCTGTTAAATGGGTATCACCCTCACTACCAGCATGGAAACCATCTAGGAAAGGTAGTGAACACTGGGGATATCACAAGCTCCTTTTCCTCTTGGGTTGACAACCTTTTGGGTCTGCTGCTGTGAGATGAAGTTTGCTATCCCTCGTGTACACATCCAGACCCGCTCTGAAATCTTTAGCTCTTGAGTGTCTCTGGCTCCATCTCCCAGCAGATTTTCTTTGAGGCAGTGCAAATGAGGTTGGCCAAATACCATTGAGCCTTGAGAGCCTCCCAGCTATGCATGGGGTACTGGCAATTCACACACGCACACACCCTGTGGCTTGTGTTTCCACTGCACACGGTGCTATGCAAAGGAGCGCCTTGCAGCTGAGAGGGGTTGGACACGGTCTAGCTGCAATGGTAGATATCTCTGCCCAGATTCATGGTGAGTCAACCCACAGCTAAATGTTGGCAGTGAGAGGAAGGGAGGAAGGAAGCTGGGGTTGGCAGAGAGGACTCAGGAGACTTGCTGGCTTTTGCAGGTGGTCATTTTTTATGCACTATCACCAGTGGGTTTTCATTGCTCTGTTTTGCAGATGGGAAAAGCAAAAGAGACTTTCTGAGATACTTCAGAACGTGTCCAGATCTCTGCAAGAGGCTGAAAATGTCCAGCTCTCTGGGAAAAGCAGCCAGATGCTGTGTGCACTACCAAAATGAGCCAAACCGTGAGTGATTTGCATTTGCCAAGCCCCAGTCAGGAGGGCTGGTAAGGACTTTGGGCAGTTTGTAGAAATGTCCTTTCTAGACACTCCCTTCCATCACTGTCTTGTAAGTGAGAAGAGAGCCCTGCTCCAAGTAACTACTTCTCATTACAATGATGTGGTGCTTCTTTTATAAATTAATTATGGTTTTTCAGGAGAAGTTATTCTCCTGAAACATGGTGAATTGTGAGCTGGAGACTAGCTCCCTCTTCTTGGCTGTGGTGCTGCTAGATGTGTCCAGCACAAAAAGTAGGAATCACATGATTGGTAGTTGGGGCTGCAACACACTTGTTTTTAATGTGTCTGAGGTACCAAAGGGGAGTTCTCTGCTGTGCAAAGTTATAGTAGTGCAAGGCCAGAGGACAGGTTAACCCTTGGAGATAGAGGCCAGCCCAGCCAAACCCACAAGAGCAAGTCTGAGTCTCCAGGTGGGAATTGTCCAATCTTCCCCTGTTCCCAATGTGTTGGTCCTGGTACCCAGGCCACACTGGAGAAGACTTCTCCAGTTCCTGTGAAGTAGGTAGAGTAAAATTTCCCAAGAATAGCTGTTTTCACACAGTGTTTCTTTTGCATGAAGTTTATGCCTTTTACATGAAATCTATAAACTAAGACAAACTCTTCCAGGCTGTAGGGGGAGAGCATACAAATGCCTGTTGTGAAGCCAGGCCTGCAGAGGTAACAGATAGTCCCACCACAGGCATGGTAGAAGAGTTCCAACAAGCTTCTGCTGTGTTTTTAGGAGCAAGCATGAGGTCTCAGCAGTGTACCTGCAGTGTACCAGGCTGGTTATCCATATTCACACCCACAGGCGCAGATGGAAACTGAGCTCTGGAGCAAGAGGACATGAACCCAAGCACTTGCTCAAATGGTTTGTGCAGAGAGAGGACTTGCCTGCTGTGTCTTTGTTTAAGGGTGGATGCTTAAAGCCTAGACTAAAGCCAGGCTAGCAGTGTGGAGCACAAGTTTGCACTGGGCCCTGTCCCTCCTTGCCCATTCCCTGGAGGTCTCCCTTGGGAGAGGCAGCTGCACAGCCCTGATCTCAGCAGCAGAAGGGGATGCAGACACTCTGCAGCCACACACTCTGGGCTTCATCATGTGTGCACAAGCGCTGGTGTGATTCCCCCTCTCCCCTCCCCAGCAGAGCCTGGTTTGGACATTTCCACACTTTGTCCCCAGGCTACAAGGTTTGGTGTTCACTCCAGGGCTCAGCCTCAGTTAAGGAAGATGTTTTGTGTCACTGCTAAAAGGCAGAAGAAGCAGCATCCAGCAGTGAAGGAGCCCTTAACTTCAGCTAATAAAGAGAGCCTTTACTTCCAGCCTCTCTTCCTTGGCAAATGCCACTTACCATAGCGAAAGCTGCTTGGACTTGGCCAGGGATCAACCCTGCGAGTTTACAGGATTCACAATTCACAGATGTTAGGAACTATCAGGCTGAGTGTGGGTGGAGAATGTCAAGTCTGAAATAGCTCCCCTGCCACCCTGGCATGGACAGCAAAGAAAATGTTTCCACATGACATTCTTCGACCCAAAATTTCCTACAAGGAAAAAGCAGAGGGGGAAAACAAGAGGTGATTGCCTCCAAGCTGCTGTCTCAGAGAGCTTTCAGTTTTTGCTTGGCAGGTTGGTGTTTCTGCTGACATCAGCACAGAAGATGCACTGTAGGTGAGCTCCAGGGCAGCCCCTTCCCCATTCTTCACACACACAAACATATACGTCTGCTTGAAGATGCAATCACGCTGGTGCATAGATACATGGACGCTATTTTTTCCTGCTGGAATCCATTTTAATTTAGCTCCTGATTCATATTTCATTCATTCTCCAAAACCACAAAACCAGGATAGGTTTACAGCCTGTACTATTTGGATGAGCCATGGAGAGGGAAAAAAAGGGATACAAACCAAGTTGCTTTCCTGAATGATTTTGTGTGACTAAAAAAAAAAAAAAAAAGTGGGCAGGGGGAAGAGAGTGCAGAAATTAAAGCCTAAAGCCTTCCTTCCTGGCTTTTATTTTCCTTCAGAAAAGTCAAATCTGCTTTTCATCTTTGCTGGGTTTTGGTGAACTTCACTTTGCTCTTGTTTCATTAGGCTTTAGTGGCCTGAAAAAGATAGAATTTCTATTTTCCTTTTTTCTTACTTTTATTTTCCCCTCAAGATACTTGAAAATACTGTTGTTTCTCATGTGGAAAATATATTCTTTACAGAACACCAAAACAATGAAAGATTTCTATATCGCCTTAATCCTTTTTGGAAAAAATGGTCAAAAGATATATATATATATATATAAGGAAACATTAACAATTATGTCTGATAGTTTTCGGTGGGGGGGTAGGGGGGGTAGGCAGGAAGAGGAGGCAGAGGAGCAAAAGTTCAGAGTTAATTTTAATTGAGGAATTTCCCCATGTTTTGTCATTCAGCTTTTGAAACTGTGACCACAACAGACTGTTTGAACTGTGGCGGGAGAGAAAGACCGAAAATTTCCCCAGGCAACTTTACACAGGTACTAGCCACAGAGCTGACAAGGAGAGCTTTTAAAGCACGATGAAATTCAGCACAAGCGCTGCACCCAGCAGAGGAAACTCCGGCCATCTGGAGACGAGGATGACCAACAGCCACGGCAGTTTGCAAAATTGCAAGAGCTGCCAAAATTAAACTGTGAAGTCAGGCGGGAAGGCAACCAATGACCGCGGAGATCAGAAGTTCAGAGATGCCCCAGATGAGCTCCCAACAACAAGTGTGGCTGGTGTACACCAAAGTTTATTAAGGATGTTGAGAGGAGGGGAAAATATCCGTGCAGAAGATGCCCAGCTGGCGAGGAGGGACTGGTGGTGATGCTCAGGTCACTTGATGAATCCCATTGGCCAAGCCCCTGGGAGATCCCACCCATTCACAAGTGTAAAATAAATCTCTAAAGTTGTACCTCGTGCACCACTTGACCTTATTGCTTTTAGCCTGCCGGCTTTATATCTATTTATTTATTTTATTTTGGTTTGCACCCAAAGAGGGGCTCGAAGGAGATGAATTTTGAACCAGCACCTTTCACCACCTTGCAGTACTACCCTGATCCCTGCATCCAGCGGTGAGTCTCTGGGCGTGACGTAACCCTCTCCTATCGCAGGTTTGATCGGGGTGTCTCGTGTAATTGTTAACTTTCCTGCTATCGGCCGGTGGCAGCTGGGCTGCACGCGGAAAAAATGTGCCGCTCTCTTCATGCTCAGTGGAGCTGATTATTATTTTTGGCTTTCTAACAGGTTACTGTTTAATTATAGGCATCCGTTTGAGATATCTCCCTTTTCCTCTTTGGCATCAGAGGAAAAAAATATATAATAAATAACAAGGAAGCTGATAGTATCTTTTTGCTGTGTTTTGGAGCAGAAGGTTATTCTGGGCTTTGGGTAGTGCAGGAATTGCTTTAGCTCTCTATAGTGTGTTTATTTGTTCCTTTAAATGAAAAAGCTCCTGGAAAGAATATGAGCTTAACTGTTAAGCTCTGAAATTCTGGAATTTACAGGATAAATAAATCATTTAAAAGATTCAGAGAAGAAAAAACTGCCTTCTAAGAGAGAGCATATTTTCCAAGAATATTTTTTTTCATTCTGTCTAACAGCCAACCTCAGAGCCTGACAACCACTCTTATTTTAGCTTTGTTGTTACACCGAGTTTTATAACTTTCCAGCAGATAAAAGAGCATGTCTGCATGAGGTATCACAGTATCACATTGTCAGTTTGTTTGTTTCTCCCAATAGAAGATACTATATTTAAGCATGTAAATGACATGTAGATGGTATTTTTCCAGTCGTAAAGTTTGGAGAGGTGCAATCCTCTGAGCACAGTCACTTGTGGAGCTACTTTAAGGCCAGTTCCTGGCTGCGTTTTGAAAAAGCCCTGGCTGGTGTCTCACGAAGGTATTTGATCCTCTGAAGGGTTAACTATTAACTCTGCATCCTCTGCAGGGTGCTGAGGAAGGCTGGTTGTGTTGCATAGCTGTCTGTTGGAGAAAGGGCTTGGCCACTGTCACCCAGCTCACAGCACTACAGGCAACTTTGTGATCTCTTCTCTTTTTTTCCCCACTAATGTGATTTGTTGCATTGTTTGTGGAGGGTTTTATCCCCTCTTAATCTGCTGGGTGCTCTGTGAAGGTCCTGGGGAGGAGTGTGGAGACCTGGCAGTGAGGAGGGGCTGTGTTTGGGGCCAGAGGAGGGGAGCTGGGAAATAGCACACGGTCCTTGGCTGCTCTGCCATGGCAGAGGAACATGGAACGAAGCCGGGGGTATTGGTTTCCCCAGCGAGACCTTCCACAACACGAGCCCCAGGACTGGCCAGGCACACGCAGCGACACTGATCTCCCACAAACCCACCCAGTCCCACTGACCCCAGCCAGGATGTGCATGTGTCCAGGAGAACAGTATAAGAGGGGTGGCCATCAGGGAAGGTAGATTCCAGCTGGCAGCAGTGGGGTCTTTAGCTGACAAATGAGTTTCAGGGACTGGAAACCACAGGTAGGCAAATTCCCAAATAGAAAATAATTTTAAAACCTAAAAAAAAATAAAATTGGAAAGCATAAAGATGCACTGGGAAGTGTAGTTGAGCTTTGGGACAGCCCAGCCCGTGTGCCCTCTTGCCAGACACATACCATCCCATGTCAAAGAACAGGTTAATAAAATTGGTGCTGCGGCTCAGGCAAAAAAACCCAGCTGGAGCAGGAATGAAAGAAAAATTCCCTTGGCTGTCATCTGTAGAACTTTTAAACAGGCCTTTCTCCCCTTCAAATCTTGCCTCCTCTAGCAAGTCAGGCCTTTCACGCTGCTCCTCACAACGTGCCTTAGCAGCTTGATGGGTTTTTAAGTGACCATTACAGTGTGGGAAGCCTCAGGACAACTTGGAACAGATACTCTGTGACACCACTCCGTGATAAAACCTGATCAAGATGTAGCTTAGAGTAATACCGTGTCTCAGCTGTTCTGCATGTCTGTGTACATGAGCCGAGAGTGGCATTTGTTCAGTGCTCTGCCACAGGTCGAGATCAGCTGAAAGCTGGTCCCAGAGACACTTTTCTCAATTCAAAGACATAGATGGCCTTTTAAGCTCCATTGGTTGGATATTCATGATGTGTTGGGTGATGTTTGTCTGACTGATTTAACAATATTGAATAGTTTCATAATTGCATTTATTTTACACAGTTTGAAACACTTCTGCTTTGATGTGGTCAAAGTGCTTTATTTAGCTAATACCAGTGTGCTTCTTTGCAACTTTAAAATTACATCTAGTAATAATCTAAACAGCAAAGTGATAACATTGAGCTGAGGCACGCTGGCAAAATAACAATAGTGGAAAGTGTTTGAAGCCTTGTTAAAATAGGTGGAGCGGGGGAGTGTCACAGATTTCCCTGTAGGTCAGTGTGGAGGGGGAAGCAGTTATAAATCCCAGTTAGCTCTAAGACTTGTGGCTTAGATTTACCCTCTGCCATTGCTTCATCTATTAATCTCTTCATTTTGGAAGTGCCCGGCAAGCAGGCAGTGTGGGAGCCAGCTAAAACATTTCCTCTGTCAAGAGACACACACAGATCACACCTAGGAGCATTAACTAATGTGGCATTATAATGCTTGTGTACTTACTGCCTGTCGTTTCACAGCAGTGAAACTACGTGCTGCTGCTATGGTATATCTAAATGCAGTATTTCAGTGCTACAGATGAAAAAAAAATACCCGTGTGTTATCATTTAGGACTCTCCAGCCTCCCTCTCAACATCCCAGCTCTCTCATTTAGGCTATTTATTTCTCTGTAAATGTGGGTATCAAAGCAAAGCATCCCCTGCATCACAGAAAAGTGCAGATAACTCAGCTGGGGCACAGGGCAGCAGCTTCTTCATAACCAGTGCTGTGGGCACTGGGGTTCAGAGCTGCAGCCCAGCTGAGAGAGGGGCACCAAGCACTCACAGAGATGTACATCCCTGTGCAGAAGTGAGGGATGCAAATGTAGCATGTAAATGTCTGAAGTGAAGCTGGAATGATATATCCTCAGTGTGCTCATCTTTCTTAAACAGAAAGAGCTAAGAGATGCTAAAATTCAACAATAGTGGAGTTGAGCAAAAACATCGGAGTTTTTCTACTTCTGCTTCCCTTATAAAGGGCTTTGCCTGAGGCGCTTGAAATCAGCAATAAAGCAGGTTCAGTGCTCTGGCTCCTGGGCCTGGAAGGTGCTTCTGTAAGGTCAGAAGCACCTGAGTTGAAGAGCCAAGTTGCTGAACCCCATGAATTACTTGTTTGGATGGTACCGTGGGAGCTCATCCTATGCTGCAGAAAACCCAGGCTAGCTCTGAGTCATAAAAGGAGCTAACTATCTGAAACAGGCGGGATTTCCACCTTCCAAGGAGTACCCACCTAGCTACAGTTGAAAGCCACTTAATGCAAGATGAAGAAGGCACTGTAATTATGATCAAAGTCCAGCTGTTGAGAGCTATGTAATTAGTCTCTCTCTCCAAAGCTGCTTTTTTTTTTTTTCAGCTAATGCTCAGTAGGGGAGTGATGTTTACAGATAAGTTACTTGTGTTCTTGGAAATAATGGTCATTAGGCTGTGTTTTACCCAGAAGCTCTCTGCTTTTGGGGCTGTTGGGGATGCACCTGCTGGTGCACTGGACTAGGGTCCTGCCTGCTCTGCTCGCCCCTGTCCCCATGCCCGGGCTAATTGGTGGCCTTGAGATTTCAGGTCGTTGATGTGCTAAAGGCATTCGCTGTGCCTCACTCCTCCCTTCTGAATGAAAGGCCTCTCACATAAGCTGCTCTTTCCTCTTTCCTCTTTCATTTCCCCTTTTGTATTCTCAGCACAATGTGATACGGCCCAGCCTCCCAATTCTCACTAATAACAGTGGCTTGAGGAACAACCCTGAAATCCTCCCGTCTCTGCAGCATCTGTGCTGGAAACCTGGTTTCTCAGACACAGGCCTGGGTTTTGGGAGAGCTGCCAAAAAAAAAAAATCTCCAACCATGTATGTAGAGGGGGGAAAAAAAAAGTCTATTTTTAGAAGAGAATGAGGGAAATTCTGTCAGAAATGAGTTGGGGCATGGAAGAGAGGGGAGGGTGTAGGCCATGGCAGCAGCATCCATTAGGTGCTGTATCTGGATGGATTTTGGAGAGCAGGGTTTACTTCTAGCCAGCCAGAGCTCCTAGGTTCAAATGGATCTTTCATCAGGAGCATTGCACTGGTTGCTTCACCTTCTTTATTGGTTCCCATATGTATCAAACAGGGCTGGTAAGTGGACTGCAATTATCAGATAGGAGTCTTGCCAATATTAATGCTTGCAATGCAGCACAAAGGTGAAAAACTCAATGTACTCAGTGCTCATCATTATTAATAGGCAGTAGTGAAACAGCAGGTGTCCTCCCTTTGGGTTGGGAGGGGGCATATTCCGGCAAAACCTGCTGGCTACCCCTCCTGATCACAGGCAGCAGCACGCTGGGCCCCTTCATGGTTGTGAATCAATGCTGGCATAAGCAGCTCTCCTTTCACTTGGGTATTAGCTGGGTGACATTGTGACAGAGCTTTGCTTAAGCTGTCGTAGGGTGACGTCTTGCAGGAGTGTTTCATCCCACTCTGCAGAATCCTTGCATCTGGCAACTGCACGCTTTTTCCTCTTTCCTTGTGCTGTGCTTTGCTGAAAAATAACTGAATTCCTGCTATGACAGGGTGGACAAATCTCATCTGCCTCCACCTTTGAGATAGGAGCCCAAGTTTGCTATGTTGGCAGAAAGACCTGAAGCCAAGTAAGTAAAGCCACATGACTTGGTATAGATCTATTTGCAGAAACAGCCGGTGATACAGCAGGTACTTTCCAAAGACTCAGAGAGGGGCCAGAAATTGTTCTGAGCAGCTTGTGGTGTGCTCAGAGCAGCCAGTGACTTCTGGAGGAGCAGAATTGACTCCATGCAGAAAGGAAAAATGGAGGGGAGCCAAGGAGGTGCTTTTTTTTAATTGGCCTTGGTGAGCTGGTCTGTGAGGTGGTGGTCACCTTCATGGCTGTGCTGTCACCCCTGGTAGAAATCCCATGGGGGAAGGTCCCCAGCTGGAGCCAGGTGCATACAAGGTTGCAGTAGGCAGTGTGCTGAGACATGGCTATTGCAGGGTGGCCTCGTAAGCAGGAGGGCTTTGCAGAGCAGCTCTGCAAGGAGGACATGGGACCTCCCATGCT
Source organism: Brachypteracias leptosomus (assembly GCA_013401335.1). Classification (NCBI taxonomy): domain Eukaryota; kingdom Metazoa; phylum Chordata; class Aves; order Coraciiformes; family Brachypteraciidae; genus Brachypteracias; species Brachypteracias leptosomus. The sequence continues at coordinate 358,893 of VYZX01000881.1, forward strand.
GCCAGCACGAAACCTTTCAGCTGACCCCTTGCCACCTTGTTAAGGACCTGTGCTGCTGGTGGTGAGGATGGGAGGGTGTTTATCTCATCTTTGAGGTCTATTCCTTGGTTGCTCCCCTGTTCTTATACTGCAGTCTCATCAAAAGATGGGATTAGAAGATAGGAGCTTTGCAAAACACAACTCAAGAGCAGGATGTTACAGCCTCTTCAGTTCTTTCTTCCTGGCAGAGCCTCTGCAGTCTGCTCATCCCTGCTGCCCTCCTCTGTTTTGTCCCCACTGGACCTCTTTGCTCTGTCAGAGAGATGTCGTTTGGCTGAGGATGTCACAACCCTTCCACAATCATTGCCAAAAGCAGCGCTTCTCTCTTTTCTTCTCCAAAATGATATAGGCCCCTCACGAGTGTTATAAGAACATACTTGTCTGCTCAGAAGTCCTTTTAGTGCTGCCGAAAGAATTGAAGAGAAACCAAATTGACCATTTTCTCTTTTTTCCCAGATCTCAAAGGATTGTAAGGAGAATATGTGAAGTCTTTCATGTGGTCCTTTTTGCTAGGAGGAGAGAATACCTGATTCATAGGGTCTTGCTCAACTTCCAAAAATACTGAATAAATTAAAGAAGTAAGATCTTAATAGTTCCTCTGTTCAGAGAGGTTTAGGGTGTTCATGGTACACATTGTAATCCCCTGCTGGTTTGTGTGTTACCTTCTGCTGACTCGCAATGGCTTCTCTCAACAAACATGAGTATTTCTGGCCTTATACACAGAGCAGGAGGGCTCAGCTTCAATTTTTGGGAAGAATAAAATTCTCTGATGGCCAACAAGTGGCCAAAGGAGTATTGAACACTTATTAAAAAATGTCCATAGATGTCACACAGCATGGGGGATGAAGGAGGATCTTGGATGAGGAAGAAATCAAGGAAACTTGGCTTTTAATTTGGTGCCTGGCTCTGAGCTAGTTCTGCACTTACGTGGAAACCATTCTGGGAACATGGGCATTGTGCTGGGAGCTGATGGTTACCCTGCCATGCAAGTTTTGATTTCTGTTTAGTTTAAAATTTTGTAGCCCATGATCAAAACTGAAGTAATAGGAAGGAAAATGTTTTCCTAGAATAGATTTCTGAGGTCTGTTTGACTAGGTCTGATGATAATAGATATATAATATCCTTCCGTCTGCTTAGATAGCTTCGTGGAAACATCTGTGTCAGTTCCTAGGGCTTACCTGGAAGTTTTTGGTGCCTGTCTGTAATCACTTCCTACTATGTAGCAGACCCATCTCCCCACAGGATTTTGCTGCTTGGCCATCTGCAATCAGGTGTTTGAATGCCACAGGTGGCCTGATGTGATAAATACTAATGCACGTAAGCAAGGGGGATTCTGTTAGTGCATGGAGCTGCAAAGAGAACAGCCACCTCCAAGAGTGAGAAGGGGGAAGCTCTGCAGTAAGTTGCTCTTTGCAACATAAAAGTAAGTTGTCTTACAAAACCTTGCCCTGGGAGGTTCAATGCCTGTCTAGTTTAGTGTTGATCTGCACCAAAGTCAATGCATGCTGGAAAAAATGCATGGAAAGAAGCTTGCAGTGTGCTGGTGAGCTGGATGCTGCAAGTAGCAGCTCCTCAGCTGTGCATTGCCAGCAGTGTCTGCCTCTGAATTCAAAAAGTAGGAGCCAAAACTGGTGGGGCAAAATCATGGGGTTGCTCTGCTTGTTATCAACAAAGTCTATGAGGTGCCTGCAACAGCTGTGAAATCATAGTTCAGCTGGCTCTGAGAGTTAACATGGGCATTGGGTGGTCAAATATTACAAGTTTAAAAATCTTAATGTTAAGTAATAAAATTCCTTTACGCTGTCTTCCAAGTTGGGTTGTTCATGTTTGTGAATTTTCCTCTTAAAATACACAGGCTGGAAACATCACTCCTGTTTCTGATGCAACAGCAGACTCTGATGTATTCATAGCACACCAGGAGCTACTGCTTTAAGATAATCACAAGCAAAAATCAGAAATCACATTAGGTGAGGCAATGTATTGATAAAATTACAGGGAGCCAACCCTGTATTGCTTAGCACCAGGCATAGTTGCAAAAGCAAAGATCCTGCAAGCTCTCCAGGTAGCGTTCCCTCACACACCAGCAGCATTTCTGATAAACAGCTCACTTGTTCCTGTCCTCCAGGACTATAATCTGCTCCTAATTCTTTGTCCTTCATCTGCCCTGTCTTGCAGCTATTTTGTGATGCAGAGAAAAGTTTTTGCAAGTGCTCTTATTTTCGAGAGAAGTATTCTCTGCCCTTGGGCTCAGCAATAGCTGTCCTGCTGCAGAGTTGCTATGTGCTGATAAATGCAACCATCACGGTATTGAGCAGAAGACTTCATTTTCTCATAGAGTGCCACTGGTTCTAGGGTTGGGGAATTGAAGTTGTTGCTTATCACAATAACTTATCAAACAACAGATTTAGCAAGTTGGCTGTAGGGGTAATAAATGGGAACTTAAACCAAATTTCTTATTACAGGAATCTGCACTTAACATCTGCTTTGCTGGCGTTTCTGTTTTGCATTTTAATTATTTACTGAAACACAGGATGTTGCTGTTTACAGTTTCCTACTTCTAAAGAGTTCTAGGGACTTTCTGTATTATCATGATGATTTGTTTTATACTTTTGTAATTTTCAATCTTTTCGAGAGAGTTTGAGAGAGGGACTTCGTAAGTCTCCTGAGTAGTTCATAGAGAAAATAATTTGTGTAACTAAACACTGAAGCAGGTTTCGTAAGAGTAGGTGCCTTAGGGAGCCAAGAGTCTTACCTGGCTCAACTCAAAATGTCACAAGTCTTTTGCAGTAGACAGTCTGAGACCTTCCTGTGCTAAAAAAGAATCACGTATTTCATGGTCTCTGTCTGGGGAAGCTGTCCCTCTCCTCTCTGACTATTTTTATAAGACTAAATGCCCTGCCATGCATAGTATCCCAGGGCTGAAAACCAGCATGGCCTGCATTATTTCTCTTGCTTTGCTTCTTCCTGGAGGGGGCCCATGTTGAGACCCATGTGGGATGTCTTCTCACCCCCCTCTCCCTGCCACCTCCTCACGTTGGCCAAACCTGGGGAATGCCTGTCCTGTATGAACAGGGACAGCAGCAACTCGGTGCCTGCTGCTTGACATGCAGGGGTGTCCAGTGCCTCCCCCAGGGTTCCAGCACACCAAGCGTTTGAGCAAACAAACCCCAGAAGCTGTTGGGGCAACCATGGCAGGGAGGGGACCCAACTCCTCCACACATCAAAAAGGTTCAAATCTCAGCAAGTTTAAAGGAAACCCCATTCTCGGCAGAGTGTGCTGTGTGCCCTTAATGCCACTGACAGTGATATGGTGCAAGCAGGGAAGAGGTTACTTGCAGGAAAGCTCTGGCAGGCTTTAAACAGAGCTCAGAGCACATTGCAGGGCTGCAACCCCAGCACAAGCACAGCCAGAAAAGCCCATGCTGTGAACACCTCTGCCATGCTGCAGAGTCTGGGTATTTCCATTGGTTTGGCCCAGAAAAGTGCACTCAGGTCCGTGGATGCAGTTACAGCAGAGGTGGGAGGGAGCTGAAGCCTGCATCTCTCAGTTTGTTTGTCTCTGGAGGGTTTTGAATGTCATCAGTGCTTGTGAAAATTTTGGAGGTGATTGAAACTTCCTTATTGTGGGGAAGAGAGGTAGAAGCCCCTTAGTCTCTCTCTGGCTGGCTGGAAATGCCTCAGAGAAGATATTTGGTGCAGAAGTGTGAGGACAGGTGCTCAGTTTAGCCCATGGTCAAGATCAGATCTGAGAACACAAACCCCTGAGCACCTTGGTCCTGACCCACAAATCTACATCCCAGGGACACAGAGGACAGTCAGGCACCTGGAGATTTGAGCTGATCTTACCTGGTTTTCTGAAGTCCACAGTCATAGGCTGCAAGAGTCTCCTCTTCTTCCACTAGGTCTCACAGCAACAGGGTCAATGAGGCAGAAGCTGTGCCAAGTGTTCATAGCTTCTGCGGAGCTGACTTGGAAGGACTCCATATAAATGTACCATATCTAATAGTGGAATCACTCTGTCAGTTCCCATACATTATACTTCTATGAGTATTTTCCACTAAATGAGAAAACTGCTTGAAATGACCTCTTATCTGCTCAGCTGGGTGCTATCCGTATACCGTGGTCTGGAGGATGTAAATCAGCAGTGTGAGAGTTCCTCAGATGAAGTTTCATCTCTTAACTCCCTGGGATAGGCACTGAGCATGATTTTATCTCTGAAGGCATGAGCATTGCGTATGAGATGATGTTGGGTTCTGACTGTGTCTTTTAAAAGAGGTACAATCTAATGTGAGGTGGTTTTCTGTTTTAATGCTGTTACTCTATGGGAGAAGTACTGCTCTGACTTTGCTCCTAGGCTGTAACAGTTGATTTTTGCACCACATAATCTCATTTTTATTATGCAAACAAGCAAACCAATCAGGAACCCTGATTGATCTCCTTGGCAGGTACCCAGCATAGTTTATGTCTCTGGTTTGAGGGACCAGGCAAATCCTTGATCTGGGGTTTCTCACAGGCTTGCTGGGTGATGTGCCACCTGCATCTGGCACTTGCTCTGATGGCACACAGTCCTTAAGGAAGAGATGACCTCAGGAGATTTGGTGGTGGACTAGGGCCTAGGAAGCTCAGCCTAGGCCATACCTAACTTGTCCATGCTATATAAAATGAGAGTTTGGGCTCAACATTGCTCGTGGTCATTTCCTCACCAGACAGCTCAAAGCTCAGGCCAGGGCCATGTCTGAGAAACATGCTTGCATGTAGATAAGGGATAATACACAAACCAGACCTCGAACTCAGGCCAGGTCAGTGATGTGGATTTACCTAAAGTCTTTACTTGGTGCTTTACTCTGGGTGCAAGTGGAACTTTTCTGTTGGTTTTGTTAGTTTGTTGTTTGGGTTTGTTTTTTCTCCTAGCTTGGGCCTCTTTCAGACCCTCAAGTTCTATTGAGAGCCAGCTCTTGACACCCTGATGGCCTTTTTGGAGCTTTTGGATGGATTATTTTACCATCTGTAATAAATAAAGTAATTCCTCGTTCTGTGTTGTGGTGTCTGTATTGGTGTGATGGAGGTAGACTAGTGAAACTTGAGAGATGCTGGTTGCACTCAACACTGCAAAATTGCAGCAGGCAATAGTTAAAAGCCTCACATTCTGTGGGAAATACTGAAAGCTAGCACCTTGTGAAAAATAGACAGCAATGAACTGCTGTAGATATTGGTATTGGGTAAATGCTGTTCTCACGCAGAAAATACTGATGAGCAAAGCTCAAAAGTGGGAATTTGATGCAGAAAGTGTCAGGAAGGTCAGATTTCTAGCCATTGCCTCTTCAGACCTTTTCAGTTTTCCTCATTGCATACCTAAAATCCCCACAGAGCAATAGTGATGAGGGCCTGTGATAGCCGTGTTTTGTCATGACCATCATCTCTTGAAAATGACCTTGCCTGCTTTCATTTCTAAGGCTGTTGCTTTCTTTTATTTTAATATTCCCTGATGCTGCAGAGATCTGGATAACTGTGAAGGATGCACTTAGCTGTATTAGGCTGCTTTGGACATTTAACACCTGCTTTTTTCCCCCTCCTCCAGAAAAGATGAGGGGTCTCCCCATGCTGTGCAGCAGAATGCAACAGTAGAGATCTCAAAGTCTCCTTCTTCCCTGGCAACTTATGGGTGTGCCCCCAGGAACCTGCTACAAACCATTACTGATGATGGATGAAGGGGTCATGGGGTGATTTTAGGTTAGGCAGTCCCCCAGGAAGCACAAAAGATGGTCTCTGTTAATTTTAATTGTAGCTGCAGGTGGACAGCAGAGATTGGCTTGTGGCAGCATCGACCCAGCAGAAGACATCGCAGCAGAGATCTGTGCTCATCCTCTCCTGCACTGAGGGGAGAAGGCATCATTCCATTTGTCATGCTCTAAAAACATCAGGGCTGGCTGGCTGCAAAGTCTTGTGTGATCTTTGGAAGGTAGATCCAAATGCATGTTCTCAGCTGGGTATCTAAACTTGAGCAAATGGTGCCTATTATTTAGACCAAAGGGATTTGTGGGTTTTTTAAAAGGACTTGAAAATGTTTTGTGGCTTCTAAACAGTTTGCCTGTAAAGTTTATCTTACAATACTTATTTTTGGACATGGCTCAAAAATACCTCAGAATTTTGAGGGCTGGGCCTGGATTTTCCATTCGTGTTGCTTTTGAGAAGACTTTCTCACTTAGAGCAGTAAAAGCTCTCACCTCTGCCCAGCAGCTCTGAACTCCTTCCTCTCCAGATGGGCACTGCTTTTACCATCGCTGCAAATAGGTTTGGGGAAGGGATTGACTGGAAAAGTGAGTTACAAAATAATACACCTGCAACTGCTTTTTTAATTGTTTTTGGTGTTAATGCTTTTTGGAAATGGATGGATATTTAAATATCCTTTTATTATTTACATTTGGAAAGTCTTGGGACCATGTTTCCCTGAAGATGCACGCAGGTCTCTGTGTGCTTTACAAAGTTGGTGACGCTGCTATACCCTAGGAATGGAAGGGCAAAGATGGACAGGTCATCCAGGGACCAGGAGTTGATCTGAGTGTCCTGAGCTCCAGGCTTACACTCTAACTCTGAGCTTCCTAACACAGGCTACTCAGACTCCTGGGTGGTCTTACAGAGGTTACAAGGGCTCTGGACCCCAGACTAGAAAGCACCACTTGAAGTAGGCATGTGAAGAAATTGCTGTGGTTGTGCTTTCACCTTGGCCAGACCCCATCTCTTTTGGTCCCTGCTGAGAGAGGGAGTGGGTGTCAGGGGTGAGCAGAAGGGGAGGGGATGTCCGCAGCTGGTTGAGGAGGTGGTTTCCAAGGATGGGTGAGAAGGGGAGGGTGGAGAAGGGAGTGTCCAAGGTTAAGTGGGAGATAAGAGAGATTTGGAAAAGTTTGTAAGATGCTGAAGGAATCCTTGGAGAAAAAAGAAATTAGAGATGACTTACTCCAACAATTAGGTGACGGTGCCTCTGGTGCTGGTGGAGTGCTTAGATGCCTGAAGCCCTGAGACAAAGAAATTATATAGAAGCAATCACTGTTGTGGAGCTGATAGTGATGACACATAAAGAGCAGATGTCATGAGATGCAGGTAGTAGATGGGGTGGGTTCCTAAGCTGCAAGGGTTACTGATAGCACTCCAAACTCCTCCTGCTTCCAGAAGCCATTCCCAGCAGTTTGCAGGGAGCAGGCCATGCATTGCCCAAGCTGGGAACCCCTTGGCAAGGCAGCAATGGTAATGCAGAAAGAGCCTTTTTCTCCCAAAGGAGTTCTGCTGCCAGTGCTGGAGCAAAGTGCTGGTGTGGGGCCCAGGGCTGCAGCAACACAATGTGCTTTGAGGGGCCACTGCAAAACCACGACCACTGTAGGCATACTTTTACTCAAGATGACTCTAACTGAAAGAAGATGATGAACGGAAAGAAATCCCCCTTGTGTTTTGCAGCATGGTGAATTAGGAGGATCATTCTGTGCAGTCAGTTTCACTTTCTTTGATATAGGTCAGTCTTGTTTGTGCACTGAAGGCTTGAGTGAAGAGCAGCCAGAAAGCCGAGCCTTCCCTTCCTACCCCTTTCCATTCAGCTTACACACATACAGGCTTTTAAAAGAGAAACCTAGGTCACAGGGAGATCAGGATGTGCCATTACAGTAGATTCTGGCAGAACACAGAGTTTTTATAAGCAATGCAATCAGCATTCCTCTGAGACAGAATTGCTTTAATTCCTCTAAATATCATATATCTCACAGCTGAAACAGCGCAAGTGCAATGCAAGTGTCGCTTGGTTAGAGAATAGGAAGAAGCTGACAGTCCTCCCTAGGCTGTCCTCCATGGATGCTGTAGGACACTGGCAATGTCACAGAGCCTTTTGCCTCTGTCACTCGTGGTTCCTTCTTGTGCTCCCCATATCCCCTTTGTTGGTGGCTACTTCTGAGATCAGGGTTCACCCTTTGAGTAGCTAACATCTTTCATTTTCTGACGTACATCCCTATGCCACTGGACTGCTTTTCTCCCAGCTGTGTCTCACCATGACCCATGATGCTGTCCACATGTTTTTTAGTAAGATATCTGATCTGGGAAACATCCAAAAAATGTGGTATCTGGGAAAAAAGAACAGACATTTGAACCATAGGTGAAAGTTATATTCTGCCTTTAAAAAATCCTCTGTGTGTTGGTGTTTGTTATTCCTTACATTCACCCTTCTGAACCCATGCATCCATCAGTCTTCTTCCAGAGATATTTCCAGGACTAACACATAGCAGCAGAGTTATATGGAAGGAATATCTGAAGGACTTAAACATGATGCTGGAAGCCTAGATTTTAAAAAGCTAAATCTGAAAGCTAGACTGGAAACCTAAAGGTGAATAAATACTTGTGAGTGCAGTTCAGCAGGATGTGCCTCTGCTTGGATGGGAGTCACTCTTTTGGGCTCATGTGAGCCAAGACCTTGGAATATGGCAACAAGCAGAGAAAGAAACAGGAATATGCATAGTATAGTGCAGTTCATGCTGGGAAAGGGGGCTGCTTGTTGATGAAGTAGTCACAGAAAGAAACGTAGATAGAGATGCAATAAAGATCCCTGAAATTCAACAGCAATCTCCTTTCTGAGGGGGTTGAGCGCCTGCCCGTCTACCATTTGGCTTTCATTTTGGCCCCCCTGTTTATGGCAACGAACCTGTTTGGTTACCAAAGGTCTCTAATGGGTGTTTCCAGGGTGTGCTTTGCTGGCTGAGGGTGGCGGATGCAGCCATTGGGGGACAAGTGTGCTCCACGCTTTGGGGAATTCCAGATGACACTGCCTGCCAGGCACACGCTTGTCCCATGCTGCCAGACCTTTCTTCCTTCTCCCCTTGCACAGCTGTGAACTTCATTTGGTAGTGATGTCTACAAATCACTGCAGTGTTAAAATGCAGAGCGGGGGGAATTCCAGCAGGATGAGGGCTGCCAAGTTCCTCGAGTTTTAACAGTGTGGTCCGAAAAGGAGCCCCCTCCCCACTCAGGATTAAAAAGACAATTAACACCAAGATTCTGGCAATTAAGCGTAATGCTCATGAGCTTTAAATCTTTTGTTTGCCATTGATTTTGATGCACTTCAAGGTGTAACCAAAGAAGGCAGGGACCAGCACGTGGATTGGAATTGCTGGAGCTGAGGCTGTAGCCCTGTGATGGCTGAGGGCTAATATATTAACCTATTAATAAATTAAGGGCTGTTAAGCAGTTAACTACTGCAGGCATTCAGGAGGAAAGATTAGTTTTTAGTCTGGGCATCTGGGTTTGAATTCTGCTTCCACCCTGAACTCTGAGTGTGGCTTAAAGCCAGTCACAGCAGCCTTGATTTTCATTCTTGGGCATCAGCACTTTGGGGCCTGAAGATAAATGAATGTGGTAACATATTGGGGGTTCCTTGCTCTGGGAAGTGCAGTGCATACCCTACCTGAAGAAATTAAAGCCTTTTTGATCTTTTTTATCTAGACACCCAAAATCACTTGTTCCTTTTTGAGCAGCCCCAGACTGGAACTCAGGTAACCAAGGTTGTATTTCTGGCTGCACAACTGGCTTGCTGAGTAACAATGAGTAATCCTATGACCTCCTGGTGCCTTAGTTTTCCCACAGGTAAAATGTGAGTAATTACACTGTCTTCCTTTGTAGAGCACTTTGAGAGCTATGAATAAAATAAGCCATATTAGATATCATTATTTAGACATTATTAATTATTCTTTGAGTTCATTTGTATAATGTGAAACTGCTTTCTTCATAAGACTAGATGCTCTTCTCTTTGCACCAAGGTTTCCTAAGTATTCTGCCAGCAGATCCTTTGGAGGAATATAACTTGTGAAAAAACAGCAAAACCTGTAGCTTACAAAGAAAGACTTCCCTAACTCCATCTGTTTGTCCACTGACTACAGATCCAGTGATAGAAAACATTACACCATTGATAGACGTTTGGTAGGGAGAAGCAGAAAACAGCATCCTGTAACTTTGGCAATAAGCAGAAAAAAAAAGCTCAGCCCTACTGTGAAAGATTTCTTCTTACAAGATTTTACACTCTGGTTTTTCACCAGTAACAAGCCATGAAGTTTTGCATCTATAAACCACACTGATAATTTCTGAGAGTTTGTACACTGTGCGGGAGAAATTCAAACCACACCAGAGCTCCAGCTTCCAAGGGAAGCTAGGGAGAACTGGAGGTGCTTGGATCTCTTTAAATCAAATAGTGCAGCTTCACTGACATACCTCATTCTGTCCTGGTTTCCCCATAAACTCTACCATTAACCTGGTAAAGGTTCAAAGTGTTGAAGTTCCAAGCCTGTTTTGGATGAATAGCCAAACAAAACCATGCTATCTCTTGGTTTCAACAGTCTTTCTTAATTTTGAAAGGAGGTTGCCAAACACACACATACCCCAGTGGTGCTTAAGCTGCACCCTGCATCAGGTCCAACCTTATATCAGCGAAAGCAGGTGGCATCTGCCTTTAAGGTTAAAGCTACAGAGGAGGGGCTGTGCATGCTCTGTGTGAAACCCAGGTCTTGCTTTCCTCAGGAGTGTGTGTTGTTTCCCCACTGGTAAGTCAAATCTTGATGTTTTGGGTTTAGCCCTTTCTAAGAAGTGTTGTTTGCAGTGAAAGGTGGCTTTTTGGGTGAGAAGTGTGGCTGCATTGCAATAGTCAAATTTAATGGGTTTCTGTCATTGTTTTCTGGCGTAGAAAATGGTTTGGGTTTGTTTTGCTGCTTTTCTTTAATGTCTTTGGTGTGAAGGTAGAAAGGGGGAAAACATGATGAAGAGTAGAAGCATGCACATAGAGTGAGGTAGTGGGAGCAGAAATGTCTTGTTTTGTCTCTGGTTTGCCATTAGTTTATGTTGAGTTGGGCTAAGCAGTCAGGGCTTTGTTTCCACCTGTGTTGGGACCCCCAGCTCCAGGGAAAGGCAGCAGCAGGGCAGGTAGGCTAAGGCTTACAAAGGGAAATACTGTGCTTGCCAGGGCTGCTTGTTTGGTTGCTGATTTTTGGGTTTGTTTTTTGGTTGGGGTTTGTTGTTGGTTTGCTGGGGGGTTTTTCGTGAAGTGTATCATTGCCACTCTTCTAGGAGATTCTGGAATCGAGTGCTGTGTCAGCACAGCTACAGGGGTACTTTGCTCTCGTGGATGTTATTTTGCAGAGGCCTTGCTCGTCAGCATGATGGCAAAGGGAGTCAGCTGGGATGCAGACCCCCACTGGTGGGCTGTACCAGCTGGGCAAGTGAGCAGGAGGCAGCCAAGCAATCAGTGTACCCAAGGTTCAGCCCACCAAGTGAAAAGTGCTTTCAGCTGGAGCCTGGGCTGCTCGTCAGCAGAATCAAGAGGCTGGAGCTGGGCTAGGCCTCAGTGGGAGTGCATTGCTGGCTGAAACTTGTCCTGGATTCAGTGGCTCAGGAGTAGCGTCCTAGAACTCTACCAGGAAATCCTGTGCTTTTGGTGAGGTGCTACTTCTCAGGGAAGATTTAACCTGCTATTTCTGTTAACTAATGATCCACTGATGCTTTTTGAAGATGGAGCTTTTGGGGGCAATGTCCTATTCAGCTTGCAGGTTGATGAGAGCTGTAAATCCCTCCGTAGTTCTAACCTAGTGCTGTTAGTGCTCCCTGCTTGTGGCAAGTTGCCTCCCAACTATTTAAGCAGCTAATGCAAGGAATTAACTTGTAGACTTGGAGTAGAGGGCAAGCTGGACAAGACTTACTGCCCTGCTTTGTCCTGTTGAAGCCAGTAGCTTGGTGTAACAGGCTGTGTTTGGTCGTGTTATGCCCTATGATGCACTTTGGCATGAGTGGTTGTGAGCTGAGGATGTTGTTTAAATATCTCTTAATAAAAAAAGCAGCTGGTAGCAACAATTTGAACAATGCAAACTCCTACTATCTTGTGATTAACTTCAGGCATTTGGGGATTATTTTACTGAAGCTAGAGCATTTGCTGATGTGGGAAAAGACAATCGACTAGAGTAGTGAAATCTATGTGTAGATCTTGCTTTGGCTTTAGCTTTTATATTCTTGTGGAAGAACAAATTTGGGGATTTAGATATGCTCTCTGGTAGGCAGGGGCTGTTCCTCTATATTGAAGGCTGTTTGTTAAAAATGAAATGGGTTTAGATTTTAAGATGACAGCAAAGAAGACAGTTTAGCTTGCATGCAGCTCTGTGCTGAATTGAAGTTTGTTTTCTTATAGCCTGACAGCCCCTTTCCCACCTGAGAGCAAACTGAGTAAAAAGCAGTGCTCACTACTTCTGTAATGCTGTAGCCTTCTCATGGGTGCCTTGCCAAGGTTGGCTACGTAATCCTGCAGCCTCCTTTGGAAATAGAGCTGTATGTGTTGTGCAGGTGTTGCAGAGAGTGTTGAAGGAGTCTCTTAAATTTTGCTTCTGTAAAAGTATTAACCAGGGGAAATTCTTTTGCTTCATATAGGGAAGCATGCTTTTTTGAACATCAGGTAAAAATCTGATAATGCTGTTTAGCTGGGTCGAGTATAGGGATGGATAAGATGACACATCTAGAAAATGCCTCTCTCTGGAGAAACTTAGAGTTCTGTTTATTACAGGAATGCACTGTGTTGTGTCCTTAACTGGTGTGACTCTTTCCAACAGCTCTGTTAGCTTCAGAGGTGTAGAACAAACCTGGCTTCATCAGTCTGTGTAGCTAATATCTCCTTCCTCTCCTGTGCTGCAGGCTGTGGGCACTGTGAAGAATGCTTGGTTGGGATAGGCTTATGACAAGCAATTTCTGCTTTGCTGCTCAATGGGACCACAAGGGCCAGAGCAGGCAGAGCTGAACTGGGCTGCTTTGCCTTCTTGAGAAATAGGATTTTATGCAGTTGTGAACCAAAGTTGGGGCATGCCATGGTGTGCAGGAACCCCATTGCACTGAGACTTTCTTGAAGGAAAGAAGGTGTCTGAGGAAGGTCTGTTTAGTAATAGCTCTTCTTGGGGAAGTTAGTTCTTGTGTATGTAGTAATGAGCTGTCGTGAACAGTTGTTGTTGTTGTTACCTTGGCAATGAATTCCTAAAAAGTGATTTTTAGTGTTCAAGGGCAGTTGTGATAAGTGGTAAATAACTGTTAAAAGTGAGCACTTTGGCTTTGGAGAATTCACTGTGGGGCTTCTCTGCCTGTTCCTCAGAGGTGTGTTTAGAGGCAGAGTGGGTTGAGGAGCACACACTCCCCATTACTCCTCTGCAAAGCTTGTAGCAGTGTTGTTTTGCTGCTTATATAGAGGGCTTTAGGCCACATCTGTTCTTCTGGGTTTTAATATGGCACTCTTGAAAGTGCCTTACAAGATTGAAAGTTTGAAAGGAGTAATTTCTGGTACTTTGTGGGATAACTGCTGTTCTCGGAGGATTTGTGATTATTTATTCACATGTAGTGTGTATATGCTCACATCTGTGAGACAGAGCTATTAGCTATGCCACTTCTGAGTATTATTTTTGTCTCTGGCTGTCTTCATGAGCTTGTCAAGGATGTTGGGGTTTTTTGGTTAATCACAAAAAGGATAGGCAACTGAAGTGATACTTTCACCTATTTTGAAGTAAACTGAGCTATGGCTCTGGGGACCAAAACCACTTTGATTTCTGTTAGCTTAGGGAAACTACCCGCTCTTTTCAAAGAGCATGCAGTTCTGTAGGTAGTGGAGGTGAGGAAAGCCCTGCTTTTTGCAGACCAGAATCATCCTGAAAACATAAGAGGTCCTATAAATTCAGTAAAGAGAGCTAGATCCCTCTCTGGCAGCAGCCAGAAATAGATGCTTCAGGAAAAAGTAGAGAAAAAGAACAACTGTAGTGCAATCCTCCCTCTGAAACACTCCTTAATTTTGGCAGCTTAATAAATTCGGTTCTTCCATGCATTTTGTTTAGACCATTGTGTTAAATGGCACCAAAACATGCCAAACCAAATGTTAGTCCAGTTCTCTTTGGAATCCAGTTAGAGGCCTGGCTCATGCCACAGCCCTTCCCCTGGCAGAGAACGTGGCCCTTCGCTTGCATTGTGCCAAAACCTCTCCTTTATAGGAAAATTTTGCAGGGTGCCCCAGGCCTTGTAGCAGGAAAGGCATCACCTGCCTCATGCTCTAATTAAGTTGAACTGAGAGTTTTTGTCAACTGCAAATATACTCGAAAAATTCCTTCCACCCCCCCGTACCCTTCCACCCCTGCAGCCGTTGAGTATTTTGACACGGGTGTAAAATCTGCTGTGTTTGAATTTAGAAATTGTCCAGTGGGATGAGAATGTGCAGCTGTGGAAGGCGTGAGCACCCTGGCTTCGTCACTGCTCCTCTTGGGCCCACCTATTTCTGTGAGGCTTGTGGGAGCTTAAGGGGATAAAAATGGCCAAGGTAATTAGTAGACCTAGTGGAAATCACCTGATCAGGCTCAGAAATTATCCTGGTGAAAGTATCACTTCAGTTGCTCATTCTTTTTGTGAATGACAAAAAACCCAGAACAAAACGGAACAAAAAACCCAACATCCTTTACAAGTTCATGAAGACAGCCAGAGACAAGTGGATATAATCTGATGCGATGAAACTTCCATTGAAAATAAAGCAAAAGTTGGGGGTTTTTAAATGAATAATAATAAAAAAACCCCAAACAAATAAACCCAAACAAAAGCTTACTTTAGTTCAAGACCCCAGCTTCAATGGCTGGGTGTAGAAGTCGTCATCTAAATCATCCGAGGGCATGCAATCTAGAGAGGCAACCAGTCCGGGACAGTGGAATAACTCACCATTTAGATGCTTCACCTGCTGCAAAGACTACCTGCTTTATATGGAAAGTTGATTATTTGGGCATAAAATGGAAGGTGGCTTTTATTTTTTTTTCCTCTGGGAGTCTTATGATGCAGCATCCCAGTGGACTCTGAGGGGTATTTAACTTATTGGGAAGGGTGGCCAAATTCTCTCTCGTCTAAATACAGCATCTGCAGCAGTGTGGAATGTGTGTTGTACAGCTGTGAATGTTCCAGGCATTCAGCGTGTCTCCTTTTTCACACAATAGCTTCTATTTATGGGTTTTCATCAAGTTAGGCTCATATATTCAACATATCTTTGTGTGTGTGTTTTTTCTTTTTTTTTTT
>VYZX01000881.1:374058-459666 GCA_013401335.1 Brachypteracias leptosomus
TTTTTTTTTTGCTTTTGTTTTTTAAGGTTTGTAGAAACTCCGAGCCACTTCTCCTGGAAGGAGAGTTACTACCGATCGGCCATGTCCCAGAGCTCCCAGCCCAGGGAATTCCTCAGCCCAGAGGTGCTCCAGCATATCTGGGACTTCCTGGAACAGTAAGTAGCCCTGATCCCTGATGTGGAATCTGTGGAAGATGTTTTGGGACAGGGTGCCTCTAGAATTGGGCCGTTCAGAGGACTGGTACTGGGGGTTTTGGAATCTTCTGTACCTGTTGATTAGAAGATGTAGTTGTGAGTCTGACTGCCAGGTCTTGAGCTCTCAAAAGGTACTACATCTAGGCTATGGGGAACAGATGCAGAGATCAGCAGTGACACTGACTCTCCTCAGGACCTTTGATTGCTGAGCTGACTGCTTTCCATCATGTCATCATTTAAGGTGTATGGTTGGCGTTTTCCCCTAAGGAAATGGGGTCATTACTCTATGTCCAGGCTGCAGGTTTTCATCTTTTGCTGATGCCAAGGAAGAAGAGGAGGTGGAGATAGTGCAGAGTTCACCCTGTCAGATCCATTGAAGGAAATAAAACTGACTCTGTTCCCATTCCTGACCTGATGCTGAGACAGTTATTGCCATAAATCCTCCATGAGTTTTGTCTCTCAGTGATTTAACTCCTGAGCTCTTGCCTCACTTTTCTGGTCAGTCAAATGAAATGTCCCTCCAGGCCCTATCCTGTTCAGGGGCTACTGTTAACATAGCAGGTGATGAGGTAGTTGTTCATTAGTAATCACTTGTCCTTCGTGGCCATACCTATGTCCTGGGTAGCACTCTAGCATGATGGGTGGGGGGAGGCAGAAGACAGAGTTTAGCCAGTTTTAACTGCATTACTCTGTTCTTTGCAGGCCAATATGCTCAGTTCAGCCAATTGATTTAAACTTCATCGATGACCCATCTGAAAATGGCCCTACAAACAAAATAGAGATCAGCATGGACTGCGTCCGGGTGCAGGACACGGAGCTGAATGACCCAATGTGGGTGAGTAGTGAGAAGAACTTCCTTAACCCTTGTGGACAGATGGGAGTTTTTGGAAGAACTGTTCTTGCTATGTTGCCCCAGGGCCATCTTCCTCTTCTTGGTGGAGGAGCTGTGGCCGTTCTCTCTGACCAGGGAAGTTCCTTCTTACTTTACCTGTTGTGGCCCACCCACAGAAGTTGATTTGAGAGCATCACTCTGCCAAGAGACTCTGGTGGTGGTGAGCAGTGGTTCTGTACATGGGGCTAAACTGGATGGTGTGTGACCCATGGTAAGGCACCTCTCCCCTGTGCCTGCCCAGGGCTACAAGGGGGAGCAGGCTGGTTCCTTACCTGTTCCTCCTCTTCTGCTGCATCAATGGCAGAGGAGAGGGATGAGGCAGCTGAGCAGGCAGAAGAGCTGAGGAGTTTCTTGCACTTGTGTGGCTGCTTAACCATCCCTGCTCTTACCCTGCTTAGAACTAGTTTACATGGCCTCAGGATTAAAATAGTTGGTAGTCTGGGCACAGTTGTTATTTTGCTGACCAAGGGTAGGGGTTCTTCACTGGCTTTTCTTCTCTTGAAGGTCAGATGTGAAAGAAAACTTGTTTCAGACCATGGTTGGTTTTTTTCCCTCTTGTGTCTCTAGGTAGGCGAAGTTGGAAAGTGTTTATAACTAGTCTTGCCATGGGTGCCTTACCAGCATGGCTCAAGACTGGAATGCAGATGAGTCACTGGTGGTTGCTGGTTCATTGCCTTTGGCACAAACTGACAAGCTCTTTCTTAGTAGTTCTGGTGAAGAAGCCAGGTGCTATTCTTGCAGGCTAGAGCAGGAGGTATTCCAGCTGCTTGTGTCCTGTTTCTGTTCTTCCTGGGTTTTGTATAGTTTGGGGTAAAAATCACATGTAGTTTGAAACTTGTGTTGGTGTCTGTAAATTTTCTTGTTCCTCTGTGTTTCCATCCTGAGAAACTGTGTCAATTAATTCCCTGGCTCATCAACCACTATTTTTAACGTGCTTAACAATGACATATTGGTGATCTGCATCCTGGCAGTGTTCATAACCTGGAGGATTGCATCTGAAAGGAAAGGGCTCTCAGGTCACACTGGCTGCAGTCCCCAGTGACAGAAGGTTTGACCTGTTCCTGTTGCTCTGGTGTGATGCTGGGGAGGCTGCAGCACTCCTCTTTCCTTGCAAGATTGCAAAGGTTAAAAAGGCCACTTTGAGGTTTGGTATGTGCTTGGTAAATGTGGTGAAGCTAATCCAAGCACACAAGGAGAGGTGACCGGCATCAAATCTGGTTATCTTTTGATTTGCTATTTGGGCTGGGCACAGAGCAGTGCAGTGGAAGCCTTCAATCAGCACCTGGATCTCAGCTTTTTCCAACACCACAGCACAGGTCTAGTAAAATGGTGTCTCTTCAATAGCTAGTCCAAAAGATTCCTCATGTTTAGAGGGGCTCCTAATTTTCAAAATGGGTGGTAACATTCTGTTTGAACTACTATGTCCTCTTAAAATAACAATCTCCAGTAATTTAAGGGTTGTCAACAGAATCTTTGCTCCTTCCATGCTTAAACCTGAACTTGTGGTGTTGAGTGTTATCAAAGCCCCCCCATCTCTAGTTTCTGAGCTGTTTGCAGAGCACTGTGGTGTAGCTGACAGGCTTCCTTGAAGCCCTTGTTGAGAGTCTCCCTCTCCTGTCTGCAGGATAGTGAAACACGAATGGGAAATCCCTTCCTCTTGTCCTCTCAGAGCACTGAAGTGAGTGCTGGGGCTAGGAGAGGAGGGCAGGCAGCTTTTGCTATATACAATTACATTTTGCTTACAGTGAGTTTGATCCTAGTCTTGCAGGAGGCATTTTTGCAGAGGCCAGGCTGCTCAGTGACTTCTTGAAGAAGTGTTTTTCACTGACAAGCCGAAGCAGGAGCAGGGAAATTCCATCCCATCCTCACCCTTACTGTAAGGCAGTGGCTCGAAGTACATTAATGGATGTACATTAATAAATATTCCACTTTGTCTTCAGTGGAAGACAGCACCTTCACTCAGTTGAATGCTGGACAAAAGCCTTTACAAAGCAAAATATGCATCTCAAACCTGTGCAAACAGCCCGTCTTTTAAAATGAGGAAAGCTCTTTTTACTCCCCTTACCACCACCACCACCTCCCTATAAATTTGCAAACATCCCTGACAGGTGACAACTCCCCCTCGCAGAGAAGTCTGTGTTTGCTTTGGTGTTTCTGGGGCTCGCAGCCTGCAGCACTGGCAGAGAATGTGTAGCCCGGGGCAAGGTGTTTGCTGTTTGTCGGCTTTAATCTGAAATACCTTACAACCCTCTTCCCCTCCAGCCTCTCTTTTCCTTTGGATAGCTTCAGGGCAAGAGCTCCCCTTGCACCTGTCTCTTCTGTAACCTCAGCCATGTCACTTCTAGACAGGAGGTGCTGCACGCAGCTGATTGCAGCGGGGAGTTGAAGAGGGCACATAAACACAAAGGAATGCAGCAGAAACAGAGGGGCCCTGGGAGATGAACAATGAGATCAAGGCAGAGTGCTTTTTATTATTAGATTTGTCTTAGGAAAAGAGCAAGGCCAGCTTTTCTCCAAAATACACCACTGTATGAGATTTAAATAGGTGCAAAGCAATTAAGACTGGGATGTTTAAAGCGATTGTCCTTATGTGGACTTCAAGGCAATCCCAATCAGCCTTGAAAAAGCTCTGTAAAAGTTGCTTCCAGCAAATCAGGAAAAATTAAACTTTCAGCCTTAAAAGATGTTGATCCTTGATCCCAAGAATTGTGTTGAGGAGAGATGTGAATTTTTTTTTTTTCTTAATTATTTCATTTTGGGGGAGGGGGTACTGTTCACAACAGAGCTGGCAGTGGGGAAGGAGCTATGGTGTTTGGAGTTGTGCCTGAAGAAACTGTACCACCAGTGATCTGGGAAATGAGCATGAGTCCTGCCCTGCCAAACATCCATCAGTTGTGTTCATTGCCTTGAAAATGCAGCTTTTTGGGGAGAGAGCTGGAGAAGGCTAGGTGACAAAGGAACCCCCCCTCTTTCAGCTACAGCTCTGTCTCCTGCTAAGCCAAGACCTTGCAGTCCTCACACTCTTGTTTAAGGAAGACATTCTTCCTATGTCCCATATAAGAAATGGATAAGACATCTGCACTGCATTGGATGAAAAGAGTTGGAGGGGACAGGAAGAGTTTGTGGGCCTGGTGTAACATATGTCAGCAGCCTTCCCTGGCTGGGGGCCTTGTGACCAGCTCTTTCACAATGTCCTTGGTGGCCCATTGTGAGGCTGTCGACTGTACCCCTTCCTCTCTCGTATGGGGTTAGCCACAGACAGGCAGGGAAATCCCTGCACAGAGCTGCCTTTTTGCATAGCTGGAGTGAGGGGCTGGTGGTGCCTGTGGGTGCAGAGGATGTTTAGTCTCTGCTATGGCCCTGGCTTGGGAAGGAGCTGCGGGTGGCCAGGAAGGTAAGTTGGACTTGCATCCCTGTGGGCCACCTGCTCTTTATTAGGCTTACCAAAGGAGGTGGTCCCCAGACTCTTCTCTGACTGAGGATGTAGCCAGCAACAAATGGGGTCTGTGGTGGGGTGGTGGCCAGCTCCCTGCATTCAAGAGGAATGCTGGTCTCAAAGGCTGTACCCTGCAGTGCTAGAAACCAGGTAATATTATAGGATTTATTTTTTTTCCTGACGGACTAAATGCCTTGGAGCTACAGAGAGGAGGGGTCTGGAGACCTCTCTCTAGGAAAGAGCGTGTGGCAGTGCAATAACCCCTGCTCTGCCCTGGAGCCCTCATGGGGTGCTGTCAGCCTGCTGTACCAGGTGCAGAATTGTTTTCCTTCACCATCCCTCAAAGTCCTTTAAACTGCTCACTGATGCTAAAAGATGCTACTCTGGACCCAGACAAAGCTGCTTTGGGCTCAGGACTTCAATAGGCAGCATCCTGATAAAAGTGTTGAGGGGCTTGCAGAGTCTGGAAGTCTTCTGCCACCATCCCAGAAGCATGTTTAGAGCTCTGGGGACCTCACTGGTGGGAGCAGGAGTGCTGTCCCCAGTGATGGAGCAGCTCATCCCCCTCCCCCTGTACATACCTTCCTTTCATGCCCCTGAGCAAGCCATCCTCCTGCAGCCCCTTGCCTAACCAGTTCAGTGGAATGCCTTTCCCCAGACAGTCGCCTGGTCAGAGTTTTCTTAACCTGGATCTGTCCCTCCCCACAAAAGGCAGAGAAAATTCCTTGCCTTTAATTTTTTTTTTTTTTATTTGTTCTTCATCGTCTTCTGTAAATCACAGTGAGGATTTGCTGTGTGGCTTGGTTAGGCACCACTGAGCTCCCCATGGTGTGGGCTTCTGCCCTGGGGATGGGGGAGTGGGTGCTTCAGACAGGGCTGTGTACTTCTGGGTTGAGTCCTCAGTTTCATGGGCTCTGGGTGTCCCAAGCCTGGTGGCTATGCATATTTTGGAGGTGGAATATGTTTCATAGTTTTAACTGAGAGAGACCTTCAGCCCTAACTTTGCTGTCCTCTATTATACACAGATGTGGAAATAAAACTAGGCTGTAGGACAGACTAGATGTGGCACACACAGGACGTGGAGGTGTCAAGGCTCTCAGCCTCCACCCTTGCACCAAGGGTGCATTTCAGAGTTGGTATTTGATGCTTCTCAGTGGAAACAAGAAACCTTTCCTAGATTTAACCTGATGTAGGCTCATGGAGGAGCCACCCTGACCATCTTACACAAGGTACCTTCCCATGCTACAGCCCAGTGAGGTGGAGAGGAGCAGAGCTGAGGCTTCTACAGAGCTATCCTGGCTCCATTCTACATGCTCTCAGCCTTAGCACCATGTAAATCAGTTCAGTAATTCATATATGGTCACCATGCACTGAACTTCTGGGAGCCCATTCTGGGGATTGTGGTCGAGATCAGGTGAGCAACAATGTGATGGACAGACATTAAAAAAATCCCAATGTCCAAAAGGACATCTGTTGCATCTTATCCAATGCTCAATATTAAAGCACAGGCTCTGATTTCTTAACTTTTAACTGTTTGTTAAAAGTGTTTTTCTGGGTCAGGAGAAGAGAACTACTCTTGTTACAAGGTAATGGCTGAGGAAGCAGATGAAAGCTGGTTAAGGGGTGGTGGGACTGCAGGACAGGGAGGACATCCCTGTGTCCTGGCAGCAGGGCAGGGAGCTGGCATGGTGTGCACAGCGTGGCTGAGCCATGCAGGGAGAGTGTCTCTGTGCAGGGGCTGACTAATGTGTGGTGTGTGCTTCCCAGGGCTCTGGCAGGTGCCACAGCCCCATGTTTTGTTGGGAAATGGTTTTGCACCTGGAGGATAAGGCCGATTCGATAAGTGGATGCAGCCAAGTGGCTTGTGTGGCTGTCTGTTTCCATGCCTAAGTATTCCCAGATTGGCCATAGAAAGGAAGGAAGGACTTTATACAGCACAGGGATGTGATCAAAGCTGTCTGGTTTGTGCTTGAGAGAGTTTGAGGCTTGCCAGGTTTCTCTTCTTTGTGGGTATTTGTTCGTTCCATAGCTGTGCAAAGAAAGTTGAGATTATGCAAAGGCATTTCCATAATGAGCAAATGCATTATTCTGTTGGAAGTTTCCCTCCAGCACCTCTCTCGTTTGCAGTTGAACTCATAAGTTCTCCTAATTTAGGCTTGGCTTTGTAATCCTGCTGAATGTTTAATCTTCTGCAGTGTAGGTCCCTCCAAATGATCTAACATCACATTTAGGGCTGCAGATCCAAACCCAGAAGTGGTTAATTCTTTCAGCTAAAGGATGCATATAGAAAATGCATTCCATTTGGCCAAAGCATGAAGACTTCTGCATATAGTAGGGCTCTAAAGGCATATTTGTTTCTTTAAAATAATTTTTCACTAGCTCCTTTTCCTGTGTTGTTTTGCCCTGGTTCTGGCCGCAGACCAGAGCTGGCTGCATTTCTTTTTGTAGGAATGCAGGCAGTTGAGTATCATTATACTAAGTGTTTTGGGTTGTTTTTTTAATGCCAATTCCCTGAATTCTCAATGGCATTGAAGGAAACCAATGGATGATCTGTGTGCTGAGCTATAGACTACTTTGGAAGCCTATTTCAAATTCCTTTAAATATTTTTGCCCTTTCAGTATCGTGCTTTACATTCATCTTGGGAAGGAATAAACTAATTTTAAGCTGAAAAGCACAAACCTACTGGAAAAAAGCCATGTGTGAGATGGGGTGTTTTGTGTTCGTTCTGGCCTGGCTCCTCTGGAGAGGTGGCTTTAACTGCTCTGCTCAGCTCATGCTGCTACGAGCACTTGAGGTGAGAGAGTGTTGCAATTGTGAGTCCTGTCATCTGCCTACATGCAAATACCTCTGAACAAAAGAAGCAGTTGCTTCAGAAAACATCTTCTCCAAGCAGCTAGGCCTTCCTCCAAAGGTTTTCATGGTGCTGCACATGCTCCTTGCTTAAGTATGGAGCAATAATGTGTTAATGCTTATTTTATATCATTGGAAGGTCTGCACAAACACTCAATTAAAAGACATCTTGATATTGGATGCACAGGTCGTGGGGACTTTTGCCTCCAGAGCAAGTTTAAGGTTTATGCTGTCTTGATGGGAACTTCACTGTATGTTTCTATCTAGTTGATAGCATCCCCCCTTTTTTTTTTCCCTTCTTAAACTGTGAACATAATTCCCATATTAGCTGGGAACACTTTGATTGGGTTAGAGCCTATAAGTGATAAACCCCTCAGGCTACTTGTAATTCAGCAAGCCGTGAAGAACAGAAGTTGAATGCCCATCTCCAAAGTTCATCTTCACAGACTTTGTTTGTTGAGTTTGTTACATTGTTGTAATGTGAACATGTTGGTTTTGTTGGGTATTTAAAAACTAAATTACTGGAAGAAGGGAAATTAGGCCACCTTCTCTTGTTAGCTGGAAGTAGGGTGATGAATTGAGCAGTCCATATCCAGCCAAATTAAACTTTACAGAGCTTTGTACCTCCATTTGTGGAGTGAGGTGGATGGAGAACAGAGAGCACCTCACAGTGCTGTTGCAAGCTGCGGTGCTGACCATGCCTGGCAGGGGTGGCTAGGCCCAAGAGATGCTCCTTTCAGGCTAAGACAAACCTGGAGCATGGCCCTGGGAGTGTCTCACTCTTCCTTGTCCAACACAGCCAAAATGTCTGTGCTGCAGCGAGCTGTGGGGTGTAGCTTTTCTTTTTAAAGTTCTCTCGTGCATTAATTGGGATTCTTGCTTTGAAGAAATTCCTGTGCGTCCAAACCCTCACTATATATGTTGCTTTGTGGTTCTGCAGATCCTGCCCGCAGTCCTGTTAATGACCATTATTTTTTCCTCCAATATTTGAGGAGGCTTTGGACTAGGTAATATTTTTTTCTTCTGACTGTCTCTGCCATCTGCTTTCCACCTCATTGTTGCTGATTTGATAGCACTGAAATTAATGAGGGAGTGAATTGTCAGGCAGTCACAGAAAATTAAATCAATCCCTGTGAAGCGTAGATTAAGGAGTGGTTTGTGGCCTGGGTTAGTTCGCTCACTGCTGAATGAACTCTTTGCTAATCAGTGTCTGAATTTGCAGAGATTAATGGAAGATCAAAGGAGTTTTCAGTAGTGAATGTAACTGTCGCTATAAAGATTGGATTTTTATCTCCAGCCTGTTTCAGTAGAGGGAAAGTGTTCCCTGAAGGACTCTTCCTTTTCTTTGAGGGTATGGATGAGCAACGTGGACTTTACGGTCATGTCCATGCTGGATTAAACTTAAATTGGAAACTAAAGCAATAAATTTTCTGGGCAAGGTCTCTGGCCAAATAACTGAACCCTATGGCTGTTGCCATACTGGTGGTGGATGTAGCATGTGAGAGCAGGCAGAGGGCACCTGGACAAAGACCAGCACTGCAGAAGACAACACTTCTGCCCAGGAAACAATGAACACACAGGCTCCCTGGCTGCCTCTGGGTGTATGTTGTGGCCCAACACACCAGGGCAATATAGGACAACAGTGATGTGCTCACATGAGATGCATGAATGGTCGTCAGCTGCAGAGTCAGGGTTTAATCAGAGGTTTGGGAGACTGTTCTCAAATTATTGCTAACTGAGAATTTTTTTTTAAATATTGGATTATTGTACAGGGGCTTGGGTGGGAGGGAGTTGGCAGTGCAGCGGTGGCTAGAAAGAGCTGCTGTGATTGTGCATTTTTGAACAGTTGTGCATTTCCCGAGAGCAATCTGTAGTTTATACAAGATAAGAGAGGAATAACACTTTCCCCCCAGCTGCTTGTGCAAGAACAACCCTGGTCTGTCAACAGTTGCTTCTCTCCTAATTAAAGACAAAGACTCTCTAATCTGTTGCTATCTCCTGCTTTTCCCTTTCCCTGGCCAGAGCGCCCGGTCTCCTGCTGGGATGCAGGTTTGTGCCATGACCCTGTCCCACATCCAGCTGGACAGATGGGGCTGTTCATGCTGCTCAGGAGCAATTCTCATGAATTTTGTTATGTAATTTCCACTCTTGCTTTTGCAAAATGTTTTATGAATATTTTGGTGGGGGCAGGGGTGAGCAGATCAAACATGTGCTGAGCATTCAAAGACTCTCATGAGGCAAAAATGAAGTGTGAATGTTGAGGGTTTTTACTTTGACAAAAGAGCTGCTGATAGCAGAATCTTGAACCCCCAAAGTCCTTTGGTCATGTTTCCATGCATGAGTGTCTGCTGACTCGTGGTTTTGCACTCCTAAGTGTAAAAGTGTCTGCTGGCTTGGCAGGCTTATCTGCTGCCTTGCAAAGATCCGTGTCCAGACAGTTGTTTCCTTTTATCTTTAAGCGTTTTTACTGAAAGAACTGCTTTTTAAAGAGTTACTAGGGTAAAAAAAAAGTGGAAAAACTAGCTACAAGCAGCACCAGGAATAGACAGACACCACTTTTTGATAAATCATCTGTATGCTTGGTGCCCACCCTGCAACATACACCAACTGTGGGAAGTAAGTCCCTGCTGATGCTGTGGTGGGAATGACCTCTCTTGATGGGGTTGAGGGGGTTTGGGTTGTGCAGACTGTAGGGAAGGTGTGGGGACCTTGCATCATCTTGGCTGAGGAGCTGAATCTCTCCAGAGGAGTGTCTTGCTCTCTTATTAAATGGAGCTCGGCAGCTGGAGGGCAGAGTCCCTGGGGGCTGCGTGCACCCTTCCTAAACCAATATTGCACAGAGGTTGTGAAGGGAACTGGTTTTGTTTCACAACTCCTTTCCACCTTCCTTCTCCCTGCTCCCGCCATGTAGTGTTATCTCCTGACATGATGCCATTAACTCTCTAATTAGCCCTAGGGGTGTTCTGGGGGAGATAAGGAGGCTATAGGAGCTCAAATAAGCAGCGTGTGCAGATGTTTACCCAGGGTCGGAGGGCAGGGCTGTAGTGACAGGCGATTGCCTTGGGGAGGGCATGCTTCTTGGGGGAAGGAGAATCTGACCTGCACCATGGCCAGAGCTGAGAGGACTCTCCTTCTGCCCTCAGTGAGTCCATCTCTTTACCCTGCTCTTTTAAAACAGGAAAAAAAATAGCAATTTAAAGTCCTTGGAAGAAGGGATTGATCCTCAGTACAAAGCACTCGCAGCCAGGGCACGATGCCAGCTTGAAGGCTCATACATTTGAGTGCTTTCCAAGCAAAGTTCTGGGCACCAAACCTGTCCCTGGGTCAGTGGTGTGGAAGCCAGCAGGGCATCAAATATTTGCTCATGGGCTCAGCAAAGCAGTTAACCCTGAGATAGCCAAGGGTGCCTGTCCCTTTCCTGCATACAGATAGGGACCGCATGGTCATCTAGCTTGCCATAGATGATTTTTTTTTTTTAAAGGGGGAAGTCCCTGTTCTAGTATGTGCTGGGTTCTTTCCCCCCTATTCCATGTGGTTTGAGCAATGAAGATCAGCTCTGGATGAGTTTTCAAGAAAGGAGTGTGATTTTTACAGTTTTGAAAGTATTTTCTTTTTTCTCTTTAACCTGGCTGCCTGTTCTTGCAGTCTATCACATCCATCCCTGTAAAGTCTTCACTGGAAAGACTCCCAAAGCCAGTTGGCAGAGGCTTGTTTTTTGAGCATTCAGCAGTTATTCAGATGTAACAAACAACAACAAAAAACCAAACCCCATGTTCTATTTTCTCCCTCCACCTCCTGTTATCTCTGTCTTAATTTGTAAACATTTCTGAGCTGAGTGATTGTCATGGTGCGTGATGACGCGGTTGATCCAGATGCTATTTTTGTAAGAGTGGAGAGGTCTGAGCAGATTTATTTTTTTTTTCTTTGATCTGCAGGAAATTCTGCATGAGCTGCCTAATGTGCAGGCAGGTGCACACACACACCCCGTCTACAAGAAATTACACAATCTCCAATTAACCCTACAATTGTGGCAATGATAGTTTTAATTGTCATGATTTAGCGCACTTGCCTTGTGTCCAGTAAGGGTTATTGAGAACTTGAGTGGTACCGGTGAGGGAGGCTGGGATGAACCATGTAACAGCATTCAAAGGAAGAACCTGAACCAGCAGTTTGACTTGGCCAGTGCCTCATTTTGGAAACCTGGGGGTCTTGTTTGAGTATTAGTTTGTTCTTCAACATGTCAGCAGGAGCCATAAAGCTCTGCCAGAAGCTTTCTAGAATATCTTAGTCAGACCTGGGAGGGCTGCAGCTGAAACTTTCAAATCTAACTAGTAATTATAATTTTTAGTTTCCTAGAATATTGGAGGTAAATTGCTTCAAAGACACTTCCTTTCCCCAGGCTGAGCTGCTTTGCTTTGCTTTTTTTTCCTCTAAGTTCAATGCATCTCAACATCTGAAGTGTGAAGTGCCAGGCTTTGCAAAACTCCTCATGCTTTGGGTTAATTTCTTTATTTTCTAGCTTGTTCTTTTCCTGTTCACAAATGGGGAGAACTTGTTGTACTAGAAGAATAGAGTTAAACCTTGTTCATCTGGCCTCAAGATGAAATAGTTCTTTTTAACATGTGAAAGGAGGGTCTTTGCCTGAATCTGCTTTTTCTGACTAGGCTAATTGGTATAACAAGGTAAATTTCTATCTACAAAGATAGTCCTGCCATGACTTTTGACCATCACAGTTGCAAGAGGACTGATACTGGTGTTTCCCTTGGAGCCCTGTCCTGAAGGCTCAGATAAATGATAACTATCACTGCCCATTGCTGAGATGTGAGTGTGCAGCTTGAGGAGGTGGGGGGTGTCCCTTTGGTTTTGTGACTCAGCCATGTAAGCATATGCTATTTCAGGGAGTCAGGTTTCCCTCTGAGAGCCTCAAAGAGATGCTGCCTCATTGCTCTTAGGTTTTTGGAGACTTAGCTGTGAAACTTTCATATCTGCAAAAAAGAGAATCAAATGAGACTCCAGGAGCTTTTCTTTCTCATGGCAAGGTAGAAAGACGAGTGATCAAGCTTCTCATTTTCCCTTGCACCATTGGTGCTAGTATGAATATTCAAGACACGACACATGCCCATGGGACAGTGGGAAGCATCTTATGAGGGGTGTGCATTTGGGTCTGAAGCCAGTGAAACAAGGTTTGGAGGCCTGAGGTGATGAGAGCGATACGCTTGTGCCTTGGCTGCAGCAGTTTTGGTGGGTACAGTGTCAGGTATATGCTCTGTAACCTCCTGCCACCCCCGTCAGGGTGGTGGTGACCTGTTTTGTGTAACTCGTGGATGACTGATTTGCAAAAAAGCCACTTGTCCAACATCCACTTCAAGGTGACCACACAGGCTAATGCCTCTGAAACACTGAGCCAGGTCAGAGCTGTGTGTACAGAAGGCAGGAATTTGTGCTGACATGTCAATTTATTCGTGCTATATACTCTTCTCCTCATGTTTGACATGCAGATTTTTTTGGATAAACTTCCATGTATCTCCGCATAGTGCATCTGGGTGTTGCTTCACCCACAACCACCTCCAGCCACCTGTGGGACAGAAGATAGCAGATAACTAACACAACAGTGCTGCATTAATGACTTGGAAAAGGAGGATCTTCTGAATTTCATAGCACAGCTAGTAAAAGAGGTTTTTGTGATGACTTGCTGAGGTTGGGAGACCTGTGTATGTACCTTCTTCTCATCTTTCCTTTTCCTCCATAGCTTTTGAACTCACAGGCCAGTATCAAAAACTTGACAGAATCAGGACTCAAAATGGTCCTCTGAGCACAGCATAACTTCTCCTCACTATTAGACAACAGAAAATCCACAGATGGCTTATAGCTGGATGTCCAGCTCCATGTGAGCTTTGCAGTGGTGCTGCAAAGTGACCCATTTGACTAGTGGTGTTGTGGCTGCTTCCTGCAAATCTTTCCTGTATCTCCAGACTAGTACTTGTGAGGCTTTTTGGCTTGCACCCATCTCAGGTGAGACCAGATAAGAGCATCAGGCATAGCCCCTGATGTTAGGTAGTGCTGGGAAAGATGGAAAGGAGAGGAAGGAGCTGCAGCAATGGTTTATTGAGTTGCTTCTGTGGTGTAGGAAACCTGCTGTGTGCTGCTCAGGCTCTTGCTGGTAGTGCAGGAGCACTGAAGCTGAGATGTTGCTGGTGCTAGGTAGGGCCCTCCCTTGGCTGAGGAGGGCTTAGTGCTCCTCTCTGCAGCCTGTTCTTGGAAGAACCTCCATGAATTTTGCTCAGTGGGGAGGAATCAGGAAGGAGCATTGAAAACGCTTGCAATCTTTTGCTTTTATGGCCCGCAGTCCTCCCTTGAGCTGTGCTCACAAGGTTAGAGCTAAATGAGATGCCTACCCTGCTTCTTATGGCAAGGAGATGTTGGAGGGTAGGGTGGACACCGCGATCCTCTGCTTTGTGTTTGCTGTTATGTTGGTTCTTGCCTGAAGATGGTTTTGGCCCATTTTGTTAGTAGCAATTTGATGAATGTGCTGCCTGTCTCCAGTCTGGAGAGGGACTGGTGTGAGCTTGCAGAGTCCTTTAATTTTCAGATTGAAAGATGGTGGTGGCTTCTTCTGCTGCCACGTCCTGGAGAAGGCAGCCCAGAGAGCCGTTAGCACCTTGAGCAGCACAGCCTGCTCACTTTCTTCTCCCTTCGAACCTGGAGTCCCCTCCCTGCGTGCCCAGAGAAGCTAGGGTTAAGTGATGGCCGAAGGCGAGGGAGTTGGCTCTGCAGGGAGCAGCAGCAGCTCCTGGGCAGACGCTTGGCTGCATCGAAGTGTTGAGGCCATGGGTGGGTTTCATCCGTGCTAGGGACCCCTCTCCCCTCAGCAAAGCACCTGCAGGTGGGTCACTCACCACCCTGGCAGGAGGTTTGGTGTTCACTGTGAGTGCTCTGCAATTAGGTACCGATCTGCTTGACAACAGGTCCTCAAATAAAAGTCTGAAGTGGTGTCATTAGGCTGGGAGGGCAGACAGCCACGCTCTGATCTGGATGTTTGGTTTCCCCTCTTCCTCCCTCCCCACCCCTTTAAAAAGGTGTTTTGTTTCCCCTTGCTCGATGGCGCTTACGCTGCTCTTTGGGAGCAGGCAAAACGAGCCGGCTTTTGTTCTCAGGTGCATCTGCTCGCTTGGAGGGATGGTGGTGGACCCCTTCCAGTGGGGTATCTCAGAGCAGCTTGGGGTGAGCCAGCTCCACTCCCTGAGGGCAGCTGGTGCTGACCCACCCCAGACCTCCCACCGCCGGCATGCTCTGAGTGTCTCTGCTCAGGTCACCAGGACAAGACGGAGGATTTTGTCTGCTTGTTCAGAGTAAAATCACAGTGGGGCTGCTCTGATCTGCCTGTCTGCTCGTTCTGTTCTCCCGCAGATCGACTCTTGGATAAGTGCTTTTCCTATCTTCTTTTTCAAAACCTTTAGTTTGCTGTAGGCAGTGTGGCCAGGTGTGTTTTACTGATCAGTACCCAACAACTCCTCCCGTATATTAACTCAAAATCATAACTCCTTCTGGATGCGTTGCCTTAAATTTATTTTTTTTTTAACTTTTACTTGTTTAAGCAAAATTATTTTAAGGCTTTTTACTGTGCTGTGAGTTAGAAGCAATGCGAAGGAGGAAAAATAATGTAGCTGAAGTGATGTCCTGCAAACACAGGACCTCTTGGCTATGAGATAAGAGAATACAGATAATAACGTAGGGGAATTACAGTGCATGAAAAGGTGATTGCTTCTCAGAAAGCTCCTTGTGGGTTTTGTCCCAAACCTGCATGCTGCAGCAGCCAGAGGCTCAGCTGTGTTACTGCTTCGCCGATTTGACTGTTGCATCTCAATCCCTTCCCAAACATTTTGGGCTTTGGTAGCAGCAAAGTCTGTGTCTCAAAAAAACCAAACCCACAACCAACACTGGAGTCTTCTCAGAAAATAAATAAATGGAAGAAGTTTCTTGGAGTGGCTTCTTTGGAGCAACTCCATAGCAGTCTTCTGAGTTCCCAAAATTTGTAGAAAAGTGACAGGAGAAAGTTATAGTTTCCTTTCTTCTCTCTTTCCCTCTTTCTCCTTTTTTTTTTTTTTGTCATTTCCCCCCCTTTGCTTTTTAGAGATTGGTGATAAGGAATTCTAACTACTTAATGAGCTGGGAGAGGCCTCTCTCCATTGGAGTGGAGGACTCCAGGTGGCACTTTGACAGATTGGACAGGTAAGGCAGGAGAGCCCCACCTCCTCCTCCTTGCCTATAGTTAGGTATATAAGGGAAACTTCAATTATGCAGAGAGGCACACTCCGAGTCCTGTTATCTTCCAAGTAGCATCACATATTTTTAGGGTCTTCTAGGGGGTGGGAGGTGTTTGTCAAAATCCTGGAGCCAGAAGAAAGAACAGCAGCATTGATCAATTTGACTGCTAACATGTTGTACCTGGAAAACAATGCCCAGTCCCAGTATAGCGAGGTAAGGATTCTAGGTTTGAGCTATGATTATCTTTATTTTAATTTTTGAGTGAATGCGTGCGAGTCCTTCAGCCTGTAGTCCTGAAGTTAGATGTGGGCTACACGCTTGGGGTTTTGGAACTTTTACACTTAACAATGGGAAGTGGAGCTTGCTGGGCTAAATATCTAAATGAGAGCGAGCTTTGAGTCTTTACATTTGGGACAGCAAATTTGTTTTGGGAACCTTGATCGACCAAACATAATTTTCTTTCACTGGAGAAGCAAGGCAAAGCAGCCACTTACTGTGGGTAATGCACCCAGATTGCGCTCCCGTAGCAGGCTGAGCAGTATCTGTGTTGACTGCATTATAACTCATTTACTAGTCTTTTATTGCCAAAATTACTGCTTGTTGTTAAAAGTGGATAGCATCTAGGAAACGACCAAAAATGTGTTATAAACCCCTTCTCAAGTTACCCTTTTAAGTAAAAATAATATGCAAACAAAGGTTCTCTGCTGCAAATGTTGCGTTAGCGTCCACACCAATAACTTTTACTCAATGCTGTTAATACCTTGCCTCCTGTCTTGGAGCAGCAAGATATTTTATACAGGGTGTTTGTCTAAACATATTGTTTGAGGATAAATGTGTGCACAATAGATGCATTTTGCTTTCTGCAGCCCTTTGCACCGCACAGGCGCAAGTGGAATGCAAGCTTCAGATACAGCTTTGATTTTTTTTTTAATTATTATTATTTTTATCTCTTTAATTTTAACCAACTGAGTCAATGCTTTGTAAGGTTGTAGTGGAGAGAATTGCCACATGCTGTGCAAATCTTTGAGGAAGTTACCTGGGGTTGAGGGAGATCTAACGACAATATTGGTTTACATTCCAGTGGAGACAACAGCTGTGTTGACACTCTCAGAATGGCAATGCAGCAAAAGCTCCTCTGCGTGTGAGCGTGTGTGTGTGTCTGTGTGTATTCCTGGTGAAAAAGCTTCAAGTAGAGGGCACAGGGTACGAGACGCAAAGCAGACAGAAGCTCAGCCACTTGGAAAAGAAAACAAAATAGGACTTGCAAGGCCGAGAGCACAGCTAGGAGATGCAATCGCTGGCAAGGAAAAGCCTGTTAAAAGCACACTTGGGGCTTGCACGCCTGGGGTGGCAGGTTTGTGAGTCGGGGAGAGTGAGGGGTAAACTGAAACCAGTGTGCTCTCCCCGTCCCCGCTTCTCCAGAGAGTGCAAACACCCAGCGTGTGTGGGGTTCCTCGCCGCTGCTGCTGCAGAAGACCCCAATTGGCGGCTTTTTTTTCCCCTAGGTTAATTATAAACTCTTAAATGTGGAGAGAGCACTTCTCAGAGTGTTTGCTTGGCGTTTTGTCTGCTGCTATCTGATCAACTTTCGCTGAATAGTGCTGGTGGGGCTGGGGAGTCCCTATGGTTGACTTGCTGGGCTCGTCTGTCAGAAGCGATGCGCTCAGAAGCAGTCTCGCTCCGCGTAAATGCCGCTCGTCACTGTTGCTGTCAGGGGAGGCTTTGTAAAAGACCTTAACTCTGATTATATTTATCTTTATTTCCCCCTCCCCCTTTCCCCTTCTTGGGTTTGAACATGGTGCACTGACTTTGTTCATCCAGCAAAGCTTTGTACTCTGGGGAAGGAAAACCCGGTTAGCATTGAGTTGGCTTTATTTCTGAGGAGAAGCAGCCTTTCTAATGGCTTGTCTCGAAAGAGAGGGAAACTTATTAATGCTCAATTAAAATATATTAGTGATTATGAACCTCGCCCATCCTCAGCTTGAAAACAAGATGTAGGCTTTGGTACTGTTTCCTTTAAAAAATGAAAAATAATAAGAAGAAATAAATAAATGCTCTCAGTGTGGAAACAGAAGTAGTGATTTGTTGCAACTGGGACTTGCTGGAGTTTAGACGCTAGGGCTGTTGCTGGATTGGGCAGAAGGCAGCCACATCAACTCATGAAAACTTGGTATAGACTATAGTTTTGGTTTAAAAAATGAGACAAAAGAACTTATTTAAGGGTGGGGAAGTCAAGGGTCAGGGTTTTTTCCTCATTGAAATAAAATTTTTAAATGGAGAGCAGGGAGTCCCTCCCACCCAAAGCCCATTTCTCAGGGTGCTTTGCCCAGCTGCCCTAGGATGCTCGCTGCCTGCCTGCAGATGCTGAGGTCTGCCCTCCACACCCACCAGTGGTACGGCATGTTCCACCCCACAGCCTGGGAACTGGCCCTTACGCAAGCCCCAGTGGGGGCTTCGTGGTCAGGGCAGCGAGCTCACATCATTGCCTACAGCACCCGTGCCCGCAAGCACTGTGCTGAACACCATGGTGAGATGAGGAGTTCCTCCCAAATGGGCAAAATCTGCTTGAGAAAAGATGAGAGGAGAGAATGGTGTTGAAGTGAATCACAGCCCTGAAAGGCTGGAGGTGGAACCTGCCCCAACCACTTTTCCAGCTTAATCTAACCCAGCATTTGGTCTGGGTTGACTGTTAGAATGATTAAATTCTTTGTTGGCAGAGCATTGGACTTGATGACCCTGGAGATCCATGCCTGTGTGTTTATGAGAAGGAGATGTGAAAAGGAAAGAGATGTTGGGGGTGGTTATAATGGGGCGATGAGGTGCTGATGCACAGGAACTGTGTGGATCTCATCGTGTCTTCCTACCTCATCTCCACATCTGGTATTTCAGGTGTTGCACACAAATCTCTGTGGGGCAGTGTGCACAAAATTAGGTGTGGAGAGGCTATCTCTAAGTTCGTGCAATCTTGTCCAAGTTTCCTGGGTGCTGGGAGGGGAGGATAAGACGGAATCCCTTTAGGGATTCTGGATTCTTCTGCAGTTCAGCCGAGATGATGATGCAGAGTTTGGAGTGTTTGCTAAAATGAAGTTAAAGCATTGCCAAAAGAATAAACACATCTTGTTCAAACACTGATAAGAAATGCGTGCAGTGACTTCTGATTGTATCCTTCAGCCTTTCCAAAGATCTTCCTGCTTTTTGTGGCAGAGAGGCAAATTAAAGAATCTTTCCGTTAAGATTTTTATCATAGTTTTTGGGAGGGAGGTGGGGGAAACTAGTTTTACACTAAAACATCTCATGCTCTGCTTTATACGTTTTTGGCAGCGTTCCTTCACATTGGAAATGAAGAAATACTGTGTACAGATTGCTGCAAATATCTTTGAGGGCTAGGATAGCCTGTTCGGAAGGGCGCATTTTTGGTTTTGTGTTGGGTTTGGGTTTTTTTCCACTCTTAGTTTTTTAAAAAAATAATTCAAATGTGAGTGTTTGAGCTGTAGTGCCCTGGATGTGAGCCCTTCCTCTCTGCAGGATCAGACATGTGGGTCTCTGGGGTGGCCTGAAAGGATGTCCTGGGGGAGCTGGACCTCCTCAGTGAGAGGAACATTCCTTGCACCTGTTTGAGACATTGGTTCAGCAAATGTTTAGCTTAAGGTTAAGTAATCTGGGAATTGATCTGTAGCTCATTTTCGAGCGTCAGCTTCATTAATGTGCAGTAAAAGTGTGACTGGGGTTTGTTATCCTTGCTGTCAGCCTGGATTTGGCTGTGAACCACCAAAGAGAACAAAGTTGTGACCCCTCAGGTGCTGCTTTCCTTGGCTGGTTTTGCCACCTGGCAGTGGTCACTCCAACTGCATTTGGCAAAGGCTCTTCCCTTCCTGCTGTCTCTTTTCTGCGATTCTTGGCCAAACCCAAGGTGAGGGAAGTGGTTTCTGAGGGGCACTGTCTGGTCACTGCCTGGGAGAGCAGTCTGCCTGCACTCTTCCTCCAGTCTGGAGCTACCAGGGAGAAAGGCTCATCAGTGCAGTACTCTCTGCACCCCACGTTTTGTCCTACCCCAAGATGAAAGTTGTAGCTATAGATGCTATATGAAGCCTAATGAGTTTCTCAAATAAGGTTTTGGCTAAACCTGACTCTCCCTCCTGGTCTTTCCTTCTCCTATTTGTGATGATGCCTTGGGGTTCTGCAGGCTCCAAGTAGGCAAACATCTCCTGATCCCCAGGAGGAAACCTCTCCCTGAACTCTGCAGGGTTAAGGTATGTGTTGTGCCTTTCAGTGGCCTCTGTTTATTGAAGTGGTATCAACACCCCACATGTTTGGGCACCGTCTCTCATTAGGAACAAGAAATAGGGAGATGCATTGGGGGTTGTGTTCCTTGATGATGTCTAGCTGCAATTCCAGCTACACTTCTTGTGTACCCAGCCTTCTTTTTTGCTGTAATTGACTTAAGGAACTAAAGGTTTTGTCATGTGACATCTTCTGTGCAAGCTTATGAGGCACATGTTTTGTCCTTGGGATGCAAAGGTCTTCTTCAAGCATGTAGAGACCCTGTATAGCCAGGTACCTTTTCCTCTGACAGGTTTTTAAAATGCAGTCTGGTTGCAAAGGTTTAACCTGAGATAGAAAAGCCTAAGGTTAGAATCTTTCATTTGGAGAGACTAAGTGGATGTTACTGCTCTGTTTGGGTCTGCTAATGAAGAGACTGAAGTAGGCTGGAAAGATGGGCAGTGGGAAACTGAGACTTGCCTCTTGCCATATGCTTCCATCTGCCTCCTAGCTGAAACAAGAGGACCACTTGGGGAGAAACCAGGGAAGGGCAAGAGTTGAGTGTGTTTCCAACAAGGGTCCAAACACTTATTGGAGCAAGTTTGTCATGCCGTGGATGATGATCTGTTGTTTCAGAACAAGGAACCAAAAATTTTTGGTGATATCAGTAGAAATACTGTGACTCCAGTGTTCAGCAGTGAATCAGGGATGTTACCTGGAGCAAACCTCTCCTTGCTTCAGATGGAGAGATTGGACCTAAGCAGTCTAAGGCTGTGGGTGTAGCTCAGAAATAACTGATTGTAACTTGCATGTGGGTGGAAAGAATGAGCATGTCCTTTAATAAACAAAAATGAAACTTGATGATGTTCTGTCCGTTTTTGCACAGCCCTACCTTCTCAGTGTGTGGCGTGCACTATTTCTGCAGAAATCAGGAGAGTTTGGCTGTGTGTGAAGTGTCATTACTGCTCAGTAACACACGTTTTGCAGTTTGCATCATAATGCAATTACATTAGACATCAGATTGGAAATTGTATCTCTGTTTTACAGTTTTCTATGCTCAAAATAAGGGTTAATATGCAGTATGAAATTAGGGACGGGATCTTCTCAGCAGCTTGCAAATTGTTAGCTTGCTTCATTTGGCAAGAAACTAATACCAGATATTTTCTAGATGGAAAAGGTTTTCAATATGAGAGATGGAAAAGAGTTTTCATTGCAGTGTAGTGAGGATGTTTTACATCTTGAACCGGTGGTGGGAACTGATGATCCCTTTTTGTTTACTTAAGTTGGCCTCAGTTGAGACTGGGTGAAATTATCCATATACTTTCTGTTCAGGATTATTCCTTGGGAAATACAAGAACTGCTGTTTTGACTGGTTAATTTTACCAGTCTGATAGTTTGAATCTTCCCCAGTGTCACCAACACCTGAATTTTCAGACTTCTTCAAACATAAGCCCAGTTATGTTACTGCCTAGCTCCCTCACGAGCTGTTTTACTTTCTTTTTACTTTGTCTTTTTAACAACAAAGTAATAGTTTTAAGTCAAGTGAAATTGCTTTTTATTTCTCCCTGTCCCTGAGCATAGAGAAACAATAGAAGGAAGCTTTGTCTGCCTTGGGTGTTTCAACCTATGTGGTGGCAACCTCGGCAACATCTGCCAAGATATGCCTAATGGAAGGGTTTATTTCCACAGCTCTGTTGTCTATGAGACAGGAGCTTCACTAGTTCCATGAAGATGACATGGCATCTGCAACAGGAAAGCTGTGGATGTGGGATGAGAGAGGGTGTAAACCATCTGCTTTGCGCTTTCTTTCCTCTGGAAGATGTTGGCTATAACTAATGGAGAACTACTTATTTCATTATTGTGAAGGGCTGAATAAAAAAGGGTGTTGCCTGGCTCAAGGCAAATTTTAAATTCTATTTACAAAATGTTCCCACTAAAAAAAAAAAAAAAACCTGGAAACGCTTCAGAAAGGAGCTCTTGCACCGATGGATTTGCACTAGACACTGTTAAGCCCTGTTATTTTTCTGGCGCTACCTCCAACGCCTCCTGAGAATGTGCAGAGTAGGCAATAAAATGAATGCAACTCTCTTAAAGTGAGGTTGCATAAATCATCAGACAGGAGAGGAGCTTCTCATACACTAGCAGCAGCACTCCACTCCATCCTCTTCAGCAAAGAAGTGAGCTCAGGCTCTTTGTGCCACTTGGCCTGGATTAGTGTCAAGCCACTTCTGGTATCAAGTGGAATTAAGAGGAAAATAATTTCTCTCTGAGGGTGTTGAGGTTCAACTTTTTTTTCCACTTGCAGGTATTCTCTAGGTTCTCTGCTGTCTCGGTGCCACAATCACCTTGCAATCCCCTGACAACTAACCAAGGCCATGATCTTCAGAGTGATATGTGAGCTTAGCCATGGTTGGGCATGTCGGTGGGTTTCTCCAAGTGAATAAACTTGCTGTTCTTCAAAAAAATTCCTGGTTTCTTTTGATTTCCTCAGTTTTAGTATTAAGTAATTTCCAAGAAATCTTCCAGTCTTTAGCTTCCCAAACAGAGCTTCCCATCAGATCTTGGCTATGTTGGGAGAAGATACTGTAACTGTCAAAGGGAGTAAAGAGCTGCTTTTTAGTAGGGGCAAACCACTGGATAAAGCCTTAGTAGAGTAGCCCAGGACAAACGAGTTTGCAGGTTGTGATGTGGCTGTGAGCTACAGAGAAGGAAGTGCAGTGAAACGTAGGGGTGAACTTATTTCTTACAAACAGACTGGCTCCTGGGGCAGTCTCAACTCTTCTGAAGTGTCTGAGAGGCTTTCTGGGTTTAGTTTAGCTGCTTGCAATTACCTTGAGCAAGGAGCAAATAGAGCAGGATGAGATCTAAGATGATGGGGGTTTTCACAGAGCTGTTCCATCGCCTTTCCAGGGATGGAGGTTTTCTGTATGGTTTCTAGTTGTTTCTGTAAGGCTTCTAATATAAGGAGCAAAAATTTGTAAGAAATGATTGTTCAGGAAGCTTTAGATAAGGCACATGAAAGCTTTAGTTTCTTGGCACGGGCAAAGAGGTGTTGAATCCTCTCTGGAACTTGAATCTAAATGATGATTCTGTTTGAAATTACTGACCATAGTTATGAGCTCCATGCACAAGCAAGCACCAAAAACATGGGATGTGTGGTTTTGTTTGATTTGGCTGGGGTTTTTAAAATTTGTACTAGGTTTGAGACATTTGAGAGTTGAGCTGACAGCACTCGATATGTTGTATTTTTGCAAGTCCCCTGCCACTGCTCTTACCCCTGCAGTCTTCATGGTACAACCAAAGGTGCAGTGTGTTAACCAGGATGTACATGTTAGTACCTAGAATAGATGGCTCGAGGTGTGATGTATTTCTGGGCTTGTGCTCAGTTGTTGTCCGCTCTGTTTGGAAGTGGACCCAAGTGGCAAGGCTGAGCATGCTTGAAAATTAATGCTTGAAAATTGATTGGAGCCCAGCAGTCTCCTGGGATTGATTCCAGAGTTTGGATCCGGATTAAACTTCCCCCCAAGGACTTTGGGAAGTGGTATACAAGGGGACCTGGTGAAATTTGAGATGAGTCCAACTTCCTTAATATGGCAAGATGATGAATGCTTTTACCAAGGGCAAGAGAGTGGGAGGAAACGCCCAGTTTAGGGAGGGAAGGGGAAATATTTTATGGTGGGGTAGTGTCTGGGAATGAAAGGGATGGATTGTGTCTCAGCAGATATGAATCTCAGTTTTAATCCACATCTAGGAAGTAAATAAAGAATCTTGCCTACTTCTGGGAATAGGGAGGGGGAGGAGATACAGCACTGGGCACTTCAGCTGAGGCAGAGGTCCCTGTGCTGCAGCCCAGCTGTGCCAGGGATCTGATGCACTGGGCTGGGGTGCGATGCCTCAGGAGCAGAGGTGAACAGAACAACAGGAATAGGTGGATGTGCTCTCGGCATGTAGCTTTATAGGACTTAAACATGCTGCCAACTAAAGTGTCAAGTCAGCAAGTAGATCTCTGCTGTATGGGAAATGACTTAAACTAATCATTTGCTTGGGCTTTGTTTTTTTAGGTGATGTCATGATGTCTTTGTGTATCACAAAATACGTTTTGGGGGTATGATTGCTCAGAAGAATAAAATGCTGACTGACTGCTCTGTAAAATTTGGATTCTGCAGATTTACATTGTGTCTCTGAGACAATATCCTCTACAAGCCTTTACTGTGATTTCTCTGCTGCATTTTATCCATAGCATATGAATTGACTGCCTCAGGAGCACTGGTGGTGACTGACTAGAACTAAATAGATGAGTGAATTTCCTTCCACCCTCCTTCAGCAGCAGATAAGTGTGCAAGAAGTTCTTAAAAAGGAAACTAGAACACACACTGGCTTGGCGTGATCTATTATTTTGCAAACAGGAAACTCCTATTTGAATATTAAGGTGGGAAAGCTGCTGAGATGAACCTTTGTGAGTCCACTGCTGTGTGAAAGGAACTGTGAATGCTCAAGTTGGAGGGGTAGGGAGTTTAGCATGGTATTGAATGTAGGTATATTATTACTCAAAAAAATCTGGAAGAACCCCTTTCTATCTTTGTCTATCAAAATCACGTGCAGTCAGGGTAACTGTGGAGGTAAATGTCTAGAAATTCCTTGCAATCAACTCAGCTAACTTGCTTATTACAAGAAGTAACCACTAAAATTATGGAAGGACTGTTTGAGCAGAAAATGTCCGTCTTTCTGTTTTAATGTGAGAGATTCCCTATCCAACAATGAAGCTATCAGCTTCTCAGTTTGGATAGTGAAAGGTCTGTCCAGCTCAGTACCTTGAATGTAGATCTTTGAAGCTGTGCCCTGCATAAGTGACCATGCCACCGTGTCTTACTGCTTGCTGAAGTCAGCAGGATTGAACAAGGAGAAAGTATGGGTTTGGTTTGCTGTTAGACGTTGGTGGGCCCATACCAGAGAGCTCTGTGGAAATCCTAGCTGTGCAGAATATGGGATAATGTGATTTAAATGATTGGGGAAAATACCCTTGACAGTTTTAAGACTGAGTGGAGTCACTGTGGAAGAAGCGCTGCTCTTGCATGCACATTATGTCCATATATACACACGTACACCCCCCACACCCCCTTCTCCTCCAACTTCTGGGTCTGGTGTAGGCACAGCCTGGCATCTTTGGAAAGCACTGTGTGAAACTCCTGCTCGTCTCTTAGAAGTAGGTTGCAGCAGTGATGTGAAGCTGTTTCTGACATGTACCACAGAGGGAAGGTGGTTAAGGGTGGTCTCCCAGCTTTGTGCATGCAGTTGTACTCAACCCCAACAGATCCTTGGGTGCAGGCAATACCAGCTTAGTGCAGGTCAGGAGCTGCTTTAATATACAAAATTAAGTGTTGGAAGGCAAAGCACTGCCTCCTTTTGTTCTCTGCAGTTGGGGCATAATCAGAATTTGGCAGACAGTCCTCTTGATTCCCCACTCAGTCTTGAAAGCTGCTCAGTCTGCTGTTTGGTGTCTCTGGCTTTTGAGAACATCGTCCAGGATTTTTCTCACCTGATTTGGGCAGATGAAATGGCCAAATGCAATAGAAAATCCAGTAGATCTCCCTTTTGATCTATAGGGACTCTCGTGCTGCAGTGTAACCCTTTTCCTTTGCTTGCTCTAACTTGCTTTAATTTGCCCTTTGCCCTCCTATAACTCTTCTTATGAATTCTTATATTCCATAGTTGCACCACGCTTCAAAGAGTGGGCGTGGGGGGTTTGTGTGTGGCTTTTTTTTCTTTCTTTCTTTCTTGGTGTGTATTTAACTGCTTGACTTATTTAACTTGCAGATGATCTGAATTTCTTGTTCTAACTAAAATGCTACCCAGCTAGAGTATTTTACCTTGGTGTCTGAAAGCTAGCATGTTCTGATTTTATTGAGCATAAGGATGAATTTGGGAGCTAACTTCAACTCTTTGTGCTGTTCTGACCCTGATTATTCATTGCCCTTGTGCCCTATGGCCATACTTTGGTGGTTACAGTGTCTGCAGCCTTTCACTGTGAATGACACACAGGTATCCTGTCCAGCCTAATGCTGCCCTCTCAACACAATAAAATGCTGCATGTCTGAAATGACTGATAACCATCGATGGTTACCATCCAGTAAAGAGCTCAAGAAACAAGCAGCTTTAACCAACTACTGGAGTTTTTCTCTCCAGTCCTTGCTGCTTCTCCTCACCTCCCCCTTTGTATTTTAATTGGTTCCTCTTATATTTAAAGACTTTGTTGTTGTTATTTTCTTTTTTTATCCAACATTTCAACATTGTTTTCCAAAACACATGGGATTTATGGGCACCTGGCTGAGCTGTGATCCTGCAGCTCTTCCCAGCCCCTGAAATAAGGCAAAAATTCCTTGCTGAAATCTTGCCGTCTCTTTCTGTTTTTCCTGATGTCGGTCTTTGTCTTCAGTTATGTTTACATCTCTTGGGAGTGTGAGGAGTTGCCTTTCCAAATCATCTGTACTTTATGGCTCTTCAGATCTTTGTTGACATTGTGTTGTCCAGCTGGTAATAGGAGAACAAACATAGGAAACTCTTGGCCTCTGTTTAAGTTCTAGGAAGCTGAATATTTGGGTTATTGATCAGTTTGCTTTAAGATCACGGAGTTCTGATGTCTCATGACATGAGAGGTGATATTTTATGATTTTTTTTCTTCTCTCTTTTTGCTTATATATTTTCCAATTGCATATCAAATACATTACTGTGTACAAGCTCAGAGTAAAGAAATGACTCTCTGTGTGGGGTTTTAAACTGTCTGAATTTTCAAAATAACTAAGCATAGCCCTAGATACTAATGAAAGCCTGCATAAAATGGTCCAACTTTCAGAAATGAAGTTATTTCCTATTCAAGGAGAATTTTTTTTGAGAACTAAATTCTGAATCTTTTTTTTTCCTTCATTAAAAGCCTAAAATACAGCTCTAGGGAATCATAGAATCGTCAGGGTTGGAAGGGACCTTAAAGCCAGTGATATTGGTTTTGTAAATATTTGGCTATTATTTTTAAAATACTTACACAATGTAGGATGTTCACACTTAATACTTGTGTGAAGTGGGATGCACTGTCATTCTGATAATCCTCGAATTAGACAAGGTCTTTTAGTGAACCTGTGGCAGGTGGTAGGAGTCAGGAATTACAGGCATTCCTGCTTTGGGCTGTGCTTGTGTTAAAAGGCACTCAGCTTCTGGCTGAAAAATACTTCTTGCTGAGTTAAATGAATTAACCAAGGGGCAAAACTCAAAGTTTAGCTAAAAAAGGAAAACAATTACAGCAGGGGGGAACAAGGCACCTCCAAAGCTTACACCTTTTACGGGTGGACAGTAACTTGCCCTTATGTTGCTTTTCATGAATTTGTCTTATTCTCCAAGCCTACAAATACCTGCAGATGTGGACTTTAACAAGAAGTTCTGCTGAGCTCAACAGAACTGTGTCTCAGGGGAAACACGTGGGCTGCAGCCTTACTGGGTATGGCTCTTAAAATTGTCCTCCTTATGTAAACCTAAAGGGTGTAGAAGTGGCATGACACAGACTGGAATAGCTAATCCCAGTGAAAATCATCCAGACCTTCCTTTCTCCAC
This sequence comes from Brachypteracias leptosomus, assembly GCA_013401335.1. Lineage (NCBI taxonomy): Eukaryota > Metazoa > Chordata > Aves > Coraciiformes > Brachypteraciidae > Brachypteracias > Brachypteracias leptosomus. Next base: position 401,556 of record VYZX01000881.1, read on the forward strand.
CTAGTATACAAACCATAGCATTTTTCAAGCGTGATGGTGTGTGTTTGCAAATCACTGATGTGCACCAGTGAGTCCTGTTGAGCATGTGTAGTGTGTTATCTACCAAGCTGACCGTGGCCAAGGGGCTGACTGGTGATTGCTGGGAGGAAAGAGATGCTGTGCTAAGTAGGCAGAGCAGGCAATTTTTTATGCCTGCCTGTTTGAACTTTAAACTTGGTGGCATGATTTCAGTTGCTCACTTAACATTAGGGAGTTTTTGGGGTGTGTGTGGGGAGTTGTTGTTTTGTTGGGGGCTTTTTGTGGTGTTTTGGGGTGGATGGGGTTTTTTTCCCCCTCTCCCAAGCATGATGAAATGAAGGACTCAGTTTTCATTAGGTTGTGCTTTATGTGTTTAGATGGTGTTGGAAGCTGTCCAGGCAACTTGCTGGAAATGTGTGTAGGACAGTTGTGGAGATATATATGGGTAGATAGAGATACATACACTTTTATTTACAGGGGGCTCACCCCACTTTGGAAGAATAATATTTTTTTTCTCTATTATTCTTGAATTTAGTTTCTTAAAATTACTGTGGTCATGCTTGTTGTATATCCCTGTAAATGTCAAATAGATCCCCTTCTAAACAGTACAGGAGACAGTATGAAAAAATCTGTGCTCCCTGCTTGCAGATGGGATTGAGCTGAGGAGATGTGAAGTGTTTGGTTATGCTGCAGCAGGTCTAGTAGCCAGGACACGAGTTACTGACTCCAGAGCCTCTTCTAGTCTAACACATTCCATTGTGCTGGGAACCTGCAATGATACTGGGATGTGAAATAGTCTTCTCTTTTCCTGGAAAAAGCAATGACCCAACAGTAAGATTACTCAAATCAGATTGATTTCTTATAGTGGAAAAGGCCAGGACACATGGTAATGATAGCCTAGGAGCTACAGTGCCTGGGAACCTATCTTGGTAACTGTTGATATCTTCAGTTCAACCAAAGTTATTTGCTCCCTTGCTCATCACATTGAGCATATGACGCACATTATCATTTATCTGTGGCCTTCCAAGTGTTTGACGTATTTGGCTGCACAGTAGCTCTGGAGAAAAACCTCTTCAAAATAGACCTATGGGATTTGTTTCCATTTTAGAAATAGAGCTGGGGGGAGTGCAGATGTTGAGACCTGCTGCTGGCATCCCATCTCTCCATGGGGATCTGGGCCTGAGCTGGTGTTGAAATGACTGTTCACATCTTCCCCTCATGGCTTGGATGGGACTGGAGCAACGTCCAAACTGAGCTTGTTCCTCCTGAGAGGAGGGGCAGTCCAGATGCATGTGAGCTGAGTGGAAAGTCTGACACATAAAGAAGCCTTTCAGTCTCACTTTTTTTGATGAGAAAAGAGGCTAGAGATGCAAACCAAATCACACCTTTCATTGTGATGAGTGAGTTAGATATCTCTTTCAGCTTCAGCCCTGATCTTAGCTGAGGGGCATGGGTGGAGCCCTCTGTTTCTTGGCACTTTGTGATGGCACAAGCAGTGCACCTACATCGGGTATCATATCAGCTGCCTTCTGAGAAACTGGCAAAGCTGCGCAGTCTTGCAGTCAGCAATATCTTGATTAATAATTATGATAGAAGTACTTTTGAGCTTAAGTACTTTATTTCCACCTACGAAAATCCTTTACTAGGAAGGTTTGAAAAACTAGATTGATTTAAATCTTTCTTGATATATTTGAGGTGTCTGTCTTCTGGTTTGGATAGGCCTTGAGCACTCTGGAAAAACATCTATCCTGCTGCTCTTAAGAGAGCTGTTCTTCAATGGGAATCTGAATCTTTGCCTGGTTCAGCACTGAAATATTGCTGTAACTGCTTCCTGCTAGTCCTGCAACTGTTAGCTCTGGTGCATCAGTTGTGCTGCAGTTAAGGCCAAAACACAGAATTAGCAAAATCTTCTTGTTGCTAACAACCATGGTAGTTTATTACTTTCAACATCTCATATGTTTGGAGAATAAGCACCAGTGGTGGTGTTCTGAAAGGTGTTTTGGGTAGCTGGACAAAGCTCTTGAGCTGCATAAATCCAGCAGTGAAAATTAAAATTTTGTTGGTACATGTGCACAACACAGATGCGTGTTCTTTTGCAGATATGGAGAAGGGTTTTGATGGGGGTGGAGGCATCTAGGTATTCTACACCTGAAGATGGTGACTTTTCCTTTTTCTCAAGTGAAGACATTCTCAGATGTTCTTTGAAGAGTTGATAACTGGGTAGTTAATCTCTGGAGCTGTGTATTTTAGGGGATTTTTAGTGTGGAAGTCCCCTTGAGAACTTTTCTTCACTTACGTTACTTCCCTTGTGCCTTCATCCTGGGGGTCTCTTTGCAGATCTATCTCATAACCTTATCAGTTAACGCGATGGGCTTCAAAGTGAACTGTGAAGTGGCCGAAGAACTGGGGGTGAGTTTGTGGCAGGTGAGGGGTGAGAAGGGCTCCAGTTTGGGTGGGTGGGGGAATCTTCCCCGGCACAATCAGCTCCGCCGTGCGAGGTGGAGCATTTGCATTGCCCTCTTGTGGCAAGTGCCCCAGAGCACCGGGGTCAGGAGACTTTCTGCTGTACCTTCTCCATTGCGTGTGTTGGGGATACCTGGGCTGCCGGCAGCAGAACAGTGATTAAACAATTCTGCAGTTTTCAGTCTGGTTTTAGCTCAGCAGCCTCTCCAGTGAAACCGTGGCTCTCCTAATCTAGAAGCATGAGTTAGCATGAAAACCTGAAAGTGAAGCTGATGGGCTGTAGGAATTGAAACTGATGGTTCAAGATACATTATTGAAATGATGTTCCAGAATATGTAGTCTAAGATCTAATTGTAGCTCTCTAATTATTTGCAGTTAAACTCGCCTGAAGGGGTTTTTTAATGCCTCAGTGATACTAATAGTTTCTGAAACTGGATAGAGGGAAGAAAATAGAGAACAAAGGCACTGAAAATTAGATAATCCGTTCTTTCTGCTTTGGATGCAATTTCTCTTCCATCAAATAGCATTCCCCTCCTGCTGGGAGCTGGAGGTGGGACCACATCCTGCGGCTGTTTAAAACAGCCCCACAGCAGGACATGAGCACTTGCTAAATTCTGAGCTCCCAATCTGTCTAGAATTAATTTCTGAATTGAAACCTGTTGAGTTTTTTTTTCTGTAAACGGTGAAAGGAGGCTGTGTGTGTGCAAACTGCCCTGCAGAGCCCTCTCGGAGGGCGATGCCCTGCAGACCTGCCCCAGCCCCTCGCTCTCTTTGTTCTCGCCATCCAGCCTGGCTGGAGTTAAGGGGGTTTATTGCTGTGGAGGGTGAATTCCTGCGCACGCCTTCCCCGAGCCTGCTGCCCCTCTAATTGTTGTGTTGTCAGAAGGCGTGTGCCTCCCAAAGCCTTATCTGATTCCTCCGAAAGCCTTGCAAGCAAGTCAGATGTTGACCCCTTGAGCGCAAACAACTCTCCGCCTGCCTTGGGGCATAGCTTGGAGAGGAGGTTTAGTGCTCGTGTGTGTGCAGACCCGGGTGGCTTTGTCACCAGGGATGGAGCACCTGCCTGGGAGGGGAGCAAGGGGCCGGGGAAGGTGAAAGGCTGGTGGGACTCAGAGGGGGAAAAGGGGAGTCCAACAGCTGCTTGTGTCAGCACGAGGATAAGTGCAAGGAGATTAATAGTTATTTAAAGAGCAAATGGGGACATGGCATTCGGCTGTGGCATGTAAGTGTATAAATGCGGTGGAATGGCTGCTCTGCTGGTAACATTTAGACAGATGGTCCCTGGACTGAAAGGAATGAAAAGGATCTTTGATTCTCTTAAGGATATCTTAAATTTTTATTGGGTGCTTTTTTTTTTTTTTAATTGACTTCCAGGCAGCACCTTCAGCATTTCCAGACTCTGCTGTCTTGTTAACACCAACTGCCCATTTGGCCATCTTTCTCCATCGTCTTAAGTAGCCTGGGATTAGAGGGATGGTTTTTAAGTGAAAGCTGAAACACAGTTGTTTGTCTGTATGTCTGAGCTGGTTCAGAAGACTGTTTTCATTGCAGCCCACTTTTCATCATTTGCTGGTTAGGGAGTGTGTTTGATGCTAATCTCCACGAGAAATGAAACAACTGAGTGATAACTTTTACATTTTTGAGAAGTCTCCAGATCTTAGGATATTCTGCAACACTAGGGCAGGGAGGTTTGGTTTTTCGATTAAATAGAAAATTATTGAGCAGGGAAAAAAGATGATTCCTGGTGCAGTACATCAGCATTCTGGCTCTTTCCATACAGAATTAGCCTCAAGGCAAAACATGTACTAAAAGTCCGTTTAAATAGGTCTGGTTGAACAGCCCACAGGAGGTGAGACGTAGCTTTGACAATGCAGATGACAGTTGTGATCTCATTTTGGAGAAGAACCACCAGTCTGAATCGTTTTTTCCTGTCTCAACTATTTAGCATGCTTTGAGTCCAATTGCAGGTACTTCTTTCCCCATCTAACAGGGGTGCAGGGCATCAATAACATCCCTGCTGTTGTAGATGGGGAAACTGAGGCAGGGAGGGCAAATGACTAACCTGAGGCAACACAAAGAGTCACTGGTTCACCCAGGATTAGGACTCAATATATAATTGCTTTTATTACCCTGCTGCCTGAAGGCCTCAGACAAAACATAGACCCATTAAGTGGAGCACTTTTTACATAGTGAGGAGCAATCCTTGCCCTGCAGACCTTGCTGCCTGAAGTAGGCTGAGGGTGGAGGGGTAGGTGAGGTGGCTTGCCCAAGGACACAGTGTGCTGCTGACAAAGCAAGGGAGGGAACCAGCTCTAGCTTCTCTCTGCAGACTATCCCAGCTCCCGAAATGAAGACTTCTGTGCTGTTGCCCACCAGACCTTCTCCTTCCCAGCACGCTCATAGTAGCAAGCTGGAAGGTCTCATGTGCCTCACTGAAGATCCCAGAGCACCAGCCTTACCTTGAGTTTTCAATTAAAACACCATAAAATGTTAGCCTCTCCCAGTGAAATCTAAGAGCAAGCTCTAATTAGTGGTTTAAATTTCCCTACTTACTCCTCTTCTGGAAGGACAGCTGAGAACATACAGTGTTTGGGCATAAGGAGGGCACTTCACCCTTGCGAATGGATCAGCCTGTTTTCCTCCATGGCTGGAATGACTGGCAAAGCTGGGTGTTAAATGGCTTGTCCAAAGTCCCTGGGGAGCCCAGCACATAGCTTGTGCCATTCCCTTTCAGGTCTTTGGAGGAGCGATGAAGTGCTGCTCAAAGCTTCAGCAGGGCTGGTGGGATTCCCAGTATTGGGAAAGCTTTTTGTTATGGGTCTTCTGTTCGGTGCTCTGACTCGGAGAACCTTTGCTGCCTGCTTGATAATACCAAGTTGTCCTGGAACAGGAGCAACTGTTGGAAAGAAGAGGGAAGTTGGGAGCAGACTGGCTGAAATACTGAGAGATACATGATCTTGATGGCTCTGGAGGGGATAGAAGCTACAGGATATAAAGGGACCTAAGGTGCTTGAGCACTTGGACAAAGAAAAAAGTCTGAGTCCCTTCTGCCATGTCAGCAGCTAACAGCAGAACCAGGTGTATTTATTGCTGCGTGTTCCCAGTAGATCACAGTGCCACAAACCTTTTGGGTGCTGCTCTTCCTGAGCTGGACACAAGCAGAGCCCTTTGGACACAAAAGGATGAGACTACATGTACCAGGCTGAACCCAGTGTATCCCTCACCTGCTGCCCTATCCCTGTGGTCAAGGCTGGGTCCTTTGGAGGATTAAAAGAGCAGGGTAGTTGTGTAATTCTCTTTCCCCAGAGTACTTTCCCAGCTTCCAACAGTTTGTGGTTCAGAATTTTAAAATCAGATACATTTGCCTTGATGGCTTTTTCTCTGGCAGAACTTGTCTGATGCCTTTTTGAACACATGTAGGCTTTTACTGCCCACAGCATTTAGTGGCAGAAAATGCACGTTTATTGGTGGGCTTTGTGAAGAGCCACTCTGTGTTTAAACCAAAATCCTGCTCAAGATCATAGAATCATATGATTGTTTAGGTTGGAAAAGACTTTTAAGACCATTGAGTCCAACTGTATAATGTTTTCTTGTTCCATAACTCCTCTATTAAGAAAGCATAAAAAAATTTTCCTTTTTTTATATCATTTAGGAATTTAACCACTTCTGTCATACCAAGTTCCACCTCTCTTCTCATTGGCATTTTTCCAGGCTGAAAAGTTGTCATCTACTGTATTACAGGAAGGCATTGAAAGAGTTTGCTTATTTTTGGCACCTTTCTCTTAACTTTGCTCCCTTCTCATCTCCTAGAGGGAAACCGGGGCTACATATAGAATTTAGGGCATTAAGCATGTGATTTTTAATTATTTTTTTTCCTTCTAACTTCTCCCTAATCTAACCTTTGCCTTTTTGTGCTTCAATCTCTAGCCTTTGTTTTTGATGTCTTCAATTGCTTCATACGTCATTTGTACCTGGAGGTTACTTTTGGGGCACAACCACATCTGCTCATTTAAGTGCTACACACTGTGCAAATACTGCTACTTAAGTATGTGGGGAAGCCCTCTGTGCTGTGAGCTTCCATGTTCCTTGATGAGACCTTCAATTCCTCTCTACTACCCTCTGACTTGTCACTGGGAACAGAGTGCATGGTGCAACCATGGGCAGTGCTATGAACCTTTTCTCCAGTGAGTCACACTTCAATGAAGTTACTACTTGAGTTAGAGGTCCTAAATGTGACTGTGCATAGCAGAATTGGATCCCCAAGAACAGGAGCAGTCTTTGTGTAGGCCACAAGACTGCCAGAGACGATGTGGCCTCATACTAATTAGATCCAGCTGCATGTAATGAACCTGGTGATTTTTATTGGGTTATAGCAGTCTCTCCAAAAAAGTCTCAGTCTACATGTTGCTAGACACAGGGAGCCTCGCTGCTCATGATGGCTTGCTGCCCTGCAAATCATCTCCTTGTTGTGTGCAAGGTCTTTCCTAGCTTGGCTGTTGGTCCGCTGTGTGACTGAGAAGATTTTATTTCTGTTTCAGTCACCAATGTAAAGAGGGGTATATCCTTTGCAAAACTCCTTCCTCTTGGTGTGACACATGTATGGTGGAGCTGAGATGATGCTGTGCATCCTCCATCGTGAAGACCATGCTGTAGCTAGCCAGCCCATGCTAATATTGCTTCTGTAACACTCCTGTGCATCTCTTTGCCTCTAGCCGCAGTACACAAACTTGGGGCTCCTGAACAGCATGGACCAGCAGATCCAGAATGGCTCCTCCTCCACCAGCCCCTACAACACAGAGCACGCGCAGAACAGCGTCACGGCCCCCTCGCCTTACGCCCAGCCCAGCTCAACTTTTGATGCCCTCTCGCCCTCCCCAGCCATCCCTTCCAACACAGACTACCCCGGACCTCACAGCTTTGATGTATCATTTCAACAGTCCAGCACAGCAAAGTCAGCGACGTGGACGGTAAGGCCCCGGTGTTGCTTTGCTCCTTCCCTGCCTTCAGTCCCCATGACAGCAGTGACATTATTCATACGATACATATCCAGGCTTGTGCAAGAATGGGGTGACCCATGTCCTCTTCAGTGCATGACATGTCACACAGAAGGGAGAGATTTATCTTGGCTTCTCTGGGAGGGTGTGGTGGGAATTTAGCTCTCAATAATATCACTAAATCCCAGGTGAATAAAATGCCCTGCAGAAAGATAGTCACCTAAAGACCCTGTGGAATGAAATGGTGGCTCTCCATTTGGATCTAGCAGATATGTTGAAGTAAAATGGGGGTGGGCATAAGCATGGCTTCAGCACTTCCCTTGGCCTTCTTCAGCATCCACAGGTTTGCATGAGGTTTGGCATGTAAGGCCATGCTAGAGGGAAGGAGGTGGTGTTCCTTGTTCCAACTCATGGAGCATGGGGCTTTCTCTTTCGTCATATCCTTCCCCTCTTGCAGCTGATGTGGGAACCCCAGTGTCACCAGCTTGGGTCAGCTCTGGGTTATTTGTTTAGGATTTTGTTTGTATTTATTTGTTTTTACTTAACACTTTGCTCCTGCTGTCAGAGTAGTACCTTTTTTAGTTAAAGGTATGGAAAAATATGTGGAGCTTGAAATAAGAAGCCATGCTCTTCATTTTTGGTGAAGCTGGCTTGTTTGTTCAAGCTCTAGCCCAGGACACAGCACTGCTGAAGTTGTATGTCCTGTTGTGGTTTAGGGCTCTGGAGTATGTTCGCAGTGGAGAATATTGCTGTCCTCTTTAAAGATGTTCAATATTTGCCTTCCTCTCCTTCAGGCACCTGGAGTAGGTGCAGCAAATAATGTCCTGTCCCATACTACTTGAATAAAGGCAGGGACTCATTCTGGGTTTTGGTTTTGTTTGTTTTTAAAGCACAAAAGATACACTTTTTACTAAAAGCTAAGAGCATTAAAATATTGTGGGGATTTTGTTGTGCTTTTTGTTTTGTTTGTCTTTTTTTAAATCTGAGGAACCTCTTCGATCTCAAATTTTAAATAAAATCTAGCTGCAATTGCAACAACTAACACATTCCCAGCCACTGCTGCCATCCAAGCAGCATTATCCTGCGTGCTCCACTCAGGAAGAAAGATGTCACATAGCAATAAATCACTGTAAATTTACATCCTTTATGTTTTAAAGGCCCCTTCCAGTAACATTCATCTAAAACTGGTAATAATAACTTTGTTCAGAAAAATGTGTTAAATAGGATTAAATGTGATAGGTCTGCTCAAGACCAAATTTTTCATTTGTTTTATGCATAAAAGGGTGAAGGATTTTCAGATGAGGTGGAAATTGTACCTTTTCCTATCTGCCCTGGGAATGATGCCCTGCTGTAGTTCACATTTTCATGCCAGGCTTCTCCCCTTACACTACATGCAGTATTTATTTTCACTTCCCCTTAGGTGAGGAAATAGTTGGTCAGCTCTACTTTCTGTTTCTTAGAGCAAGAAAATGCTGCCCTTGGATTTCTTTGCAGGCTGTTCTGGAGAGGATGCTTTGAAGGAGATATGAAAAGACTTTCTCTTTTGATACGTATGGTACAAAGAATTATGTAACGCAGCTGCAGGGAGCCAGAGTGTTTGATGCTGTCCTTTCAACTATGAAGAGCGGTCTTTTGAAATGAGGTTTGAGTATATGCAGTAGGCTGTTCCAGCAGAGCTGAAAACGAGTGAGATACTTGCAAGTTTAAGGTTAAGCAAGCATCTGAGATATTTCATTGTAGTTATAGTGGCTCTCTGGGGTAGAAGTGGAGGCTGAGTTTTAATGTGGATCTGGGTAGCAGTCAAAGATCAGATTGCATGCTGGCTTTAGAAAATAAATAAAATTACCCTTTGGTGACTACAGAGAAGGAATCCTGATGTTACTTTCATCTCCCTCCCAGCCTATCCTATACTAATACTGCTGATTTGATAACGACAGTCACCAAACGTGTGCAGCCTAAGGGAAGGCAAGTTTAGCCTACCCTCCTTTTCTTTTGCCCTGATGTGGACCACGCTGCCAACAGATGAAGGTGTGCTCCTTATGCCTGTTGCAGTTGGTCCAGGTATAAGTCCATGTATTTTACTAAAGAAATGGGCTCCTAAACAGGTCCCTGACTGGGGAGGGGTGTGCATGGTCCAGGTGTCCCTGTGCTGAGCCAAGTGACCTAGATTCAGCTGCTCACACAGGAGCTGGCAGCGTGCTGCATGTTCACAGTGGATGATGACAGTCTTGCGGTGGTGGCTGGGGACCTTCAATCAATATGCCTTTCACAGGAGAGTGTGTTTCCATCTTCAGAGCTCTGCCCTCCTGCTAATTAATCCACCAACTCATTTCACATGGGCTCTTGAGCAGTTGGTAATATGTGTTCAACAGCATTATCAGTAGGGTGGGTGGGGAAGGATGTGAAGGCTCTTTCCCGCTGCCATCCTAAGAAATGTGGAAACATGCATGAAATGTTGATGAAAGGAGGAGCGATTGCCCCATCCTCTTAGCAAGAGCAAGTTCTCAGAGTTGCTCAGCCCCCCCATGTGACTTCACATGCTTTGATTAATGCCTGTCATCTTTTTTTTTTTTTTTTTAATGATGGATTAAGAACTTACCCAACTGGAAGAGTTTCTTCCACTGCAGTGACCTATTAAAAGTTTAATTACCTGATGGCCCCACCCTTATTAAGAGTCCAAAACTTGAAAGCCTTGTTTCTTAGTTTGGGGTTTTGGTTTGGTTTTTTTTTCCTCTTTTGCTATTCCCCAGGGTAACAGTATTAAGTAAGGAAATCCATTGTATCATACTTTCCATTCGGGAGAGGATGAGCCAGGCTGACCCACCTTGCCCTGCTGGGAGGAAGGCTCAGTGGTGACTGGCAGGGATCTGCTGTCCTGGCTGACAGCACGCTTCACAGGAGCTCCTCTGAGCTTCTGGGCTGAGTCATGGCAGAGTAAGTCATGGGAGCGAAGGCTGTGGGCTTGGTGAGAGGACTGGGTTGTTTCTCCAAAAAGCAAAAGCTGCTTTCAGGGGAGGATTTAGAGACCTGTGAAGATACTTCAGATTTCTTGGCTGCTTTGTGCATTTAGCCCCCAATCTGTATGCTTTGGAGGCAATAATTTGGAATTGTGTGTAGATGCAAAGGTTACTTCTTTTGGAGGTGGGGGAAAGAAGAGATGTTACTTGCTGAGTACCTAAACACTCTCTCTGAAAACAGCCCTGGAATCATTTTTTCCTAGAACTTTTTTTTTCCTTCTTTCCTCCAAGTTCTGCAGACACTTTCTATGGGACAGGTTTATTGTCCTAGAATAGTGGACGCTCTTTGCCAAATCAGCAGGGCTGGGAGGGAGATGAGAAATAACATCAGGATTGCTTCTCTGCTCAGGTTGGTTCCTAATTAAAGGGGGGAAGGGAAGACAAAAAAGGCCAAAAATTGCAGAGAGAAACACTAGCTGCTGCTAGATGAGAAGGTGATTCCATATGTATGAGCAGTTCACTTTGAAAATATTACAGATTTTCTCTCTGAAGTCTTTCATGACCTGAAGTAGGAATTCCAGTAAAACATGCTGTCTAATCAGGTTAGGTCTTCATTTGTATGCAATGTTGAACTAATTAATGATGACAAATTGAGATTGGATTGCAGAGGACTTTATAAGCATCCTTGATTATTTTTTTTAATTAATGACCTGAGAATACAAGTAAGAATATAAGCAGGTTAATCAGTCTTCTCAGAAGGGAAGTCTTTAACAATTGAAACTCTGCTGAAGTATTTAAAAACAAAAGCCTTAATAGTTTAAATTGAATGGGGTTTCTTACATGCACACTCATAGTACCATAAAACCTTCTTGAAAACCACACTGTGAAGGGAGAAACAGTTATCACCTGTAGCACTGAGAGTGAATTGTTGAGGTTGAGCAGGAAACGTGTGAATTGGGTGAAATAAGAACTGCAGAACTGTCTCATTTATTGTGGGATATTCCTTCTGTGAGAATTCCCATATTCCCATGCCTTGCAATATCTCCTCCTATTTCTGCAGCAGAAGAAAACAAGGCATTTCAAGTGTGTCACCTCAGATTTATTTTTTTTCTTCATGGAAGTTGTGTGCTGATCTTCCCCACCCACTCTGAGTGCGAATAAACAAACAACTGCACTGGCTTTTCCCCCTAAAAAAAGATTTGGTAATCACCTGTCACTAGCAGAACCTGTTACATGGGGAAGAACATGATTGCAGTAGGAAAGTAAAAATAAAAATTGTGCGTCAAGGTAAGTAAAAGTTAACATTACTGCCAAATGTGAGTTATCAAAAAATGAATCGGATCCACCCATCCCCATAAGCAAGATACCACCTTATAAGTCAGGAGACTCTCTTAAAAAGACAAACAGGTTTTTCTTATTCTCCCCCAGGTTTTTGAGCCTTTAGGGTGCATCTACTAAATCTTTTAAAGCTTTTCTTGGTAGTCATGAGGGTTAAGGAAAAAGAAGGCAAAATTTAATTCAAGTTTTTAAATGGAAAAAAAAAAAAATTTGCAAATTTAAATTCTGCTGAAGAAAGACACCCAGCCCTGCAAGACTTGCATAATTCAGGTGTTGGCAATACCTGAGTTTAGCAGTTTATTCTCATGCCCTGCAGTAGGTTGGAGCTGAGCTGGGTTGGTCCTTGCAGGGCTTTGTTATGAAACACAGAGCTCTGCAAAGCTGCAGTCTGTGTTCCAGTCAGGCTCACTGGTTCTCCTCAGTAAACTCAGCTGTACCTACAGCTGTAAGAAAACAAGCAGATTTCAGGCTCTCTTTGCTAGCAAAGCTGGATAACAGTCTGTGCAACATGCATGAAAGCAAGTAAATGGATTGTGCTGGCTGGGGTTAGTGGATTTGGAAGAACTGCATTTTAAGGAAGGTGAAAGGAATGCACTTACACTAGTCCTCACGAGCAATAACAGGTTTCTGTGGTTGAGAGTACAGATTCTTTAGCTGGCCTGTCTCAGTCTTTTTACTTCGGATTGATTCATTCCTTTTTCATTTTAAATATGTTCTGTGTCCTGAACCACTTGCTAAAATTGGGAAACTTTTTCCCAATTGCTATAAAATGAATTAGAGGACCGTGCACAAGCATAGTGAAGCAATGAGAGGCCAATTAGATGTGTGCATTGCCTTGACTCAACAGTCCTTAATTATGTGTTCAGTGTTCTCTTAATCTGTTCAACTAGTGCATTGTTCCAATAATACTAGTAATGTCCAGTATTTTACTGGCTGCTGATTATGTCTCTGCATCATGCATGAAAACCTTTTCTTTTAAAGGCTGGTGATTCTCTCCATGAACATACACGTGGGGCTGTGCTAAGTGTTCATGTGGAATCTTAGCTTTGTTTCTTCTTGGTGATGTGGTGGTCAGTGCAATCTGAGCTTTCCAATTTTACCCTTCAACATTATTTTTAAAGCTGTCAGGAGAAAAGGAGTGGAAGTGGTCTTGTTACAGGATCTTTAATTTCCCTGTCCTCAGAGGCTCCTGGTCAGCAATGATGTAGGCTTGGGGCAGCTGAGACAGGTCCTTGCAAGAGACCCATTAGTGCAGAGGGTCTGCAGATCAATCTGAGCTGTGAAACTGGTCATCTGCTAGGCACCCAGCTAATCCTTTCATGCCTCTAAAGGTAGGCTTTCTCTTCAGCCCAGCTGGTTGCCCAGCAAAACGGATTTTGCTGATGATAACCCCCCTTGTTTACAGCAGGAGTGAGGAAGGGAAACGATGCTGGTAACCCCAAGGAAGAGAAACTATCTGGAAGGAGAATGTAGCGGAGGAGGAGATGGGGTTGCAGCCTTTGGCCACAAGAGCTGATGCAATGGTGTGAGCTGAGGGCTTGGCTCCCCACTGCTCTCAGTGCAGCAGGAATACTGCCATATTTGGGCATTTCTCAGGTAAGCAGTGGTTAAGTTTTGGCTTCCTCCAGCCCTCTGCAGCCATGCCTGCCCGGAGAGGCTGTTTCCAGCACCACTGCCTCTTGGCACAGGGCAGGCAGGGCGGGCGCTGATTGCCACCATCGCTCTCGTGCCCAGAGAGGTTGTGATTGCACTTCCCTGCTTGAAGAGCTTGTGAAGTGTTTCCCTTTGTGTGATATTACAGAGCCTAATGCTAAGGCTGTTGAGGCATATGTAACTTGTCCTAGGTCATCTACCTGGAAAGAGAGGAGCCAGGCTTGTTGTCTTTGAAGGAGGTGCCTTTCTCACGGCAGGGAGGTGTTCTCAGGCTAGCTGAGCTGGGAAGAACCAGCTCACCTGTGAGAACCAGCCAGGAGGGGCCTGCTGGCTGCTGTTTGGGTTTTTATGCTTGAGTAAAAGATCTGAGTGCATTAGGTTCCCATTAGAATGTAATTGTGCCTTTTCTCCCTAATCTTTGTCATGTATATTTTGTTTTTATTAGCAGTTATCTTCTTCTGTAACTCCTTACAAGCTGCTGTATGGATCCATGTAATAGTTTCCAGAAAAGATCTTGCAATATGAGCTGTCTTGGTTTTTTTTGTTTCGTTTTCTGTATTTCTTATTGTTTTGTAACTCCTACCAAGGCAATATAGCCTCCCTATATGAACTGGAGTTTTCCTATATGCTCTCTATTAGACCAGTGCCCTCCATGATGACAGAGCTGTGCTGTAAGAACACACTGTAAGGGTGCAGATGGTGATGCCCAGGAAGGATGAGAAGGGAAGTTATTACATGAATTGGTATCTGCCAGTACTGGGAACAGAAAATTAGGGTCTCCAGCCTTGCAATGGTGTGTGCTCTGCTCCTCAAACAGCAGTCGGTGTAGAGCACCAAGCGTGCCTGACCCACTAAGAGAAAGCAGGCTTCAGATGGTGTGAATGTCCTTCTCTTTCAACTAGGATTTAGCCTCTTCTTTGCTATGTTTATGTCTGACCCTATCCCAGTGTAACAGGAGACCAGTCAGAGCTCACTACAGGCTTCACAGGATCTCCAAGTGAAAAGCACTGAGACACTAGGGTCAGACATAGGATGATGGAGAAAGTAATCATGGGGAGGGGTTGCATCCTCTGCAGGGGCAGAAGATCCCTCTGATGTTTTGCACAATCAATTTCTAGTTGTACTGGCATCACACTTTTTTTTCTTTTCCCCTCAGAAAATTTGGTTTAAGGCTTTAGTTACTTTTTAAGAAAAATTCAGAGGGAGAGAATTAAGTGCAAGAAACATTTTTGGTTCTTAATGAGCATTTTTTTTTCTCTGTGGAGAGGAAAAAGTGTTAATTAAACATAATTTTCATCGATGCAACTTACACAGAAATGCCCCACCTACTTTCATGAGAAAGGAGTAAAGAGAATCCTAATCCTGGATTAGGTATCTTTCACTACATGTATATAAAAACACCACCGTGTGAAAAGGGGGAAAATATATATGTATATACACACATACACCAAACATACCAATGTGCCTCCAGCAGTATTACCAAAGGAATTAACTTTACAAGAAACAGCCACAGCCTGGAAAGAAGCCATTTTTCAAATAAAAGCTGAATGAGACTTGTGGTTTCTGAGAACTATGAGAAGGAAGGGTTAAAAAAACATTTACAGATAAGAATAGCTGATGTTGGGAGATGAGTGAACATCCTGAAGTAAGGGAGGGTCACTATTTAAATCACCTTTTTTTTTTTTTTTTCCCCCTACTCTTAGGTAAAAATTGGCTTCTACTAAGAACAACATGTAGGATTAATGTAGTACTTTAAATCTTCAAAGTGCTGCACAAACATTACTTCCCTAATCAGCAAATACCTTTGCTTGGTAGGCAAATCAGGAGTGCAGTCGCCATCTTAGAGGAGGGAAACCAAAGTGCCAGAAATGCCAAAATTTCTGACCTAGTAGGTTTTTGGAGTGGGGTTTTTGCCCATTTGGTTTTTTTGGGTTTTTTTGGTTGGTTTTGTTTGGCTGGGGTTGGGGGGGTGGGAGTGGTGGTGTTTTTTCTTCTTTTTTTGGAAGCTTTGGGTTTTCTGTAGTGTTGGGCATGGGGGCTGCCTCTAGGATGGCTTGTAAAAGCTGCTGAGCTCTCCTGAATTTCACAAGTGCCAAGCATGCAAAGCAGCCCAGCAGAGCTCGAAGGAAGCATCAGCAGAGTCGCCTCCTCAGCTTTCCAAAGGTCATGGCAAGCAGGGCCAGAAGGGAGGCAGCCTGCTCTGGGACAAGGAGGGTTTCCTAAATGCTACTGATTTCCCCTGTACCTTTGAGCTGTATAACTTAAACAGCACCAACCAAGCACTGTTACAAGATATTTCAACCCTCAAAAAAAGGTTGTGCAAAAAAATATTTGAGTGATTGTTCAATAAGTTACTTCTGGATAAAGGTTTTGAGGTAAGCTGGTGTAAGAGGTGTTGCTCACCTTGCAGACAAAGACCACCCTTGGAGATGATAATTTCTTTCCTTAGATCAGCTGAATTATTGCATAGATACTATAGACATTATTTCCCTGTCAATTTGATATAGAAGAAGCAGCCATTCAGTGGTGTGCTGAAGCAAGCATAATTCTGTATGTGTTGCATTGGTGCTCTGAGGGTTCAGCTCCAGTGCATGACACACCATATGCTGTGAAGAATTTCCTACTTTGTTTAAAAAAGGTGTCCTGGGCAGGGATGGCTTCTATATAGAAAGAGCATGAACTTAGGCAATGGAAATCTTTTCATGAGGTTTTGCTATGTGCAGGTGTGTCAGATTTGTTATTGTAAACACAGTAGGATAGGTACTCAAATAAAAGCTTAGATCCTCTTGCAAACAGACCTGAGTATTGATACAAACTTTATCATTTCCAGTTGTTAAGGATAACACTTAAACATTGGAACCTGGTGAAGCCACAGGAGGAGAGTGCTACTTTTCCCTCTTCAGATGTATTCTATGAGAGAGGTTTTTTTAAGGAGAGCAAAATATTACTTGTCTGATAAAAAGGAGCATTTTATGATCTGGTGATACATGTTAGCTGCTGAAATTCATCTGAATTCAGCTTTACAGAAAGCTGACAAATGTGCTAGAGGAAATGCGGGAAAGCAGCACTCAAAGGCTGACCAGTCTTTCCTGAATGAGTGAGATGGGACTTGGGTCTAAATTTTCTGGCTCTGTTTTCCCTGTTAGCTGTGATGGCCATGCTGCCTTGGGGTTCTCATCCCCACCTGTTGTGTGCCCTGGGGTGCAGCACGCTTTCCTCCTGGGGAGAGAAGCCTTGGAGATGCCCTGCTAGGGAGTAGCATTGGTGAGCAGCGGATTTGGCCTTCAGCCCAGCCTCAGAGCTGCTCCTGCCCTGTGATTTAGATGTAATCTGGGTAATGTTGTGCAAGTCATTCCCTCTGCCTCCGTTCCCCTTCGTTCCCCCTTTCCATACACCCACTCTCAAATCTGGGGCTGTGTCACCATGATCCGGTGTTGTAAAGCACTTAGACCACTGATGTGAAATGCCTGTGGGGGGACAGCTGAGGACTGCTGCTTGCTGTGCATCCCGTATCACTAGCCTTAGCTTTTAGGCCTCTTAGTTTGACTTATTTACAGGACATTAAAGTCTTTCTACAAATCAGCTTTTGAAGGAACCAAAACACATCTCCAGGCTAAAGCTTGGAACTACCTGAGTGCCAGTTGGGTTATTGTTTCTCCCACTTGAGATCTCAAGCTTTACCAGGGTCAGGTGCACCAGGTGTGAAAATCACTGATGCAGAGGCTGTTTGAGGTCTACAGCATGAAGAAAAGCTTCTTCCTGTTATGTAGCCAGAGCATGATGCTGTACCAGCAGTCCTACACTAGCTGTGGTGCTGAGCCTTGGCAAGCTCACCCTGCCACTTGTCGGGGCTCATTAGCTCAACCACATGAGCTGTGGCTGGGAGCTGACTTGCTCCTGACCTCCATGCAATGGGAGCAGAGTGAGCCCAGGTTTGCTATCAAACCTTCACCCATAGGTCCTTGGACCCTCCTTAAAATGCAGGGCTGGAAGAGATTCCCGTGGGGAAGGGATGGGAGTGGTGCTGCTGGGCTCAGTGCCCAGCCCGGAGGGTGTTCGTGAGGCAGGCAGCGCACTCGCTCCATTTGCATTGGAGCGTCAGCATTGCCATGGGTGGGAGAGAAAAATTCTTCCTGTGAGATGTTTGTTGGGTGGCTGAGCACTGAATGATACCTGTTCATTAATCAGCGAGGTGGTGGCTGGTTTTGCGATGAGTTCCTTGTCTCTTCTGCTGCAAACCACTCACATTACTCGTACTTAGTCATCTTTCTCTGGGTTTTTTTTGACCTGTTCTTGGTGGGTTCTTGTAGGTGGATGAGCAAAGAGGACTCAAAAAAAGAACAGTCTGTGTATTTCTAGATATTGTACTAAAATCTCTTACAGTACTGGCACACATAAAAGAAATGGTAAGGCCCCTAGGAAAAGCTTCAGAAGGGTCATCATTAATTCTGTAAGGTTTGATAAAGACAAAGCGTGTGGACTGATCACTTTGCAATACAGTTTCTATAAGGGATTAAAGAATTTGATCTTTATTTGGCATCCCCTTTGTGTGCTGACCTCTGAGTCATTTCTGCCCATTTCCTTTGCCATGCCCCTCAAAGGCTACAGAATTTGGAATCTGTCTTTCTGGGTTTGTTTTTCAGCAGACTGATCTGTGCAAGATATGAATAGGGAGAACTGGGTTGTACCGGTGCTGCTGGTGTTCAGAGGGACTGCTGCAGCACGGTCCTTGGCCCATGGGAAAAGCAGCTCCATGGGTGAGTTGGGTTCTAGGTTGAATTTGCAGGGACACACGCTGAAAGAAAACAATTTCCATGGTGCGTGTCTGCCAGGGCAAGCACACAAAGGCTCTGTTAGTCACCCTGCTGATCACAATCAGCCTAATGGGGCTATTTTGTTTCAATACAGTGATTATTCTGATGCATATTTTTCAACTTATTTCAGGGAAGCTGCCTAAACACAGAACTACTACTGGGGTCTTCAGTAGGGGGGCTTAGTAGCCTTTTAAGGGTTGATAAAGCACGTGGCCAAGATTGACTCTGTTGGTTAATGACTGGGAATGACTAACTTGTGACCGCTTCCCTCTCAGCCACACAGGTCTGAGCTGTTGCCAACCCCCTCCTTGCCTCAAAGTCAAACTCCTGGGGTGCACCTTACCCTGGACCCCCTGGATCACGCTGCATCCCCAGTGTGACCCCAGCATGACCTGCTTGCTGGGCAAGTCAGCATTTTGCTACTGCAGGAGAAGGGCTGAGCCTGCAGGCAGGTGCTGATGCCAGGGTCAGCTATTCCTGTGTGCTGGGGGCTCTCAGGCTTGGTGTGGCATGCTGTCTGCTTGGCATGGCTCAGCAAGGGTGTAACAGTTCACTCAGCTTTTTGCTTTTTGAATTTATTTTTTTTTCTTTTTCCACTGGCCATACCAATGTGATTACACCTTCGAGGGATCATCTGCCCCTAAAGCTTAATTAAGGAGCTCTTGTCTGACTCGTCACTGACTCACCTGCCACTGTATGAGCTCATGTCTGACTTGTCCTAGGAAGATAGTGAAATATGTCAGGCTTCTCTGAAATATAGCAGGTTTTTGTTTTATTGCACCCCTGATATTGCTGTTGGCTGCTGCAGAGGTGAACAGAAAGATGACTGCCCCAACTTGGTTACATTTATCTAAACTTAGTTGCTCACTCTTTTGTGCCTTGAAAAACCAGATGGGGTTTTGCTTGCACAGCTGTAGGTATGTTAGAGTTAATAAAAAAAAAAAATAAAAAAATTAAATAACCTTTGAGTTTTGGCTTCAGGCAAAGTAGGTGAAATGATGTGTTTTGGAGATGAATGCTCTTGCAGGAGGCAAGATGTAGCTTGCAGGAGAACATCTGCAACCAATCCATTCTGTATGAGATGGGGCCAAGACTTGTTTGTATCTCAGTACCTGTTCAAACATGTTGTAGCACAGCAAAAAGAGGTTTTGAATGCATTGAGGAAGGGTGGGTAAGGAGGGAAAGAGACATCAAGCTGAATGTTTGCTTAATAGCTTGGATTTCTTCATTAAACTTTTAAGCACTTTAATAATTTGATTAAGCTGCTTTTAGAGTACTGTAGAATCCTTTTTTTTTTTTCTTTCTTAAAAGTAAAGAGAAAAAGCCCTGCTCATTCTCCTACTGCAAAATGAGCTTGCTTTCTGGCCTGAAGGGAATCTAGTAACCTTTGCAAACCCACCCTGAGGACTATTGGTGGAAGGATGTTCTGTAAGACATTGATCAAAGTGTGCAGAGATTCAGTTACCAGGCTGACTGGACACCAGAATGTAGTTCCCCAGTCAAACGCTCCTTGCTAGCTACTCCCATCCTCTTTGTTCTGTAAGAACTGAATGTAGAATGAACATCTAGCAACTGCAGTTTGCAGAGCTCATTTGCCTGCCTCTAATTGTGCACTTGAAATGCCTCTTTCTCAAGGCCCATTGCAGCACAGAACAGTTATATGACTCAGGAGCAGCTGAAGTGGTGAGGCTGGCAGTAGAAATTCTCATATTGAGGTTCTTATATCATCGTACTGATGGTTCTTATCATGCTGAGCTCCATGGTTTTTTGTTGGTTTGGATTTTTTTAAGCCAACCCCTGAGATTCACATGCAGCTATACCTATGGCTTGCACATATAATGAATGTGAGTTCTGAATGTGCAGACTGTGTGACCGGAGACTCTTGTCAGTGGATAGCAGCAACTGTTACTTAGATCTTTTTCCTTGCTTATGGGCTGGATCCCTTGTTGGGAAACAGAATTTGCAAAGCAGTTAATGTGAAGACGGTGCCCCCCAAATCATACCAGAGGAAAGAGGTATGCATTCCAAGCACTGTTCTAGGTAGATGGGTTGTAACACTACCTGGGTAGAATTTTGCCAGTGCTTCAAATCAGGCTACAATGTTTGTTTGGTTTGTTTCTTTTTCTTTTTTTCTGCCCCCCTGCCTCACATTAAATCCTGCTGTGACTTTGCCAAAAGCAGTTGCTTAAGCAAAACAGCCCAAGTCATGTGCTAATGTTCTTCAAGGCCCCAACACACAAGCAAATTAAGGAGCTGCAAGATGCAGAAATGCCAGTTGTCAGCCTTTGATGCAGACAGGGCTCTTCCATTGTGCATCTGTTCATCAGAATGAGGTTACTCTTACTCCCATGTTTTTGTGCATTTGTTAAGTCTCTTGTGACTCTCAGTACTGTTGTTCCCTGACCAGCTCACAGGAAGGCCTCCTATGGCTTGTCCATGCTCAGCAGGGAGATACCCATGCTAGAGAGAGCCTTGGGCTCCATGACTTGCCAGAAAGAGAACTGCTGTGTCTGTGTGGTGCTGTAGCCATGGCTCAGGTTCACTAGCTCTGGCACGTTGCAACCTGAGCATGACTATCTGGGGGCTGTGTGGAGATGGCTTGGCCATATCTGAACTCCTCTTTCCTGCATGTCACACACTGGGTTAGAACATGGCAAGGCAGCAGTCCCTGCAGCTGCACTATGGACATGCTCTTAGCAGGCCTTGAGCAAGAGCACTGATTGCTTTTACCTTGCCCTGCAAGGAGCATCCTGACCTAGAGAAGCAGCCAGGGCTGTGTTCTGTTGCAGGTTGTACTTCACTCTCAATGCTTAGGGCTTCAGACAAGAGGGATTTAGGTGGCCCTCATGTCCTTTCTTGAGGTACCTCTGCTGGATCACATGAAAAGTGTAATGTGTAGTTCAAGCTGCATGAATGAGTCTCTGTCCTGATGCGCTTGTGACTCATGCAATCTTCCTTTTCTGCCTTCAGAGCTGTGTTGTCATGACACTCTTGGGCAATAGCAGAGCTCATCTCTAGAGAAATCTTTCTTTGGAGTGAGTTTCCAAACTGGCCGGCTATCTGGGGTTTTGTTTGCTTGCTTCGGAGCTCTCATCCCAAAATCACCAAGGAAGATAGGCAAAGCCCCATGATGGGAATTACATTCTCTTACTCAAACATTGGCTTAAGTCTCCATTTTTATCCCTCTCCTGTGCAAACATTGCCTTGTCCCCAGATTCCTCCAGCCACCCCTGTACCACACATCAAAACCACTGTTCACTCCTTTTCTGAATTGAGTGATGTAATTATGCCTCTCATCTCGCTACTGCAATGTGAAATTGGGTCCCTCTTGCTTTTGCAAAGACTTTCCAAGGAGCTTGTTCTTTGGAGAGCAAGCGCATGGAGAAGCATACATCAGCCTGTGTGGGAATGAGGTGGGGGGACACGTTGTTTTGATTTGTGTTTCTTTTTTTTCCTTTTGACTATATGAGCAGCTAAAACTTGTAACCTACAGGAGTTGGCAGCCCCATGCAGAAAATTAGCTTGGGTTGGTGGAAGAGTTGAGATCACATTTTTCTTGGCTAATTAAAGGATTAAAGGTGCAGAGATTTAGAGTGAACTGTCAGTGTGCTACAGAAGAGAGCCTTTGATGGTTGAATCTGACTTGAGATTAAACAAATTGCATTTAAATAAGAAATATGTGGCAACAGTTGCAGTTTAGCTGGGTCTCTATCATTTGCTGTCCTCCAGGGTCAGGTATCTGGTGTGCTATGACTAGACCTTCTCCTCCCTCACCAGCTTGCTTTTTCCCAAGTGTCTCTTGCCTTCATGCTTTGTAAAACTGGGCTTATTTCTTTGCCCCTGGTGCTTTGTGCAAAGGAGCCTTGCACGCTACCTTACATGATAATTATACTGCTGCCCATCATAGCAGTACCATGGTCACATCCTTGTGGTGTGTTTTGTCATCTCTCTGATTCTATTTAGGGTTGGGTTTGGGTGTTTGGTGTTTTTTTTCATCCTATCACTTTTCTTTCTGCAACTGGAGAGCTAAATACTTGTTTCCTTGTGGACTTCCTTCTATTTTTCAGTTGTGAAGCTGGTGGATGGAAAGAGTCTTTTGGGTTATGTCAATAGTTTAATGGTGTCTTCTATACAGAGTGGCTGATAAAATTCTGGAGGGGTTGTTGGTTTCTGCAGGTTAAGAGTCCTTGTTTTCTGGGTGCAATTTGATTGCCTTCAGTAAGCTACAATGGCTTGCCAGTGTTAGTCCCAACCCTACTCCCAGCTTCTCATTTAGATAGCATTAAATTCAGAGGTGCTGAGAGGCTGTTTTTAAGCCTTCCCTTTGATAGCACTTGCAGTGGTGCAAGCTCATGGTCGCTATCTCAGGAAAACGTACTTTTTGCAAGGGCAGGAATTCATCTGCACAGCATCATGCAGGGCAACAGCACATTCTGTCCACGGAGGCTTTGCACCTTTCTCTGATGCATCGTGTATGAGCTGTAAGGAAAACAGGAGTGCCGGACAGTGTGAGCCAATAACATTTTCTGATGTTGTAACCCTGTCTTGTTTTGTTCCATTTTGTTTTATTTCTTTTTAGGGAGGAAGGGTCTTACTTTTAATCGCCTTCTACCCATATGAGATTGTGAGGGGATTTTTTTTGCTCTATTGTTGAGAAGATGGAGGAAATCACAAAATTGCAACTGGTGAAAAATCTGCTGGGATTCCATAATCACTCAAAAATATGGCATTACTTACTAATTGGGTGTGGTTAGTTGGGAAATCTGACTTTAAAATTATGTTTCCCAGGGAACTATTCCCATTCTCATTGTTAACCAGTAACAAAGACTGCTTCTTGTTTGGGAAAGCAGTCTTGCTTTGAAGGGGATAGCATAGCAACCTGATCTAGTAGGTGTCCCTGCCCATGTCAGGGAGGGATGAAACAAGATGATCTTTAAGGTCCCTTTCAACCCAAGCCATTCTATGATTCTCACAAGGCATCTGTGACTTGGGATCTTCAGAAACTGCAGTTTGCAAATGGAACAGTGCAGAAGTAGTGAAATCTGCAGGGACAAAGAGCTGTTTGGTGTTTTTATTGGAAAGCCATCTTCAGATTGCAGTCATGAGGATTTGCATCCAAATCCACATTAACTGCTGTTATGTTTCCAGTTCAGTCATGCAGATGATATGATTGTCTTTCAGTTATCAAGTGAAATAAATCAATTGCTAGGTATTGAGAGACTTACTGTAATCTGTTTCCAATAATTTATAGACCTGTAACTGTCACAGAGTGTTTGGGCAATTATTCCTGATGAGCTTACCTAGCAGGCTTGCAGATTTGTCTCAGTCTGTACGAGCTGTCTGTATGCACTTGTGCATTCTTGCTGAAATTCTAAAGCAACCTAGGAATTGGCTAAAGCAGATGTGGACTGTCCTCTGTCGAAGCCTCCAATTTCTCATGTGACATGTCACCACTGCACATCATCCTTTGGCTTGCATGTCAGCTGGCATTTTCCACTCTCCTCTTGGAGACAGGAGATGCAAAACTGAAGATTTTTGTTTCTTTAAGAGGGATAGGAAGGAATGCTGCTAACATTTCACAAACTCATCGCAAGCCTTCCTCCCTTTCTAAGTGTTGCTCTGTAGAATGGGTGTCTCCCCTTAGCTGCTGCAGTTGTGTAGCTTCAGGGCTGCTGGAGAGCATGAGAAAAAATAGAGGAATAGCCCAAGCCTGGAACGGGCTGGTTGCTCTTCCTAGCAGAGATGATGCCTCAGCATTGACCTTGCTCGCTGCCTGGGGGTGAGGTGCTGTGTTCTGGAGCTGGGTACAGCTCAACAGCTGCAGCAGCAGCACTGCTGTGCTCCTCAGTGTGGTTCTTGACAAGCTGTTTCCCACGGTGTGTAGGAAAATCAAGGTCCTCAGTTCAGGAGGCACTTGAGCGAGTGCATAACCTCTAGCACGTGAATATTCCCTGTGAAATCTGTTGGGTTCTGTTGGAGTCAGCAAGGCTGCTCCCATCCTTAAAGGTAGGCATCTGCTTAAACACCTTGCTGAATCATGTCTTGACTTTGAAAGTAGGCTCGGGGGAAACCACATGAGTTGATTCAAGGACTGTGCTTAGCTAGGTCATTGAGGATGGATGGAAGGAGAGGGCTGAGAGAGAGGATCTGGGTAAAAAATCCCGGAACCTTGCGGTGCTGGTAATAGCTAGTGACCTGTGTTCTTGTCTGGCTTTCTCGACATTCATCCCCAGAGCTTAATTGTATGAATAAAAGGTTTAAAGGTTTGGCTTAGTCACCATTCATCCTAAGTATACTGGACTAGCTGTCCTAAAGCTGTCATGCTTTATTGATCTTTCTTAGATCTGAGTTACTACATCTTTATGTTCTCAGTAAAACTATGACTTGCTCACTTAGGTGTGATTTTTGTCCTTCCTAATCCTTATGTTTTCTCTGTGACTCACAACTAGAGTATGGACTCATTTGGTTTGTAGATCCAGAAAACAGAGGGGTGTTTGCAGAAATGGTTTGGTGAGTTTGAATTATCTTTCTTCTAGAAGGAGGAGAGGGCTTATATCACATGGAAGAAAGTTTGTCTCTGCTTTGTGGCTGTGTGCTAGTCTGCTGCCTCACCACTGTGGCCAAAAAAGCTTTGCTGGCTTTTCATTTAAATTGTCAATGAAATGCTCTGCAAGCAGGAGAACAATATTTGCATAGATGTAATTCTGGAAACTGAACGTAATGTGATCAGGAAACGGGACAGGCCCTGGCTGTTATCATGGAAGAGACTTGCTGGTACCTGCACTTTGTTTCAAATGTAATAAGATCTGACTCAGGAAAGTTTCCTGGATGTTAGAGAAAACTCAGTGCCCTTTTGGCAAGGGACTGACACTAACCTTTCTGCACAGCAACAAAAGACATTTCTTGCAAATTCATAAATCTATTCTGAAAGGGCTGCTCACAGTACACTGAAGATTTAGAGGGAAATGGTCTCCCTTGGAGCAGAAAGATAGGGGGGAGTGTATATGTGTGTGTGCTCAGGACTTTCTTTTTCTGAGATGGAAGCAAAGGAACAAGGCTCTTGTGTGTGCTGCCAGCGTAATCTCAGCGGGAAGACATGATGCTACTTGCAAGGTATGCACAAGACAAGACCAGAGGCGCCGCAGTGCTTGATTACTGTCAAGGGCTCAGTTGGAACTTGCCTTTGCTCTTTGGCCTGCAGCATTTATGTAGAAATTGGGGACGCTGCTGCTTGCTTCCAAAGCTTTGCCTTGATGGGTCCTGCCCACATCTTAGGCGGGGAGGAAAGGGGGGGGGGGCTCGAAGCCTATGAAGTAAACAGGAAAATTACTCACCTTAATGATGCATTTCACTGGCACTGCCACTTTGAGAGCCTGTCAGATTTAATACTTTTTGTCTTTCCTTCCATCGCCTCCCATAGGTGTCATTAATACTTTATTAGAAGGATGAAGTGGAGAGGTATCTGTACTTTCCCTCAGGTGGAATGAACAGTGGGGGAAAGGAAGGCGAGTAGGAGAGCAAGGGGATCACCTTTTTCCATCAGAGCCATTCAGTCTTTGTCAAGAGTGCACATACAGAAGACCACTCATTGACTGGCTTGGTTGGTGGCTCCTTATTCTGTTAGAGCATTCAAGTTCACAGCTGAGACCCTTGGCCTCCTGGTTAGCTATCAGCCCCGCTCCATGGGGTGTGGTGGCTGGTTCACCACTCAAAGGACAGCCAGGGAGCACTCCTCCTCTTGGTCACAACATGACATTGGAGTAGGCATGCCCAGCCAAGAAAATACCCACTCATCCATCAGCCTGCTCAAGCTGCTTGGTCCATTGTAGAGGCAGAGTGTCTTGCTCTCTGCCTAGGAAAGACCTGGTGTGTTTTGGCTGTGGATTTTAGTATAGGTAATAAGCCCTAAGTTTCACAGGGAATGGAGTCAGATTTTTTTGTGTTTTCCAAGCTGGATGGGCTGGGCTGTGGTGTCCCAGAGCACTTGCACTGGCTCTCTGACCTGTGTCTCTGGGTGGAAACTTTGGATGAAGAAAAGAGCTACAGAGGGCTACTGTGGGAGAGTCCTGAGTGTCACGTGCACAAATTCAGGATCTGAAGGTGTGTGTGTTGCACCATCTGGGGAGACGGCTCAGCCAGACCTGCCAGATTTTCATCTGGATGAATGTTGATGAAAACAGCCTCCTTTAGAAATAAATCTGGCATCCCTTGCTTGTGTGGAACTACACTATCTGAAGATGTCCTGCAGTTTGTGTCACTAATGTGCTCATCATCAGCAGGATTGTTGCTGGGCCATCTGGAATGAATAGGGAAGCCAATCCTCCATGTGAGTTATAGGGGAACGAAAGGGAGACCTTTTATGGTCGTGCACAAGGCTTAATAGGTAACAGAAGTCCAACTATGTCTTCAGTAGCACTTTAGGAAGGTAAGAAAAATATGCAAATAATTTCTATGTGAACTTCTTCAGGTGTTATTTGCCCTTTAATTAAGAGTCCATTTTATCTAAATCCAAAGTTAAGAGTGAACAGGAAAGAAAATGTATCCAGGCAAAGGTGTTAAGTAAGAGAGGTCAGAAGACATTAAACATGGTTTTAGCTTTGAATCACTTGAGTTTTCTCTCCTGTAGCTGCCTATCAGGATGAGAGTGTGAAAAGACAACCAGCTTGCACCTCCTGAGTCTGTCAGTGACCCAGCTAGGAAGATAGACCCACATTTGACACCCACATTCTTACCCTTGCAATATGCTGTCCCTGTAGCATTTTGCAAGTGGGTCATCTCTTTGGCAAGAGCCAGAATTTAGATGGAAATCTCTCACCATCTAGCAAATGGTCCTGCTTTCCAGGGTGTTGAATGGCTGGTGCTGTCTGTGGCAGAGTGCCTGATACCTCTGGGTCTGACTCTGCCCCTCAATTGCAGGCTTGGGGTGTTGCTGATTGAAAAGACTCTGTTGCCAGAACAACTGTTGTGGGTTTTTCCCTTTTTTTTTTTTTAACATGTTCTCTCATCAGCCTGGCTTCCCTCTGCTGTAACAGATACCCTACTAATGATTCACTTGCTTTCCTCTGATACATTAATGAAATTCCCTTATTTGCAGATGGGAGAACTAAAAAGAGTTTGAGTTAGGTCTTAAATCTGGCATTTTCTTGTGCCCTGCTTCCTCCCCTTGATCTTCAGCTGGTGTAGAGCTATCTGAACCTGTGACTGTATTCCAAATTGCTGAGGACCCAAAGCCTATGTCTACTCCTCAGGGGACTCTAAGACTTGACCTGCTTGTCTGGCACACTTACAGCTGACTCATGTTGATGAAACCAGGTTAGACTTAGTGGGAACAGGCTTATTTTGGAGAGCTTTAGGATTTTTGCTTTGTCATTTGTTTATCTTAATTGGGCATGCACAGAAACAATCAATAGGGATATCTTCTATGTGCTGCTGTGGTTCTTCCCTCCTTATGGTTGAGTTCATCACCCTTTAACATTCAGCAGGGGACAGAAGTGACTGGGAGATGTACTAAAAATTGGTGTCTGATTATTCCAGACAATGTTTCCTCTGGCTGGCTGGAGGTTTTGGAGTTTGGCTGGTAGGATGACATACACTTGAATGTGTGGATTTGAAACAAGTGAGATCTGGGAGGCTAATAGGAAATAAGCAGCAGCGTTCCTCTTTGGCTGAACCTGGTTTAATTCCCCACACCAAGCTAGGAGGAGGTTTGAAATGGTCAACCTGGGCTTTATTGAAAACAGTCCATGAGCAGAACAGGTTCTGGTGCTCAATACCTGAGGCTGAGGCATGTGAATCAGGAGCAGTATGTGGTGAGGTGGGTTTGCTGTTGGGAGCCTGAGTATGTTCTTTCTAGTTCATTTCTGGAGTCCTGTATAAGAAAATTCTGGTTTCCTTTAAAATACAAGTTGAATCAGACCTTTCTGAAGTTCAGGTTGAACTTCACAAATGCTCATACTGCGAGGCGTACCTACTTCAGCAGGTGGTGATCAACAGTGCTGCCAAAAGTTAAGCATACCCTGAAGTTTTTTTGCTAAATTGAGTCTTTGGAGATTTTTACCTTCATCTTTGGTTTATATGTTCTGGTGTAGTCAGTCAAATTGCTTGGAAGGTTTATTGCTGGTTATGTCACTGTCACAGTGTCTAGCTGGTGTGACACTTGGTGTCATATTAATCAACTTAGTTTCATGTAAGCAAACATGTGTGGGGTGTGTGTGTGTGTATATATACATATATTTCGTGCATTACCTGCAAGCAGGTGTGTGTATTTTATACAGATGCAAATGCTTGTAACTCCACCATAGCACTTTGCAGTGGGTTCCCCTCCTGCTAGGAGGGTTTGAAGCAGTCGAGTGACTTTTGAGGATAGTGGAGCTGGGAAAGGAGGGAAGAAATGCAATAGAGTTATTCTTGGAGCTTCTTCTACACCCACTGTAATGATTAAAAATATTTTTTACAAATTTTATTGGCTTACTAATTAATGGTCAATAATTGAAGCAGATATTTTTGCAAACTCAGTTTTAACTAACATTTTAGCCTCGCTTTGTTCATTCCTCATTATTCCACTGAACTTTAACACTTCATAGCTTTCTGGTGAGTTTGGGTAGCATGAGAGTGGACTTCCTACAGTGTGTGCTTCTTAGTGTTGTATCTTTTGGTAGTGAAACAGGCTGTGATGTTGTGCATTTGTAATAAAGAAGGTGCAGGGAGACCTAGGTATCAGCTTGCTGCCTCCCAAGCGTGGGAGGCTTTATTTGCTACACTATCCTAGAAAAAAGCCCTTTGAGGAAGCAGATATCACACAGTGTTTTATTGATGACCTGTAAACGTGCCGTATTATTGTCAGTTAATCAGCAGAGCCTATGAAAATAGTATTACAGGAAGATGCAGAGTCATAACCTGGGAGATACTCTGATGCTCTGGAAACCAGCACAGTGTCCCAAGCCTGGGGTGCTTGCAAAGTGTACGTGCTTTGGCCAGCTCTATTGCATCAGAGGAAACTGTGCTACAGTTGGGATAATTCTCGGGTGTTTATGGATGTGTGTAACCTTGTGTTTGCAAGAAGATATCCAAGAGTGTACTTCAGACCTGGAGCAATAACTTAAAATAAATGCTCCCTGTAGAAGCTTCTTTATTCAGTGAAAATTGCCCCATTATTTTGTAACGTGGGATCCCACCATCAGTGGGCACTCACTGTGGCCCACAAGGGAAGATGTTTTTCAGTATTGGCTCAGTGTTGGCATTCTGCACATTCACTCTCATTTCATACCTTCACCTCACTTGCAAAACTTCTGCTGCAAAGCAGTCTATCAGAAATGCAAATTCTTAGACATTGTTAGCACCTGAAACTTTTATTTGGTACTGCTAAAGTCTCAGCTTAGAAACTGGATACAATACACAAGCAGAGTGTGAGCTGGGCACGCAAGGTAAGGTCACTTGACAGCAGGAGTCTTATGGATTTGGTTTTTAAAGAAAATAATTTCAAAAGACTTAAATGAATAAAATAGACTAGCAGAGGAAGAGAACTAACAAAATCAAATAGTAAAATCTTCTGTTACAGCCATTATGCTGTATCAAAAAATACATGTAAAAAAATTTCCAACTTGCCTCTGAAGTTTCCCATTAGTGTTTTTTTTTCTCTTGAAACAGGATACTTCTCAGTTAATTTTTTGTTGTTGTTGTTGCTCATTTAAAGCAACCTCAAGAGGTCTTCATTTGTTGATGAAATAAGCCTGTAGATATGAAACTGAAATGTAAAAGCCCTCAAATGTAGACTTTTCAGATTTACAACTGTTTCACAGTGCAAACGTAATATGGGAAAGTACCAGTGTTATTTCTGTTATAGTGGCTTTACTGACAACATTAGGTGTGAGCGTTCCTAAAGCAGATAATACATCCTGGTCAAGGTAGTTTTGAACAAAAATCTTTGGGAAGCCTCAAGCAAGATGCTGAAGTGTTGTCATATAAATGAACGATCCCATTTTCCTAAAGATGGGAGAATCTAGGGGATGCTCCGAATTCCATATTTTGTAGAATTTGAGGGGTCTCCTACAGCATGATCATTGATGCATGTCCCCCTACATACTCTTCTCAGCCTGCTTCAGCGCTGTCCTCGCAGAGGGGGTGCGTGGCTGGGTATTAGCAAGGTGGGTGTGGGGGGGAGGACTGGACGGGAGTGCAGCGCTGTGGAGATGGCAGCGCTTGTGCATGGAGGGGGCACACGGAGCCGGCTCTCTGGCAGCTCCGCAGGGGACAACCTGTCTTTTATTCCCTTTGCATCGTGCTATAGCAGGACGCAAGAGTCGAGCAAGCGGCTGTGGGGGCAGCACCGCTTGTCCCAGCCCGGGGGCTGGGCTGGGGGCGGTGGGGAGCGGGAGGAGCGGGCGGGCGGCTCGGCCGCGGAGCTGCGCTCGGAGGGGACCAGCCCCAGGCAGCGTCCCGCTGAATCCCTGTCCGCAGGCTATGCTTCTCCGCTCTCCTCCCAGCCACCCCTCCCCTTCCCCGTTTACCTAAGCAGGTCAACAAACTTTTTTTTTTTTTTTCGTTAAGGTTTCCAAGGTGCAGCCCCAGCTGCCTCCGGTCCGGCGCTGGGCGTGCCGCCTGGCCCGGGGCACCGCGGAGCTGCACCGACACGCTCCTCCCGGCCTCTCCCGTTTCTCTTGCGGTTTCCGCGGCGCTGCCCGTCCCCACGCGGCTCGTGGGTCGCGTCCCCCCGTTCCCCCCCCTTCCCTCCCTCCGCCGTCCCCTCCGCGCTGCCGGCCGGGGGGACTCGGGGCCCACCTGCCTGATGTCAACATCTCGGAGGGTGAGGCCGGGGAGGAATGTGCCGCTCCCAGCCCGGCGCAGGTAATTAATCCCCGCGACTGACAGGTGGCAACAGGCGGCCCTTGGCTGCGGCTCCTGGGGAAAAGCGCTCGGAGGAAGGATTTTAATAGCTCAGCAGCACCGTTCGTGCGCGCCGGGAGAGGAGAGGGGGGGAGAGGAGCTCAAGGGGAAAATGAAGTTTAAGTCTCTGCAGAGACAGACGCCCTTGAGTGAATCGCTGCCCTTCCTCAAGAGGGAAAAGCAGGTGACATGGTTTTTCCTTTGCCCCGGGGCAGAGAATTTTGGTAAATGTCTGCGAAGCACTGGTGGGGCTTCAGCAGCAGCAGCATCCCCTCCCGCTCCCAGCCTCCCCGGCCGCCGCACGGTGCCTTCCCCTGCCGGGGATGGCGGGGGACGCTCGCAGGCATGTCTGGCTGATGGACTGTGGTGGATCTGTACGCACATCAGGGCTGATGATCACTGGATCTATCAGTCTTGCCCGTGTTTTGAATGTCTGCTACATCTACTAGCAGGAAGCTCCCCAGTTTTATTCTGGAGCTGCAGTAAGTCAGCTACTAAGTGGTGGGGACATCCATGTCCACAGTGCTACTGGTAGAGCTTACCTTGGACTCCCCCACTGAGCATCCTCTGGGTACAAGTCTTAAGAGTGTGTATGCATCTGCACACACGTGTATCTGGTGTGCTCCCCATGCCCTCAACAGCGTTTAGTGAATGAAAAGTTGAATCACTGTACATCAAAACAAAACCATAAGGTGCGTGCATAAATCTCAAATTTATTCTTAGTAGGTAGCTTCCTTTCTTCCCACTGCCTTTTTTTTCTTAAAAGGATAAACTTTATGCAGGTGATTTTCTGTTTGTTTGTGACTCTCCTTGTTCTTACTTGTGAATACTTTGGTGCAAGTAAACGTTGTTTTCTCACTCTTCTAACCTGTTCTTTTTTCCCCTTTCTTGGAGTTTGATAGAGGAGAAAGCATAGCTGACTGACGGCTTTGAAAGCACCAAGTAAAATGAATCCAGTGTTTAACTGAGTTGAGCTAAAACGTGACTACTTGAAAGAAGTTTTCAAAAGATTTGAAAGACCTGTTGATCTGAGCAGAGGCTCAGGGAGCTGTCACACCATAAGCCAACCTCTGGGATCACCTTCCAGTTGACATCTATCAGCATTCACAGAGCTGACTGAACCCTGCTCCTTTTAAAGACTTAGGGGCCATAATCCCTTGGCTAGATCAGATGGTAAAACAGATATTAGAAGTACATTTCCAAAGTAGTGTTTGGGGAACTTCACTGCATTAGAATTTTGCAGGGGAATTGAATGCTCAATGAAAAGCCATTGCAGCTTGTATTGCACCGGAGACTTCTGTCTTTTGTAGCAAAAATTCTCCATTTGAGAGATGAAAAGTGTTTTTTCTCCTTTTAAGTCCTTTGTTGACACACTTTCTGGAGAAGGGGCTTGCTGAGAAATCAGACAGGTGTTGCCTGATGGTAGCTGGCGTGTGTGTATTGTAATACTGAATTACCAGCCAGGGTGCCAAGAGTGGGTAATACAGTATGTCTGCACAGGCAGGTGGGGAGAGGGCAGAGCTGCAGGCACTGGAATGTTTTCTTCTTTCCTTTTTAAAATATATTAAGCAAAAAGCTAAATTCACTGGTGTTCTTAGCAATCTCTTGAAAACTGCTTATTTGGGCATGATATGCAGCACTCAAACCCCAAAGAAAAGTAAGAAAAGTCTGAGCTAAAGCTCTTTCCTCTCCCTCTTGAATGGATAACACATTGCCAGGCTCCACTCTTTTGTCTTAAGTAGCTTTGTGGTCCGTATGACTGGTAGAAGTGGTGTTTGTTCTCCTCAGGCTGTTGGCACAACTTTTGTTCCTGCTGCTAGATAATGACTTTTGTGATCTTGCTGAATGATAGGCTTGTTGTTTGGGTCAAGCTCACTTTTGGTATGTTTGCTCCTAATTAATTTTGTTTTCCTACTCAAGCAAGCAACAGGAATGCACTGATTAGTAGTCATTCTGGGAATTGTCTCATGATCTTATTCTTCATAGAGTGAGCATTTGTCAGTTCCCATAGGAAAATGGTGGGCAGAGGGTCTGTCACCTCCTGCAAGGTGGATGGTTTGAGGACCACTGGGGAGAGGCAATTGTGCTGAGAGGGGTGACCCTTGCTTGCAGCCGCTCTCTGAATGCACAGACAGCTCCTTCCTTGGGTTTGGGGTTGGGTTTTTAAGTTTATTTGCTTTGAAATCTATATATAATATCCTGTCTTGCTTCGTGGATATAGCAATTATCACTGATCCAGTATGAAGCCACCACGACCTAGTTGTTCACATCTATTTATGCCAATAGATGGCTGGGCATCAGGTTACCCACGGTTGCAGCAAAGTTGACAGGGTGGGAAACTCAAGCCCCTTACTGTCTGACAGCAGGTACCCCGTGGACAGATTTACACCAGTGTTAAATGACCAGCCACTCAATGATTACACACTTGCGGGCAGCCATGCCTGGGGTAGATGTGAAATCGTGGCTGTATGCCATGTCCTCAAGCCCTCTGTAGTGCCCGTGAGGCTTGAACTCTTCTCACAATCGGGTGGCAGAAAGGCAGTGCAGCCCTCCTGCTGTCTTGCCCACCTCTCTGCTGGGTGCACTGCTTGCCTCCCTGTGCCATGACCATGTACTGAAGCAGAGGTGGGCTCCTGGTCACCCTCTTTTTCTGACATGCCAAATTCAAGGTGTTGGTCAGAGCTCTTCAGTCTGCCCTGTGGTTTGGGGACATATGTATGTATCTTTGTTGGACAGGCTTGTTCATTGTGACCCATTAGTGCTTGGCTGTTTGTTGTCTGTGAATTTGAGCTGCAGGTTTGATACTTTCCTTGCTGGTTGTAGCCAGAGAGGTTTGTCAGTGGAGGTGCCGAGGGGTGGGTGAGGAGCAGTTCCCTTCCTTTGCTGGCATAGGGGCCACACTCTTTGATCTG
Source organism: Brachypteracias leptosomus (assembly GCA_013401335.1). Taxonomy (NCBI): domain Eukaryota; kingdom Metazoa; phylum Chordata; class Aves; order Coraciiformes; family Brachypteraciidae; genus Brachypteracias; species Brachypteracias leptosomus. The sequence goes on from VYZX01000881.1 coordinate 435,587, forward strand.
GAGCCTTGATATTCACGCTGGTGTTGGGCACCTCTCCTGTCTTTCTGAAAGCAGTGATTTATTTATTTATTTCCCCTCTCCCCCACCCCCCTTTCCTGTAACCCCAGCTTTCTCTCTTTAAAGATATTATACATAAATTACAGTCACCACCAACACTCCTGATCCGTGACGGCGGGGCGTGTATCTCCTTCCATTTGTTCAATTCTCCGAATGCCTGCGGACACCGGACACGTTGGCTCCTGGCGTGTGCTGTGCCCTCCCTGCACCATCACACTTCCATATTTATGCTTTCATTTAAGCCCATCGCCTCTGAGCGCCCAATTTCTTTACACTTCAATGATGTTAAGGCATCCAAGCGATTAGTTGGCTTTTTGAGATTTTTGAGGCTTTCTGTCCTTGAAACCTTCACAAAGCGAACTGATGGGTTGAGGGAAACAATGCTTTCTAAATTTTCTTCCTCTTTCAAATATAAATGATTCTTTTCCTACCTCTCGAGATGAAAAGACAACACAGTGAGCTCACTCTTACCTTCAGCAAGGAATTGCTTTTTAATTAAAAAACAATAAGGAATTTCAGGTTAAAAAGATGTACGATATAAATCACCATCTAGATCTGTTTCGCAACTTTTTTTTTTGTAATTGTTTGGCATGTTCCCCGTTTCCGCGGGCTGGGTAAATCCTTTGTAGGTTTAATCTCTAGCCTGCAGGCACATAAAATACATTGCACAATTTGGCCTTTGCATTTTAAAGAATTTTTTTTCTTTAGCTTAAATACCTGCAGCACCTTCTCTGCCATATGGCAGGGTGGCGTTGAGTGAGGAGGGAAGGGACTGGCTTGGCTTATTTTTAATCCCTCTCTCCTCCTCAGTGTCTGGCCCAACTTTGTTTTTTCCTAAGTTAGCAATGTGTACACTTTGAAATGCAAATAATCCCTGAATATCGTTAGCTAATCCTTCTGCTGCCACATCACCCACCACCCACCCATGCTTGTGCTGGTTCTTCTCATCCTGAGAGCATGGATGACCAAGTTCTGCTCTTGACTGGTATGAATCTGTTGATGCTCTGTTTGAGTAGTTGGGATTAGAGGTGTATCTTCCACAGCTGCTAGAGGCATTCTTTGAGAAAACAACCACCTTGAGGCTTTCACTTTTCTTTCTCTACAAGATCCGAAGAGATGGAAGTAGGGAAATGCAATTCCTGTGGGTTGCGTGGTTAGAGTTACAGGGAGAGCTTGGTGCTCATGAATGTCTGAGCACCAGGAGAAAACTGAACACCTCTGGAGTGCAGTACTGATGAAAACTGCCGTATTTTGAAAGACCCTTGTACAGCAGGGGAGAATGGGGAGTTCCCTTCATGGGGGACATTTGGAAAAATGGGTTTGGGTTACATTGTACTGAACCACATAAGAGTTTCCTTGCAACCACTCCTGCTAGGCACATGCCCTTATTTCAGTGAGGTTTTCTGAACAGAAACCCATGGTTGTGATTTAGATCTCACAATGGACATGGTCTTTAAGTTGTTCAACTCTTCTGACCTTTGATTATTTTTAAAAAGACATTCTTTTACTTTTTTATCTCTTTTGTGGACATAATGCTTTGAGTTTAAAAGCGTGGAGATTGCTACAGAGGTGGTCAGCAGAGGTATGAGATGCTTTTAAAAAATGACTGAAATGTCAGATTTGGTACAAATCCCAGATTGGTCAGGGTCTTGCTTTCAAGCACTGTTCAATTCCAAAGTTCATGTTGTTATTCCATCCTTCTGCAGAAGTAGGAGGGCCTCTTACAAAACAGGATGAAACACTTTACGTCTGTGGTTTCCAGCGTCTCCAGGATTACAGGGTGCTTTGAAAAGAATAGTGTCTGTTTTGTTAGGTGGGTAACGTGTGTCCCTTGGGAGAGGGGGGTGGGAGTGCTCAAGAGAAATAAAGACTTTATTTGTTCGTGTAAAAGCAGTGTTCTTTATCTGAAGATTTTTGCCTTTGGGAAAACTAAGATGTAGATTTATACTCTGCTATTCTGAAACAGGTAAAGCTGTAGGGTTTTTGCCACTCGTTCTGGAAGCGTGGCCATTGTGTGAACAAATGCAATGCACACATAGTAGCTGGTGCATTCAGTTGTGTGCAGATCTATCTCCTTCCTTCTGGCATACCTCCATCACTAGCTGAGCATCCTGACTCTCTCTTGCTTTTTTTTTTTTTCACCCAGTATTCCACTGAACTGAAAAAGCTGTACTGCCAAATCGCCAAGACATGTCCCATCCAGATCAAAGTGATGACCCCACCACCTCAGGGAGCTGTCATCAGGGCTATGCCAGTCTACAAGAAAGCTGAACATGTCACTGAAGTGGTCAAGCGCTGCCCAAACCACGAGCTGAGCCGGGAGTTCAACGAGGGTAAGGAGGGCAGTGCTCTGCTGGCAGTCCCTCTCCAGAGCTGCTTGGCTCATGAGCAGCCAGTGCAGGGATTTGGCAGCAGCTTCACAGCAAACCTCCCTGCGAGGTCTTGTGCAGCTTTTGATTTCCTGTGCTTAGCAGGAAGCTTAATACTACACTTGAGCTGTCCCTGTGCGAGCACGTCCTTGGGAAGAAAATACTGAAATAAACCCCTCGCCTGCCCAGGTTGGATGTCTGTCCCCATGGCAGGCAGTGCCCTTCTGGCAGCCTCTCCCCACTCTGCTTCTGCTCCCACAGCTGTTCTTGTGCTCAGGAATGAGCTTCCATGTTGCTGGGACAGGGATCCAGTAACAGGATGCAATATCATCTCCAGTCCTTAATCCACGCCTCACAGACGGAGGGGCTGTTTATCTCTAGCAGGATAATGCCAAGTGCCAGCATCAACTGTAGGCAACCTTCCTGTACATTTAACGCTATCGGTTCAGTATTAATGTTTTAATCTTTTGCTTGCTTCTCTTCATGTTAGTGAAGAAGCAGCTGTTTTAAAAATGTCCTGGCGTTTTCTGCAAACTCATGGGCTGGGCTCCATTTATGCCTTGGCTGCTTAAGTTCACATAAGTTCAGATGAGCATCTGTTTTATTCTACGTGCATTATTTATCTCCTACTGTAAAAAAACCCGGTTGGTGTCAGTTAGCAGGATGTCTTAGGAGCCTGGATCCCTTTGCTGGTTTCAGTGCAACCAGCTAGACAAGCACAAAAATAAGCAAGGACTTGGGAGTATAAAATCAAAATAGATTCAGATAGTTCTTCAAAATCATTTTTCATATTAGAAAGTGCTTTTCTGACACAACTGGATTTTTTTGGATTGATATGTGGTTCAATAATGGAGTTTTAAGAATGAAAAAACCAAAAACTATGGATTCTTATTCTGAAATAATTCATTCTCTAGAAATATGCTGTGTTTTTAGGAAAAGAACAGTTCAAACAGTAAAATTCTTTAAATGAACCCATAATAGACTTCTGTCCTACAACATACAACTAAATTCTGAGAAACACTGAAGAAAATTTCCAGAAAGGAAACTTCTTGGTTTAATTATTGGAAAAGGGCCTAGAAACAAATAAATTCTCCTTTCTGCTATTGCTGTAAGCAAGCATGATTTTTCAAGCTGACCATTAGTTAAATGCATATTTTTCTTGCTGCTTCAACCTTTTTTTTAGCTCCTTAGGATCAAGACTGATAGGGGGGAACAGAAGAGAGCTAGCAATTGAATGGGGAAAAGAGCAGGAATTGAAACTTGAAGGAATTTGCTTTGTGTATGTGTTGTGGGAAGGAAAAGAAAGGCTTTCAGCTGATGTGAAAATCTAACAGGGGATTATCTGATGGAAGAGTTGCTGTGAGCTGCCATTCAGTTGGCATTTGGGCTCTCTTACCCTGAGATCTTGGAAACCTATGTACAAGTTTACTCACAGGTGTCCAGTGTTAGCTTGAGAAAGTCTATGTTGCCTTTGATGTCTGGCAGCAGGGACCTTGCAAAGGGATGTTTAAGGGCCAGGAGGGATGTGTGTGCTCCGATAGACCTCTGGGGTCAGGTGCGGGGGTTTCTCTTGGCAGAAGATCTTGCTGCCCTGTGCATGGCCATGCTTCACTGAACGTGTCTCTTGTTTTTTGTCCCCTTGCCCTTGCAGGGCAGATTGCGCCTCCCAGCCACCTGATCAGGGTGGAAGGGAACAGCCATGCCCAGTATGTAGAAGATCCCATCACTGGGAGGCAGAGCGTGCTGGTCCCCTACGAGCCGCCCCAGGTATGTTATGACCTCAGGGTGGTGGCTTCCCAACAAAGGGGTGGGGGTTGTAACCCTAATCAAAGGAGCCAAGATCTTGTACGTTCTCCACCTTCATCACAATGAATCCCTTCTTCCCCTTTGTCAGAAATGAGCTTTTAAACACCCTCTTTATTCCTTGAGAGCAGGAGTTCTTAATTTCTTTTAAGGAAGCCTTGTGGTGGGGCCTATGTCATGCTAGTCTGTTTGCAGCAGACCTGTGAAAATACAAGAGGAGAGCCTGGAAAAAGCAGAGCTTTCCATCCACCATCTCTTCTGCTCATCCCCTTTGTCTCATACAGGTTGGCACGGAGTTCACAACAGTCTTGTACAACTTCATGTGTAACAGTAGCTGTGTGGGAGGTATGAACCGTCGCCCGATCCTCATCATCGTGACACTGGAAACCAGAGAGTAAGTAGTGCATAGAATCATAGAATGCTTTAGGTTGGAAAGGACCTCTAGAGGTCATCTTGTCCAACCTCCCTACACAAGTAGGGACATCTCTACCTAGATCAGGCTGTTCAGAGCCCCATCAAGCCTGACCTTGAATGACTCCAGGGATGGGGCCTCCACCACCTCTCTGGGCAGCCCATTCCACAGATCTATCACCCTCATATTAAAGAACTTTTTTCTAATATCCAATCTAAATCTATCCTTTCCTAGCCTAAAACCATTAATCCTTGAAATCATGAGTGTAGTCCTCTGCTTGAGAGGTGGTCTTCTGGCTCCTCTTCTACACAGGGCAGCATTGCACATCCTCAGGGACTGTTTGGTGCGAGGAGCCATAGGATATTTTTCAAATCTTTGTAAGTGGGAGTTGCCCAACACCTGGGACATACTGACTGGAAAATGGGAGGTTTGGGTCTGTCTGTACATAGTCTGGTGTGAAGTTGAGGGATGCTGCTGCTGGCCCACATCTGAGCTACCAACTGATGTGTCCTCTCACCTCTCTTCCCAGTGGGCAAGTCTTGGGGCGCCGATGTTTCGAAGCCCGCATTTGTGCTTGCCCAGGCCGGGATCGCAAAGCAGACGAGGACAGCATCCGCAAGCAGCAAGTCTCCGACAGCACAAAGAATGGTGATGGTACGAAGCGCCGTAAGTAGCTGGCAGAGCTGGGCAGATTGCAAATTGTGCTGTCACCAGGTGCAGGTGCAACCCCGGCGCTTGTGCCATGGGGCAGAATGGTGCTTGTGCATGGGCTTGGAGGCACCAGGGTGTTAGACATCTGTTCTTCTGGGGTCAATCAGCCTGAAAGATGAGCTGGTGTTCATAAAACAGCATCGGGCAGTCTGGGTTTGCAGGCTCCCTCACAGTGCTGCCTGTGTTAGATGACCCCTGCCAGCAGTGGCTGGAGGAGCTGTTTATTTGCTACCCTCAAGGTGCACAGCTGGGATTCTGTAACCACATTTAGAACCTCTACTGCTTGTTTGGGACTGTGCTGCTGTTCTCTGCTCCTTCTAGCCAGTGGCTTGTGCTGCAGCATGTGGCTTCTAGCCACAGAGATCTAGGTTAGGACTGCATGTAAACCCTTCTGTGCATCCAAGGTGCTCTGGCAAGTGGCCTCTCCCTGTGCTCTCAAGACATGCAAGATGTGGAAACCCAGTTTTGGCTTCCCACCTATGCTCAGTGTTGGTACTAGGCTGAACAGCAAGGCAGTAGGTTTTAACAGGAGGCATTTTGGAGGGGGCTTCTTTTTAGCAGTGAATTCTGCGTGCTCCCTTGCCTGTTGTCTCACCTCATGGATCACCAAGAGCTCCTGAGCACTGCAATATCAAAGCTCACAGCCTTTCCTGCAAAAAGCCAGTGCTTGTTCTAGGTACAGCTTGCTGGGATTTTTCTAGTGCTCCTTGGCTGATGTGTTTCCCCGAGCAGGGTGACCACTCAATGTCTGCCTTAGGAATCCAGGCACTGCAAGCACAGTTCTGGAGTGGCTCAGGCAGAAGACCCTTCCAGAGCACTGCAGATCTCAGCTGGCCATGCACTTCTTGTCTCTTTTTGTATCTCTTTTTTTCTTTTTCTTCCTTTTTTTTTTCCTCTAATGGGATATTTTGGGGTTTTTCTTCCAGCTTTTCGACAAGGAACTCATGGCATACAGATGACATCTATCAAAAAGAGACGTTCCCCAGACGATGAGCTCTTATACTTGCCAGTGAGTTCTCTCTATCTTTGCATTTACTCTGTTTAGTATCTTCCTCAGTAACTTGAGTCAGCAGCTCACCTAGACCTCAGAGAGAATGGATATGGATATTTATTTGTTTTTAACTCCCCAGAGCTACCCATTTTAAATACACATTTCAAACAAAAAGTATGAAACATCACATTAGCTTCTGCTGAGAGCAGCTTGTGCAAGGCATATGAGGATATTCCCAAGGGACCTGTCTGTCCTGGTGGAAGTGTTGTCTCAGAGACCTAACTGGATTTCCTCCTCTGTCATTTCTGGGTCTGTGGCGCTTGAGCTTTCTCTAGAGATAATGAGTGTTGTCTTACTGACAAAGATGGATACTTCTGTGGTTTTTATATGTATTTCCATTGTAATGTAGTGATAGAAGTGAAATATGCTGTAGAAAGTATAGGATCAGAAAGGGCAAGAAGCATCCGTATTTGGCTGTTTAGCTGCTTCCCCATGAGCCATATTTAGTTGGATAAATCACAAACCATGGTGTGCTTAGAGAAGGGAGATCCAAATCCAGCACCCAAATTCAAGTACTGTTTTTCCTCGAGGCATGTAAGATTCATCACCAGATCTGCTTACATCTGAGGCAGGTAAAGACATTTTCTGTCTAACAGATTGGATCAGACTATTGCTTCTGGTTTGTGTAGATTTACATCGAGCCGGGTGGCAACCCCAATACATTCATTAACCTGCAGTGTCAGATTATTGCTCTTCAACATTATCTGCTGTAGCTCTAGCACAAGGCTTAGTGGTTTTATTGCATACACATAGTGTATAAACAGAGTATTTGCATCCTGCTGTGGTTGTTTACTTGACTTCATCTAAAACTTCCTAAGGTAGCTGTTACTAAGAACTACAGATGCAGTCCCTCAAGGCTCTTCTTTTTCCCCCCTTTCTTTTTCCCATGATCCAGGTGAGGGGACGGGAGACATATGAAATGCTACTAAAAATCAAAGAGTCCCTGGAACTCATGCAGTACCTTCCCCAGCACACGATTGAGACCTACCGGCAGCAGCAGCAGCAACAGCACCAGCACTTGCTCCAGAAGCAGTGAGTATGAGTGTGCTTGCAGTGACCTGTGCAGTGAGGGTGGTGGGGAAGGGGGAGAGAGGAGAGAGACACAGAAGGCTTCTGCATAGTTGTTCATAGAGATGTGGTGCTCAACCAAGGGCCATGCCTTGTATGAGCACCAGAGAACTGTTGGCAAAATCCTTTCCAACAGCATAGCTACTTGTTGGCACTGCAGGCAGAGCTGGTAAAAATCAATGCCAGGGCTTTGCCAAAGCCAAGTTTCTGTACAGAACTTGAGAGACTCTGAGTTTGAGATCCAGATTTGATGACCTGGGTGATCGGACAAAGCAGTTGTCCTTCCCAGAGTGCACATCCTGACTGCTTGCAGGTTCCTCCTCTAGTCTCTTGTTCCACACGATTGGAGAGTGAATGAGGACAGGCTCAGTGCCTCGTTTCTGACCTCCAGCCAGAACCCAAGGTGCAGTGAAGCTGGGCAGTGCCACTGAACAGCCTGCAGACAGGAATGTGCCACATCTGTGTGCCCAAACTGGGGAGCACAGCATGGATGTGCTCATCTCTCGATTGCTCCACAGGAACAGCAGCAAACATGGAGCCATCTCCATGCCTTCTCCAGGGTATCCATCTGAGCATCTTGCCAAGAGCATAGGGAGCTGGGACTGTGAGCTCCAGCTTGGGCAAGTGCTTGAACTCTGGTGCTGTTGGAGGGCTGGTGTCTTGGTGGACTATAAACACTGTAGGTTGCTCAGCTATAAAATGGGAAGCTGAAGATCGGGAGTAAGGGTGAAACATGTAAGAATTACTTTATGATCAGTGGGTGCTTCAAAGAAAGACCCTACATGTGCACTTTTAAAGTGTTTTTAAAAACTGTACTTTGTCACTGACTCTCCATGTTGTACATGAGGAATTTTCCATCTGGGCAGACACAGTCACTGTCTGAGCCCAGCTGGCAGGGCTGCGCCAGGGTTGCTCTGGGTGGTGTAAGTGCCAGGAGGATGGGGGGGGAGAAGGGCCAAGTGTCTGGTTTCCATTTTACCCTCTGTTCCAAAGCTTTGCAGCTCCAGAGGCTGGGTCAGAGAATGACTTCCCAGACAGACCGTAAGCAGTGTCACTTGTGGGCATTGCTTCACCTGCTGTATCGGGTGGCAGAAGGTGGCTGCCCGGGCTGTAGGTGGCCGCCAGCGGTAGTGCTCAGCATCTCAGGCGTTCCTGCTGGTCAGCTCACGCGTCAAGAGGCTGTGGGTATAACTCATTCCTCTACAGAGGTTAGCACGAGGCCAAGGCACCACATAAGTCCCACTTGAGCCTGTAGGGATTTATTTTGGTGCCTTGGCCTTGTCTCAGGACTTCTGCAATACCACGGCTTTCTGCCAGTTCCCTGCATGTGTTCACATTTCGACCTGTGTGTTTTTAGTGTCAGCTGGAGTCTTGTGGAGGTGTGAAAAAAGCCTTGTGCCAAAATGGCTGGAGCATCCAGGGGCTCTGGACTCTTTTGTGGGGCACTTAAAATTCTCATTATTTCTTTTTTTTATCAGTCATCCGCACTGTTTGTATATGCTCTAGCTTCTATTTACTAGCTCCTAGGCATTGTGGCCTTAGCTGCGTGGCTTCAGAGCTCCACCTGAACTCCAGCCATTTCAGTTGAGAAATGGTTTTGTAAGCAGAAATGGACGGCAGCAGATGACAGCTTTCACTTGGTGCTGACAGTTGCTTTGCCATAACTACTGTTTTCATTCTTCCTATATCAATAGGATGGGTTCCTGGCAACTGAGGTTGGTATTTGTGTTACCTTTAAGACCAGCACGTATAAGTCCAGCTATTTAATTTAATGAAACTTCTTTTGGCATGTCTCCTGGCACTTGTCCAGTTATATATTCATTTTTCTCAGCTGCTGAGTGTGCTCAGATACTGGGGAGAAAGATTAAGAGCTTTTAAGGATGCCAGGAGTGGGAAGAAAAATAACTTCCAGTTTTGTCCAGAGCTGCTGCAGTTGTCTCTGCTGACAGCCTGCCATCAAGCAGGGACCTCTGTGCTCAAATGCATGTTAGGTGCAGTTGGGTTCTGGTGCTTTTTCCTTGATAATTCAGGATATGACTTTATTTCTGAAGGAATGTGTTAGTGGCAAAGGGACATTTAGGCTAAAAAGACTTATAGGTGCAATTGCACCTCAAAAATCAGAAAGGAGCTCCAGGTCTCTATGTGAGAATGGGGGGAGAAGACACTTGGTAGGAACTGATTTGGGTAAGAGCAACCTTGCATACGAGCAGGTTGCTGGGAGATGTCCAGCTACTGCTTCTTCATCAGGCTGGTCAAACTGAGCAGCATGGTGACTCCTTTCCAAATTTGTTCTTGCTTTAAAAGAAAATGCCTTTTGCTTTGTAAGTAGGGATGTACTTTCAAAATCATCTCTGTTGGCTTTCATTCAAAGTGTGTGTTAAAACTAGGAGCTGGAAAAGTGCATATGCAGTGACCAAGTTCAAATGTATGGGAAGCTGTAGGTCTTACCAGAGCTCTGAGGGGCTGGGGTGTTTGTAAGCTGCCTTTGGCTCTTTCTTCTCAAAATGTAGCTGCATCCACATGTACTCCACAGTCAAACCTTGATGGAGGGATTGCTTGATTTTTCAGTTTACTGTTCTGAGCAATGATGAACATGGAAAAGGTATCTAGGTGTGTGGGAAGAACTTTCCCTTTCATTCCTACAACATGAAAACCTTCATCTTTGAAGAGTAGGAAATGCAAGGATGAGATTATAATGGTCAAAAACAGTTTTAAAACCAGAAATCAGTTATTTTGGAAAACAACTACATAGTTGCTCTCGTGCACGTACAGACCAGCATTGCATTTAGCAGGGCAGCAGATGCAGCTGTCTTACTGTTCTGGAATAAAAGGGACAAACCTGGTGAAAATTAGAAAGCTTTGAGTCCCATAAGTTGACCAATATCCTGCAATGCTCCATGTTGTGCTGGACCACAATCTTTCTCTGTCTCATCTCCTCTCTCTGTTTGCTCCTTTGTGCATGGTTTTATCTTGTTTACTGTTATGCTAAATACCTTCATGATCATAGGAGGGAAGGGTTTTTTGCTGCAGTTTCTATTCTTCCTTTTTCATTGCCAAATCCCGGGGCCTGTATTTGCACACCACATTTATTTAGAAGATTCCCTTTTCATGATCTGCCACCATTTGTTTAAAACATGGATTTGTCAGATACCAGAAATGGCCCATGTTCTGTTGGAGAGGGAAATTTTCTTCATATTTTCTTCCTCTGCTGTGAAACGCATTTACCATCAGTATTCCCAGGGAGTATCTTCACAGCCTTTAAAGGGTTTCATTGGAAAACACTTTTTTAATATTCAAGAACATTTCCTGTGGTGGATTTCCCCCTGCTGAGCACTGTTTTCAGAACAGTCTTTATTTCAATTGGCTGTAGCATAAAATCACAGAATATCTCAAGTTGGAAGGGATGCATAAGGATCATCAAGTCCCACTCCCATGATTGAAGGGTTTTCACAAAGTCTTCCAATGGCTGCCAAGAAGAGGGCTCTTATGTCCGAGAGGGATCTTGGATCCCAGCAAATGTTTCTCATCAGCAAGGCTTCAGCTGCCAGCCCACTGGCTGCCTTTCAATCTAGTGAGCAGCACAGCTCATTATTCCAATGAGAAGGAAGTAAGCTGGTAAGTAAGGTGTGACAGAGCCAAGCTATCCAGGGGCTGGAGCGCTCTAGCTAAGATGGAAGCTGCATAGATCCTGGTGCTTGCTATCATGGGGAGCAGGCTGGTGGGGAAGATATTCTTTGTACCTCCACCTAGTTACTCTCATTTTTGGTGTGGAAGCTGATGGTGGGGTTTTGCATGGTTTGGTTTGGTTTTGCAGTGCTGTGCTTGCATGTGTTGTGAACTCCAGGCACTTGGATAGTGTTCTCACTAGGGAATTGCCAAGATGAAAGCAAGCATGAAAAACCATGGGGTTAGGTATATGAAGATGTGCTGCTTTTACTTTTCTGGCTCAGAGGGTGCAGTGCCTTCTGTATCAGCTGGCAGCCCAAGGACCCCTTGGCTTTACTGCAGAGAGTCTCCTGGCTTTGAAAAGGGAAGTAGTTGAGATGTAATCAATATGATCCTTCCACAGTAGGCACCATTCTCTCTCCCTAGCACCAGCTTCTGTATTTTAAGTAATTGAAGTTTGAAGTAGGCTCAATGGGAGCTGCTTCTCTTTTTTTCCCCTTTGGCTGAGTGATTTTTTTCCTCTTGTACTTGTCTCTGGGAACAGTATTGAGGTACTATTTTCACCCACAAGACTAGGACACAAAAATCAGATTTCTCTATCAACTAGTTATTTTCTCTTCCTTGCCAAGCACTCACTTGGTCAGGGACTTTCCAGCTTTCTAAGTCTCCCTGTCACATTCCCTCACTGTAGGTGCTAAGACATCTGCTTTTCCCCTCCTCCAAAGCCCATACTGTGATCATGAAGGTGGAAAGTGACTGTCTCTCTCTCGGTGGCTGGTGAAGGGTTCTGTACATTCATCTTTCTCTTTTCTCTGGTTCCTTCTCTACAGTCTCCTTTCGGCCTGCTTCAGGACTGAACTCACGGACTCAAGGAGAGACCCTCCCAAACAGACCGATGCCATCCTAAAACATTCCAGCCCCCCAAACCCATCAGTATATCCATGAACCAAGCTGGTGGGATCACTTTGCCCAGCTGGTGGGACTAGGAACAGTGGGGCAAATATACAGCCTGATAGCAACAGAGTAAATAGTGAGAGTAAGCTTCTGAAGGGACTCAAGCTTTGCAAAAACAACAGATGTTTCTACAGACCTCTTAGCTGTAGCCTGTAGAATGGGGAGGTCAGGAACCACAACGTCGTCTGTCTTGGTGTAACGTTTTTCTCCTGTTTTTGTAACGTGTTGATACTCTTTCCTCTTCTGTATTTGTGAAACTCAGCAGGGTTTCTCTGAGCAGGTCTCAATTTTAAAATGCCTTGTCTTGTTTAAATTAAAAAATTGTGTTCATGGGTTGAGGGGGATAGAAGAGGGGGTGTGTTTAAACAGTCTGTGATAGTCAATCTGGCTTGTTTTAATGCTGGTCATGCGATAATAGTGCAAGTATCACAGAATCACAGTAGCTGAAGTATTTGTACTGCTGGACAGAGGGAGGTAATAATAATTACATGAATTGGCACTGGTAAGAAATCCAATTTTTTTTTTTCCTGTAGAAATACCTGCTAATTTGGCATAATGAATGGTTTCCCCTTATTTCTAATCTTAAATAGTCTGATCTAAAATACATCAAAATTGTAGATAAGATTGGGTGACTTTTGTACAAGCATTGCTGGCATTAATCTAGTTTTGCTGAACTTAGGAAGATCACTCCTGACTGTGAGCTTGATCCAAGTGGTGGGCTGAGCTGCACAAGTTGAATGTGAGGTAGAAGACTTTATATGTAATGACATCCATGCGTGCCAAGTGTCCCTGTCCCTTTACAGCTGAGGGTGTAAAGGGCAGTGTCCAAACCTGCTCATTGCCCTACCTGTGAAAAGGGGTCAGAGCTTGCCCCTTTCCTTGCAGATATTCAGCACTTATTAAATGTTGCCTTAGAGTTTTCATCAACCCTGCTACAAACCTCATAGTTCAAAGGAAAGCGGTGCCAGCATGTGCTGCAGTTGACTCAGCCAGGTGGCCTCAGGCCATGCTCACTTTGTCCACTAATGCTGCAGCCAGTGGCTTTTGCTGATTGTGTCCATGAAGTGCATCCTGGATCAATAGTGATGGGGACCTGTGTGCCTGCAGTGCAGTCCATGCTGAATTTATTTGGGGCAGGTGCATATCCAGCTCTGAGACACTTGTAGTTAGGCACAGCCTGAAGGGAAGATGCCTCCCAAATGCAGAGTGGGCCTCCTGGCCACCCACCAAGGAAAAAGCCTGATGTGGTGGGAGAGGACTCTTATCTCTGAACATCACATCATCTGCTTCCAGGCAGCAGAGCTGTGATCTGAGCAGGCGATGACTCGTACTAACATCTTTGAAAGCCATATCCCATCTCTGGATATCTCCTTCATTGTCTTAGCAAGACTTGTTCTACCATAGCAGTGTGGAGGAGGGCTGATGAGAGCCCCCAACATTGTGATTAAGTATAAATAATAACTAATTAAACTCCAGTAGTAACTGTTTAATGCAGTTGTAGCTTTACCATCATTCCTTGTGTAAAGCTAACCAAACCAAGTGCCTCTTTACTTTGCCTGGAAACTCTGGGAAGTACTTTGAGATCACAAAGCAGATAACTATTGCTCTGTGCCTTTTAATTTGGGAGAAAAAAGACAATGCAATTCCTCTTCCTGGGAGAGCTGGGAATCCGAACTGCAAATGCAGCCCAGACATAGGATTATGCCTAGCACTGTTAATGTGTCCTTCCAGTGAAGGTTTATTCCTGGATCTTGGTCTTGTCTGTTTGTGGATAGCAATTTGGGAATACTGCAACAAGGATACGCTAATCTGTATCTAGAGCTCTGCTCCAGAGCCTGTCCACCAGCAAGTTTGAGAAAGCAGCCCACCAGAAGATACAAAGCATCCACAGCCCACATGAGGAGGTTCCAGCTCATATTCCAGTTCATCATCTGATCTGACCTCTAGGAAATTTCTTGTACCATGATGGGCAATACAGCACCTGAGACTTCCTCCAAACAAGAATGTAAATTATTTGGATCCCACTGTCCTCTGGAAAGGCTTTCCAATTTGTCCTCCTTACCTATAAGAGGTTGATTGTGAAACTGGTCTTAATGGTGACTTGATTTGCTCTCTAGCTACAAGGCATTTATCTTAGAAGGCACATTTTTTTCCTAATTTTTTTTTTTTTAATCAAATAACCTGGAGCTGGAAGCAATTGGAGTTGCTTCGTAGTCTGTCCTCTGCAGATAAAACAAGAAAACTTTTTTCCTAGCTCTTTTGATTGCTTCTTTGTCATCTCAAGGGCTTCAGAAGAGCAAGCTTTTTCCTTTCAAGGAATAAGCAGGTGAACTAATTGGGCCTTATCAGTCAGTTAGGTCGTGCCAGTCTAAGTCAACTAGCTGATGTATATCCACTCCCTGTATTACAGCTTCATTCCCTGGAGAGCAGATTGTATCCACTGTCTGCCGTGGGAGATTCCTGTACCTGAAATGTAAGGGGAGTCATTATGGCCACCCTTGTCTCCATGCTGTAGGTGCTGTCTGCCTGGTGATCATCAGGGCTCCTCCTTTCCATGCTCCCAGTTAGTTATCAAGCCTACAATCATACTTGTGTGGTTGGAAAGAGGCACTATTGCTTGTTTTAGAACAGCAGCTGTTTGAGACATGGAAAACAAGGGCATTTCTCTGCTTTTTAGTGTCCTGCTTCATGGGTCTTAAAGCAGATGAGTGCAACTAAGTAAGCATCACCTGTGTTGCGTGTGTGCCATTACTAGACTACATCAGTGTTATGCAGCCAAGTGGGCAACCTTACTTGAAAAAATATTGCCAATGGGCACATTGACCATGCGTGAACTTGGGATGTAATCCTTGCTGCACTTGCTGTGGCTGCTGCAAAGAAAGCCAGACCCAGAACTGGACAGCTTTGATTCCACTTGGGTCTCTCTGCATTGTGACCAGCTCTAGGTCTTCAGATAGCGAATTGTAGGTGCAGGAGCTTGGGTGAAATCATAAACTCTCTGAGCCTGAGCTGCCCTATTCTTGCACTTAATGAACCTTTGGTGTCATTTGCATTAAGGCTGCTTACATGACAGTGTGCTTATCTAATGTGAATGAGGACTCTGGGCCTTGTCTGCTGAATCAGGTAATTGGTCTATCCAAGCAGTTTCCTACCTCTGGTGAAGGGCTGATATCCAGTGAGCTGGGAAAGTGCAGAGTTCTACATGGTAACCTGTGAACTGAACCAGGCTTCATATGTGGGAGAAGGAAGTTCCTTCCTGACCTCTTGAGGTGATCACTATATGCCTTGAAGCATGAGAGGCGATTGCCCTCATATGTGCTTGCATAACTACGAATGTTATTGGCTAAATAATTACATAGGCTCTTGAATAGAGAAAAATCAGTTGCAGAATGTGACTCAGTGCCTTTCATATCAGGCTGTTCCAAGAAGTATAATAGTCTTTTAATTGAAGTCCTTATACCTTGATATTAAAATGCATTTCATTGGCATTGATATCAAAGAAATGTTAATGCTCCTACTTCTAATCTTTCTTGAGACATACTAAGTATAATTTTAATGAAAATCACTGTGCATGACATTCTTATAATGCCTGTTTAAAAAAAAAATAGAGAAAAAAGCAATATATTTTAAATGAATCCTCAAACACCATGTAGTCCGTGTGTTTAATATCAAAAATGTTTTCTTGTGTTCCTGAGGCTGTTGCTGTATTGATGTGTGACATTAATTTTCAATAAAATTTTGCATCTTGGTTTATCTTGGGACTTTTCTTTGGCTAAATGGCTTTCTCTAGATCTTTTCTATGTCTGCTCACATGATGGAATAGTTGAGACAAGTATATGAACAGAAATGCTTTTGTTTCCTGATTTATTCACTTGAGCTTAATTGTGTTAATCTTGATTCTTACGCGTATGAATGAGGTAAGAATGAAGTCCTTAAGCTATATGTTGAAGTATGCATTTGTTTTCTGTAGTGTAGGATGCTTTAGGTTCGTTTGGTTTTGCTCACTTTTAAAATTATTATTCCTGAAGTGTTTTGTAGTCTCCTAACTAGCTTGAGATCATTGGTGGTGGTGGAGGGGGCAGAGTTAGGCCTGCTGCTAACTTCCTTGAACAATCGTGGTTTGTAGCAACAGACAGCCTTTAAAAAAAAAATCTAGTCATGAGTTCTCTATCCTGAGCTTAAATGATGCGACTAAATCTTTTTCAGGAAGTCTTTGTTGATTTGATTTGATTTGGAGTTTCACTGTGTGCATGGTGACCTCCTCACTTGTATGTCATGCAGATTTTTCCCTAAGGAACTGCTCAGGTGTGTGTTCATTTCAGCTGAAGCTCAGTTAGGATGGGTGCCTGAACCTGTGAAGTAGAAACATTTATTTTGGTCCTAAATCCAGGAGCATCTAAGTTAAGGGTGGGGTCAACCTGACTTGAATTTCATGGCTGGCCTCAACTTTTATAATTGGTGAATGGAAACCTCAGATCTGAATCATTCCCTTCGCCTTGAAAAGTTGGGTCTGAACTTCATGGCTCGATTTCACTTCCCCTTGGGAGTTGCTGCCATCGTTAATATTAATTTGTGAAGCTTCTTGTGCTTTCCACTTCCTGAGTCTATGAAGTTTTCTGGATCTTGTTCTGCATCTTCACTGCCAAAGGACAGTTCACACCCTTCTTTCTGTACCTCCTGTAATTGTGTAATTAGGTAACATTTCTTCAGGGCCTTAGATACTCTAGCCTATTAGCATAGATGTTTTCTCCACCCAACACTCCAAGTCTTAAAAGTGCAGGAAGCTGTAGACAATGTAATTGTATGAAACTTGACCTTGGGTGCTGAAGGTTTTAATAAATTATCTAGGAATATGCCTTTTCTTTCCTTTACACTTTGCTTACTTGAAGTAGTAACTATTCTTTTTGCATAGAAGGAAAGCCGGTTCCCAGGAATCGGTGTAACCAGTTATACCTGGACAAACAAGTTTCCCAGTGGGAAATGAGATGGGAATGTGCCCTTGCACATTGACTGTGGGGTCACCATGATATGTCTGAGTGAGTGCTGGGTGAGGGTACATCGTGTTTGGGAAGCGTGCCCCGCACCTCAGTGCCTTTGCCCGGTCTTGCAAATGCCCTGAGTGTCAGAGAGAGAAAAACCTGCTCTCCTGAGGCATGGCAGTGCTCTGCCAATTGTGCTGTTGGACCCGCTTTAATGATCATTTTCTGCATATTCTGAATAAGACCCCACTCCAGATGGGATGCCACAGCCGTAACTCGATCTGGGAACTGGGCTGCTGTTCAGAAGAGATCTGGTCTTCGTGTTCTGGATCGTTTACGAGGCGGGATTGCAGCTGGGACCCTCGGGGCTGGGCAGGGGGAGCTCGCCAGCAAGCCTCTCTGGCTCAGTTCATGGATATCCTGGATAGGGTTTTGGGCTGTCTGGACTTGAGGGAGGCTAGTGCTGTTGTCGAGTGATAGTAGGAATCTGATACTCTTTGCAAGCAGCCTCCAGGGTTTGGATACCAGGTTCTGCTTAACACCAGCAAAAGCTGCATGTCAACATCCCAGGCAGCTCTGACAATTTCAGTAGTGGTGCCTAAGGTGAATGGACTCTGTCTTGAGCAAAGAGCCTCTGGCTGTGATATATACACCTGGTAACAACCTAATTATATGAATAACTAGGAATTTTTGAGAAACCAAGGTGATAATTGTGACCTGATCTGAAAATTATTTCTGCAGTCACATTTTAGGGGTAGTTAGGATGGTTTAAGATGGCTTCTTCAGTTCTTGTTCTTGTTATTATTCTTAATTTAAATGTTTTTAACCACAAGAAGAACTTAAAATACTCTTGTTGAGTTTTGGCAGCTGTTTGCTGGCTTTGCGTGTGTTCTTTTTAACTGAAAAACTTACATAGAAACTTTTTATTTAAGGAAAAGTTTGAACTGAAAGTGAAGCTTCCCTTTGTAGGTATTTCACCATTTGTTTTTTAAATGCCTAAATATCTGGGGAACTTCTTATGTCCTATTGACTCCCTCTCCAACAATCTTCATTTGTGATGCTCCCATGGTGTCAGTGATTTCCCTAGCAGCAGCTCACTGCTGCCACAAACAGAAAACATAGCTCTTTGGATGTGCTCTCTTAACAAACAGCTGCTGTGATTCCTGTCCTAACATCTCCTTGGTTTGCAGGACCTCCATGCAGTCACAGTCATCCTACGGCTCCAACTCTCCACCGCTCGGCAAAATGAACAGCATGAACAAGCTGCCCTCGGTCAGCCAGCTAATTAACCCCCAGCAGCGCAACGCCCTCACCCCAACCACCATCTCCGACGGCATGGGAACCAACAGTAAGCAAGCCCAGCTCCTTCTCTTCCATGCGTGCTCCCTGCTAGGCTGGGCAAGGAGACTTGGCATCGCCAAGTGGCTAGTGTTAGGTTGGGGAGCCTGGAGTCACTCACTGGCAACCTGCAGAGCCAAATACAGCTCACTGCTGTGCCATGGGGCAAGGCTTCAGCATCCTGCTGTGAGCCTCACAGGGGTGAACAGAAGCTCCTTCTTGCTGAAGATCTGGCTGGCTGCAGTCTCATCTGTTTTTCAAGACTTGTTTCTTCTTTCCCAGCAGAAGAGATGCAAATGTTGGCAAATTTTTTCCCTTGATTCAATTAAGACACTTCTTAGTTTCAAAGGAAATATCTACATCTTGCAGCTCTGTAACCTGCTTCATCCTGGCTGCTGAAGAGTGCCCAGCAGCCCTGTAAATCCAGGATGACAGACATGGTTCTGGGGGCTGAGTTTTGTTGGTTTGGTTTTTTTAATTTCAAAAGGGCTGGACTCTTGCCCACACCTGTTGCTGATCCCCTTCGGGTGCTCTCGGTGTCTCTGAAAACAAAGCTGTTTGGCTTCTGTATTGGGTTACTCTGCTGGCTCTGTCCCACTCCTGTCCTGCAGCAGAGAAAGCTGAGCTGAGGCTCACTTAGGTTTCTACAGAGCTTGTTTGTAAGGGGAGGTGACGCGGCGGCACCACTGCTGACAGTTGCTCCAGCCAGAGGAGAGCTCCTGATAGACTGTCTGTCATCTGGTCCTTGTGCAGTCACTGTGGCTCTGCCTGAAATTCCCCATGAGCTCGCTCCATGCAGGGCTTTGCAGGGGATTTAAGGCTGCTTCACTTGTGGGTACTGTCCTTTGGTGCCATGCTGGGGGGAAAGTGGGGTTCTAGAGATGCCTGGATAACAATGTGCTCCTCCTTCTCTCCTCTAGTTCCCATGATGGGCACCCACATGACCATGACCGGTGACATGAATGGCCTCAGCCCCACACAGGCGCTGCCTCCCACCCTCTCCATGCCTTCAACATCCCACTGCACCCCCCCTCCTCCGTACCCCACAGACTGCAGCATCGTCAGGTGAGCGGGAGCAGGCTGCCCGGCCATGGCTTCCACTCGCAGGGAGTGCTGGCCTCCTCTCGGGAGCCTGACGGGTCCTGCCAGGTCCTTTGCTACATCCACTTGGAGCACTGGATCACAGTGGATCTTGGCAATCCCGGGGCTGGCACCCTCTGGGCGCTAAGCCTCAAACCCCCACCTCTGAGCACCTAATAGAAACAGGGATGTTAGGACTTCAAGAAAGCTGAAGGATGCAGTATCTGTTGGACCGGGGGAGCCAGGCAGTCATGCCAACTTTTTTTTATTTCTTTTTTTCTGCCCCTTTTGGCCACTCAACAAGCCATGGCTGGGGTCAGAAGCTCCTCTGTCCTCCATGAAGTCAAACAGGTTGAAAGATGGTGCCCATAAAGGAGGAATTCTTTACGCTTAGAGAGGAAAGTGGTAATTTGAAGTACTTTGTGTCCATGATATGTCTGAGCCCCAGACCCCCTGCCTTGCTGAGGCCCTCTGTCCGTGCAGCAGGCTGCCATAGGCTCAGCCATCTTCTGGGTGAAATGACCTGGCAGGAGGGTCCTCGTGAGCCTTCCTGCCCCAAGATCCAGGCTGTGTAGCACCTGACTAAGGCAAGGTGCTGCCACTGCCACGAGGGTTGTCTGCTAGGCACTGAGCTGAAGGACTTCCTCGTTTATTTGATATGGTAGCGATGTGGCTTTCTGGCCTGGGACGTCTTGGAGAAGGTCAAGCCAAGGGTGAAAGCTTTGTTTGCTGTTGCTGCAGGTTGGCTGAGTGTTTGGTTTTTCTGTGGTTTGGGCTGTTGCAGCCAGGGTGATCCTTTTTTCTCTCTCCTTCCTTCCTTCCTCCTCTGCAGCTTCTTAGCGAGGTTGGGCTGCTCATCCTGTGTGGATTATTTCACGACCCAGGGGCTGACCACCATCTATCAGATTGAGCATTACTCCATGGATGTAAGTAACTCCTCACCATTTCCTTTGTTTGCACTCTTGGCCCTGCTGTAGGAATAGGTCAGAAATCCAGGCTGAGTATATTTTTTCTGTGGTTAGTTAGATAAAGGCTGTTGCACACAGAAAATTTACTGTGAGGTGAAGAGTGGCTGGACTCAGGGCCAGCATTGTAACTGCCTGCCTGGCGCAGAGAAAGAGTGTCTCCCTCTCCCCACCACTCTGTTTTAGCCCCCAAAGTGTCCCCAGCCCAGGGGCCTGTTAATTCTGCAAGGCTTGGTTTCAGTTTATGCCTCTCTGAAACACCTCACTCGCCTGCAGACAAGTAGGCTGTCCAGAAGTGGTCTGCATTTTTCTCTCTCTGCTTCTGTTTTCTGGCTTTACCTTAATGATCTTCACTTGCCACTGGCATCTGAGCTCAGCTGTTTGGTTTTTTTTCCTCTTGCATGGCTTCTAGTGCAGGGTTGCTGCTTCCTCTCCTGTGCTATTGTTCTCCTCAGAGCTGGCTGTCCCATTTTTTTGGCCCCAAGACGTTGCAAGGCTGTGGCTCTTTTGCTTCCTAGCATGGGCTGCCTTCCTTCTACTGCTGCTCTGATTAGAAAAGCTGGCTCAATTTAACCAAAGCTGGTTGCCAATTTTTTCCAGAAGCTGATACCACATTTCTCAGAGTTTAGGTAATGCTACCCTCGGGTACTGCCCCAGAGATGATGGGGCTTCAGAGTCCAAGTATTCTAAGGTTATCTGTCTGTTCTTAAATTTTGATTCTGTTCAAGTAATTAAGACATTTCCTGTAGAGTCAGACCCAGGGCTTCAAATACTGAAGCTCAGACTTGGATTCTAAAATCGTTTTGCAGGCTTTGAAATAAACACAGAAGTTTTCAAAGCCCTTGAACTTCTGCAGCCCAGCATCTCCCACCACAAACAACCAGCAGATCTCCCTGAGGTTCTTTTGGAGACCTTGCAGTCCAGTTAACCATCTAGCTTTAGGTCACCATATGTTATGTGTGAATGTGTATTTTGGGTAACTTCAAAACAGACCTTGTGTCGTTAGTCTTTGCTGTCTCAGGGCTACATATGCTTGTTCAGAAGTGAGCCACCACCTTCAGGATTAGTGGTTTGTCTTCTACAGTGCATCATGGCCACCTGGACTTTAACAGCTTTCTCAGTTAATAGGCATCTGTAGGGTGGTCCCAAGGCTGCTTCTCCTCCTGGAGCCCAGCTCACCCAGGGATTGCTCTCTTAAGCCCTCCACCTTGCTTTGCAGGATCTGGTGAGCCTCAAGATCCCGGAGCAGTTCCGCCACGCCATCTGGAAGGGTATCCTGGACCACCGGCAGCTCCATGACTTCTCCTCCCCTCCCCACCTCCTGCGCACCCCCAGCGGTGCCTCCACTGTCAGCGTGGGCTCCAGCGAAACCCGGGGGGAGCGGGTCATCGACGCGGTCCGCTTCACGCTCCGGCAGACCATCTCCTTCCCGCCCCGTGACGAGTGGAACGACTTCAACTTCGACATGGATGCCCGGCGCAACAAACAGCAACGCATCAAGGAGGAAGGGGAGTGAGCCCCGGGAACCCCGCTCCACCCCGCCTCGGCCACAAACTGCTCAGCCCTTCATTTGTCTTCCTTCTGCTTGGTACTGCACCCCTGGATGAAGGGCGGAGGGAACCTTCTTGCTCCTTCACTCTAGGTTACGCCTGCATAGGATGCTGTCTAGGTTATACTCCTGGACTGTGACCTCCACCCCAGCTCTTGCAAGGGGAAGAGCTGAGCGAAGGGGGAAGGCGGGTGGTATTTCCTTGAAAGCTGTTGACCTTCTCAAGAAGGCATTGTTCTTGTTTTGTGTTTTCCTTTGGGGAGAGGGCTTCTTTTCTTGACTTCTGAATCCTCACACACCTTGTGGGCATCCTGACCTGGAAATTTGTGTCTCTCATCCAGTGATCCCACTTTGAAAAGCAGGAAGGTTCCAATTTTTAAAAAGAAAAAAAAAAACAACCAACCAAAAACCAACAAACCAACCCCAAAACCAAATGCAAAAATCCCAAAGCCATCAAACACTGAACTGGCAGTTCATCCGAAAAATTAATGGGAATTGGTCTGCTGAACGTTGCACTTAACCAGCCTCTTCCCGTGGAGCTGAGTGCTCTGTTCATGTGTAATATTCTCCAGCGGAGACAGCACATGCACTTTGCTGGGCAGGCCAGCACTTACAGACATCTCCAACCCTCTTTTTTTCTTTTCCCTTCCCTTCTCTGGGGAAAACTAACCTGCTGCCTCTTCTTGTTCTGAACTTATATTCATGTGCATGTCCTGGTTTGCTTGTTTCAGGATATAAAGGCAAATACAGCCATCAGTCACTCCTGAATTCTGACCCCCACCCACCCTTTAGTTGTTCTGTACTACTACTGACATTTAAGCTAGAGAATGAGGCTTTGCCACATATGCAGCCTGGTTAGTTTAGCCATAAGGATTTGCCTGCCTAGCCTTCAGTTGAACAGAGGACCAAGTGAGAACTGCACACTGATTTGTAGGGCTTCAGCTATCCTAGATCCAGACAATCTTTTATTTAGACCATGCTAGATTGGTTTCCTGCTGGGTAAAGTAGAACCATCTTTAGATGTATCTGTAATAGGCTGGAGCCTGTTGTGGTTTGTAGTCAGTGACTATAGACTGAGTGATGAGCGACTAGAAGTGGAGAGTAAAAAAAGACAGGAAAATCCAGCTGCCTTGGAACAAGGACCGGTTCCTGGTAATATGAGCGTTGCTACTTCAAAAAGTCATGTTTACATGAGAAATTGATTTTTCTCTTTTTTCTCTTTATTGGGTCTCCAGCAGCTGTGCTCTGAGGCATTTCCTCTGACCATCGGTGATGCTGTGGACAGCTAACTGAACAGAGGGTGTGATTTCACATTTACATTAGCCAAGGTAGTGAGACTAACCTGTGCAAAACAAACCTAAACTATGGAGCTCGGCTCAGCACAGCTGCTTCCAGGTTGGCTTGCTCTTTTTAACAGTAAGCGTGGCTTTTTTGGGGCTGGGGTGAGACAAAAAAAGCAGCTTAGATGAGTTGTCATCCTACCTTGCTACAACCAAGCCATCTTGTTTCAATGCAGTGGCTGTTTTCTAGGCCCTGCTGTGTGCCATGTACTTCATTTAAGCCCGATTATTATCATCCTCCTCCATCTGTCTGTTGTGCCAGGTCTATGTTGCAATCAAAGACTGCCTTTTGGTAACTGTGCAAGCCTATTTTGAATAGTTCTAAATGGCAATGCAAGATGGTTACCCTGTAAAGCGTGTGTATATAAATATTATTTTGTATGTGTAATTTTTGTTTCCTACAGCATAACGTGCCGATTTTTATTTCTTCTTGGGCTACCGGGTCTGACAGAACCACAGTAAAATGTTGTTTGTTTTTCTGGTTTTTTTAATTATTATTTTTATGCAGAACGCTTACAGTATACCTTGTAACAAATAACTCGTCACTGGACAAATATTTGTATTTTTCATACTGAGATTCCTGTGTGCCTTTGCAGTTGAGAGGGGAGGGAGCAGGTCCTGAAAGACTGTTTTATCATTGTATTTTGTAACACTTCAGAGAGCAGTGTCCTAGATTTCAAAGTATTTAACATGCTCAGTGTAAAAACTTACTATGTCTTTTTTTTTTTTTTTTTTTTT
>VYZX01000881.1:459683-523294 GCA_013401335.1 Brachypteracias leptosomus
TTTTTTTCCTATATGCTATAAACAAAGCGAGTCATCCTGCTCTTGACTCAATGCAAGAATTAATTCAGCGGGGCAGTGTTAGTGTGGGGAAAGTGCGGGTACTTTGCAGATTCCTGGAGGTGAATTAGGCTGTGCCTTTCTCACCTCCAAGGTTTTGCATCTCCATTGTGTAATCCTTCTGAGCTGCTTCAGTATTGTACAAATATTGATGCAAAATTACCATCTTTTTAGGAACTAGGAAGCTTCTGACTATAAAGGTTAATGCTGTGCCCAGAGTCTGGGTGCAAGAACTTCAGTATCTGCTTTTCAACTCAGCAGTGAGATGGAGCTTTTCTGCTGCATCACTAATGATTAAAATATATGCTGTGAAAACCTTCTTTCTACTGTATGCCACTATGGACCCCACTTCCGTATAACTGGAATCTTCACGTGAGTTTCAACTGCTGTAGCTTTTACCCTCCCCTGTAGAGCTGTGATTTATTTTTTTGTTTGTTTTGTTTTGATACATCAAAGCGTATGGGTTAAATGAGCTGAGAATCTGCCAATGCTTGTAGCAATGACAGTGTTGCCTGCACCAAGAGGACTGTGTGTTTTGGAACACCTTGTTGTTGAAGTCAATTCAAATAAAAGCCAAACTGAAAATGACACTGCAATCCCAGACAACTTCTTTTCTTGCCTTTGCGCCTTCTTGGAAATGAGCAGGAGCCTTTGCTGCTGCTTCATTCTCTGAACAGTGGAGGCTTAATGTTGCCTTTGCCTACATGTGCAGTTTTCTCATCCCTACATCATCTGTGATACAAGGGTTGTTATAAGGTGCCATCACACATCTTTCTTTCTTCTTTCTGACAGATGGAGTGGGTCAGCACCCTGTAAGGTTCTTGCTGAACTGTGATGTCTTCTGGCTTTTTGCACCGTTTGCATGGCTTTTTTGCCCTTTCATCAAGTTTCCTTATTCCATTCCTCAGCAGGGCACTGGGAAGTGCCCCGTGTTCAACATCCTGCTCAAACATGGAGCTGTGACTGCTGTGGTGTCCCCCAACCAGGGGTAGGGAATGTGTGCTTTGAGCAGGCAGGGTTAGTGCTGTCCTTTACCTCCATGCTTGTGAAATGTCCTTGCACGGCCATCTCCACCATCCCTCTCAGAGCTTAGGGAGGTTTGTCCTCCTAATTGAACTTTACACCAAAGGCTTCATGCATCATCCCATTTATCTTCTCTCCTGACAAAGTAACTTCCTTTTCCTTTACATCTCAACCCTTCCAAAGGTTTGAAAGAAGAGCACCTCAGAGCCAGTGGGGTGGCTGTCCTGAAAGCGAAGGAGTGGATCAGCTAGTGACTTCAGTCTGTCCATAGACTGACACATTAACAGCCCAGCTCTATCAGTGGTTTCTGTATGGGGCCCCGTGTCTGTCTCTTACAGTGTTCCTGGGTTATGACTGGGGGAAGATGCTCCAGAATAGGGGAAGTCCAAAAAAAGCCCCACCAAGATCTCCGAAGAAGAAAAGACAGTGGCTTCCCTTGGGAGTTAGTTTCACATTTACCATTAGGGTAGGCAATGTCTGCCTGATTTCTTTGGTTCTGATTACTGTTTCTTTTCCCTTTTGGTAAATGATTAGAGAAGCAGTTGTCTTTGGATATCAGTATCCAGAGGCATCAGTCCCCTGGCTGCTCTGGCAGTCAGGAATTGATTGAATGTGGTGTTTAAAACTAGTATGTTGTTCTCAAAGAGAGAAGTGCTCCTGCAAGAACTTGCTGTTTCAGCTGATGGACTCTGCCTCTAGATGAGCAAATTGGATCAGATAAAATTGGATTTCCATTTCCATTAACCAGGTAGGCTTGAAATATGTTTGCTGATGGTTGCAATTGCTGTCTGCTGTGATCCACGGCCAGAGTGGGGAACTTTGGCATTGCTTATGTTACAGTAAGGGTTTCTGTGCTGAGGAATCCCAAGCGGGCACTCTCCCTTTTGCCCTCCACCCGTACCCATTGGAATTTTGTCTTTGGATATTGGGATGCTTCATATGCAGGCATTAAGTTTTCATGGCAGGGATCCATCATAAGCTTCCAGCTGTGTTTTGCAAGCCTGGGTGGACCTCTGAAGACGTGCATGTCCTCCTATGATACTAGTTCTAAGTGTGCTGAAGCTAGCAGTCCCCTGGAATGAAACTTATCCGGACACAACAAAACTTGGCAAGCATCCGAGGGGAGCCTGTGAAGGGTGTCTTGCTCATCATGTTCTTCATGTCATGTATGGATAGCAGGAACCCCTTCCTTCCTGATGGCAAACTGGCTGCCTGCACTATGGTGGAAGAATTGTAGGACCTGGCCTCCCACTCTGCTGCTTTTCAAATTGTTTCTCAGCAGGAAGACCATGCAGCAGCCCAGCCCTGACACCAAGTGGGAACTTGGGCTGTTTGGCCTCCTGATTTACTGAGCTATAAAATCTGTAGCTTACATCAACTGCTGTGTGAAGGTTAGTGAGGAGATACTCCAGGCCATGCAGAGCCCCCATGTGTGGTCTGCTCTCTAGGAGAGCAATGCACAGCCAGTACCTAGAGGTGGATGGATTATGGCCATCTGGGCATGGGTTGTGCCCAGGCAGGTTTGGCAAACAGCCTCGCCTGCCTGCCAGGCTTGAGCCGGTGGTTTCTGGGTCCTGAGACTTTTTGGCTCTCTGTGCTCCATGACAGCAGTGAATAGGCTTCCTGAGCATATAGCAAAGGGTGGAGGCCGGAGTTTTGAAGCCTTGTTGATGATGTTTGGATATGTTGGCCACGAAGGTTGAATAAAACTGAAAGGAAGATAATCTTTATGCTCTGTTGGCAAGGACTGGCTGCAGCTTTCTCCCGGCTTGTTTCCCTAAGATAAAGGAGCCAAAATTTTACTCAGAAGTATTTGGCAGCCACCCTTTGCTACTGCTTTGCTCTCCTGATCCAGACCCCATGGACTGATCCCTTTTCCTCATATGCCCAGCCTTTCCCAACTGCATATACCATCCCTCAGCACAGGGCCTTAAATCAGCACTAGGGAACCAGGTGTTTCTAGTTTTGTGTGTATGTGTATTTCTATTAGTATGTGCCTTTCATTCAGAGAGGAGTTGGAGCTCCTCCACAGCCCCATCCCTCTGCCTGTGGATGTTGCAGAGCTGCCCATCACAGTCATGCCCTGCTGCTAGGTGAGTGTGGCCCTGTGCTTCCTTGTCTCAAACTGGTCAAAGTCCTTGTTTAAGAAGATGGGGAGGATCAGCTGCTTTTGTTAAAATGTTTTGACTTCCTTGTAAACACTCCTACAGTGATGTCTTAAGAAACATCAGCTCTGCCTTCATGAAGCCAGACAAACAGATGCCTGGGATGACTGGTGAGTACAGGAAAGGCTATGTGGGACTGGGGGGCAGGAGACTCAGGTCTTGGGTTGGGACAAGGGGGCTTCAGCTGCAGCCCCAGGGCATGGGCAAGCACCAAGGGGCATCTCTGGGAACGGTGTACAGTGACTGTGTGCCTGCAGCATTGAAGCCAAGAGCTGAAGGATCCTAACCACACCTGAGGACATTGTACCCAGCGTGTTTCTGCCTTGGTGGCTGCAGTCACAGCAGTACCACATCTTGCTCCACTCGTACAGCAACATCAGGCCCATGAGCCAAGATTTCAACTTGATAGCTCTAAAATTAAGTGCTTAGTGAAAGTCTCCAGGCACCACCATTCAGCCACTGCACTGCTCTTCGCATGCAGTGATAACGTGAGCACAGCAGCCAGTGGCTTTTTTGGCTGTGCCACTTCCCCAGACGATGGGGATACGTGCTCCAACAGGAGGTGGGTGCCTTCTGGCATGCTCAGCAATTACTCACAGGCAGCTGGGCTGATACCAACCATTACAGCATGCAAGGGAGATGCTTACATTGTCTCTCCTAACTGCCTAGGGTAGGAGATTAGGCTCCCTGCATCATCAGTGGCAAGAAAGTCCCTGGGGAGCCATTCAGAGCATATTAGCTTCCCACTCTGAATCATGCCCTGGAAGACGTGGTCTTATTTACTGCCTGTATCAAGGCCAAGGGAAGACTAAGTTTGTTTGTTAACATTAAGCAGGATGGCTCTGTTCATGCAATCAATCAGCTTTGCCAAGTTCCAAAGGCTTGTGGTGAGAGATACTCCCATGGCACAGCCCTGTGCAATCCAGGGGCAAGGGACTGGCTGCAGGTCTCTGTGGGCAGCAAAGGAACTGGTGCAGGATCTGGAGAGAGAAAAAGGGAAAAACTGGAACAAAATAAATCGGCAGGCTTGGGGAAGAGATGGTGCTTTTCCTCTTCTATTTCAACTGCCATTTAAACACTCAAAATGAGCGTGTAGGAGCAAAGTTTGAAACCAAAACCAACCCAAAATAAATCAGAGATTAAAAAAAGAGTACAACTCTAATGCAAAAATGGAGACAATGGGAGATTTGGCTGCTCTGAAGCCAAAGTGCTCCCGAGCACATCATCTCCCAGTTGCGTTGGTTCCGCTGTCAAGGGGTTTGTAACGCTGTCTTCATTCAAAACAGAGGTAAGCACAGGAGTAACGCAGGTACCGGTGATGCGCTCCCCACCGAGCCGAGCGGGGCTGGCGCTGCCCGGGGAGCCACTGCCCTCTAGCGGGACCCGCCCGGGCCCCGGCCCTGCTCCCAGCATCTGCTCTTTCATATAAAACTCATGCCTTTTCCAACACCTTTCCCCTCAAATCCCACATGCAAGAGCTCCAGTAGCACCTCTTGTTTATTTTGTATGGGTGGAATAAGCAAAAGACCTAATGGAGTTTCAGAGAGGCTTTTACTCTTGGGGAAGCTTCTGCTCTCCAGCCCTTTGCTGTGCTCCCAGGGAATCCCCAGGGTTGTGCCCATGCCAACCAACACCGGCACAAACAAGAAATTCAGAAGATGAAGACCAAAAACCATCACCCGCCAAACCGGGAGACTATTCTCACTTCAGGCAGCTCTTGGTTGCAAAAAGCCTGAAGCCGTACCCTCGGCTGGTGAACCTCCGCCCAGAGATGCTTCCAGAGCCTACCCACCAGAGAAGGCTGGTTGGAGGTGCATTGGAGGCAAACAGCCCTTCATGGTAACCCCGTGCTGCAACACCCTGAAGCTACAGTCACCATGAAGCAGCACCTGGGGCTCCCGGCACCATGTGTGACCTGCTTGAAGGCATGAGAGGTGCTCCACCTTCCCTCCATGCACACACACAGAACCTCAGCTGCAGAAGTCCTCCGTGCCAAAGCGATACACATCTCTTCTTCCAGCTGAGAAAACATCACCAGGTATTTTGCAGGGAGCACACGCCACAGTCAGGAACTCCCACAGCAGCACCTGGCTGGAGCATCGGTGGCCAGCTCTGGCCTCCCACGCCACCCTGGCAGCCAGTTCAGCCAGTCTGGGTGGGGAACCAGGCACCCTGCCAGGGACGACCCGCCTGTGGCACCCAGCACCCCGCTGTGCACCTGCGGGAGAGGAGGGCTCTGCCCTGGGGCTCCCCGGGGACTGTTGGCTTGGATGCCATGAGCTGGGTCTTCTCCGTTTGCTGGTGAATGCTTTAAAAGCTCACCCCACTTGTTTGGCCCATGTGTGGTTCTGGCCCAGGGGAGGTCAAATTTGGGAGCAGCCCCCAGCACTGGGAGAGCACCCACTGCAGTTCAGGGCTTGGCCACAGAGTCAGTTTGCAGCTCCCAAGGAGAAGCTGGGGATATGGAAAGTATGGTACCCACCTTGGCTGGCAGGTGGGGTGTGCCATGCTGGCAGCCATGGGCAGCGCTTGTGCAGGATTTGGGCTCCAGGGCCATGAGATTTATTCCCCGGTTCTCTGCTTAGCGGTGAGGTGCCCCCATTGCTCACCCCTGCCCTGGCCTCCAGGTAATTGGGTAAGAAATGTTACAACAGATCCTAGGATTCTGTAGCAGGGATGTTAGGAAACAAAATATTGCACAGTGCTGGGTGAAAAGCTCTTTGATTAATTAAAGGTGTGGGTGGCTACACAATTGCATCAAATTATCCACGTGCCATGGCAAAATCTGAGACAAATGCATGGATTTCTTAGTCCAAGGACACGGTCAAGCAGCCTGTGCTGAACCTGGAGAAAGCTGCCAACCTGCAGATCGTTGAATCATTCAGGTCAGAAAAGACCCCTGGGATCATCGAGTCCAATCATCAACCCTACTCTACAAAGTTCTCCCCTAAACCATATCGCCCAACACCACATCTAAACGATCCTTATACACCTCCAGGGATGGTGACTCAACCGCCTCCCTGGGCAGCCTATTCCAGTGTCTGACTACTCTTTCTGTGAACAATGTTTTCCTAATGTCCAGTCTAAACCTCCCTTGCTGCAGTTTGAAGCCATTCCCTCTTGTTCTATCGCTAATTACCTGTGAGAAGAGACCAGCACCAACGTCTCCACAATGTCCTTCCTGGTAGTTGTAGAGAGTGATGAGGTCTCTCCTTAGCCTCCTCTTCCTCAAATTAAACAGTCCTAGCTCCTTCAATTGCTCTTCATAAGATTTATTCCCCAGACCCTTCAACAGCTTCGTTGTCCTCCTCTGCACTCACTCCAGCACCTCAGTATCTCCCTTGTGTTGAGGTGCCCAAAACTGGACACAATACTCAAGGTGTGGTCTCACCAGTGCTGAGTACAAGGATGAACACGGGTATTTTCAAGGTTGGGGTTTTTTTCCCAGAAACAGGAGGTAATGGGGCACCTCCAGCACAATGTGCCTAGAAGGTGCCGCAATGCCCATGTGTACAAAGCCCATGAGCAGAACAATGTCCAGCACTCTTCCCCCAGGACAGTATCTGGCCCTCTGAAAAGTGATGCAGAGCTCCCTCATGCTGCGCAGACACCCAGCCCTGAGCATCAATGCACGTGAGCCAGTCCCCTCCCTTCTGCCATTTAAGCTCTGATCTGAGCCTCAAACCCACAACACCCTTTGAAAATCCTGAGTAGGGCTTCCATTTTCTAGAGGAGCAGGCTGTGGTGGTGCCTTCCTCCCACGGAGCTTGATAGCTGGAGGATACAGACCTCTCTGTTTGCTCTCCCTATAGAAAAACTTTCTTCCAGCTTTAAGTGCTATGGGTAGCAAAACAGTTACTCCTATTATAGTTTATATTCTAGCCTTTGTTGCTGCTTAATTAGTGACTTGGGCAGAAGGAAGCCAGTGTTTAGGAGCTATCAGTGGGTGGGTTTGTGCTCTGCAAGGAAGATTAAGGGCTCACGGTAAAAACAGATGCACCAAAACCACACATAAACTTGATTTGCACAACTCTAACAGCAGTGACTCAGCTTGCCCCAAAGAAGAGATGGCTGAACGTGTTCCACCTGGCCTCAAACCTTATCATTTCACCCAAGGGTAAAATATTAGCAAGTAACCATTAAGGCAAGTACGTTACTGTCAGACCATGGGCAGCAGCTGCTCAGATTATTTCAACCTTGCCTTGGAGGTAAGGAAATTGGACATGACTCAAAGCCCTGTCAGGGATGCCAGCAGGCAGCTGAAGATGGGCAAGTGGGGAGGTGAAGGCACTCTGCTGTCTGGAGGGGGTCTCAGGAGCACAAAGAGCTGACTGAAATTTTATTTTTAATTTTTTCCTGTTGTTTTAATAGTGATGCTCCCATGGCCAGGAAGTAACACAGAGTTACTGCAGCGTTTCACAGGAGATGAAGCTCAGCTGGAGAGTCTGCCTGGGAAGACTTGAAGCACAAACTGCAGCACTTGACTCTTTTTCACACCTTCAAGAAGGAGGAGTAGAGCCTTCTTTCTGCTTCATTTGAAGTGAAGTGGTGCTGGTCCTAAGGAGTACACTGGTTTACCCTTGCATGCCTGATTGGGCCAGGACATCTGCAATACCTTTGTGAAGGCTCTCACTTGCTTGAGACAACCAAATCAAACCCAGTGAGGCTGTAGAAAAGGGTACCAAAGAGGGACTTCTGTACCAATATAGGGAAATTCCCTAAGCCTGATTTTCTTCCCATTCCTGCTGTTTTAACTGATTGTGAGTATCACCACTGCAAGTGAGAGAAGAGCAATGCTGGCTGGTTTGGCCAGACAGGACAGGGATGGCCTGTGTTTTCAGGCAGCACTCTGCCCTTTTCCCCCTCCTAGGTTAGAACAGGAAAGGGATTTTATTCTCCCTCTGGTGTGTTTATCCCCATATATACCAAGTATGTCTGTCAGGGAGAGCTGTCTTCAGCCCACCATGGCCTGCCAGCATGGCAACCAGTGACTTGCACAGCTAATGAGGGAGAGAAAAGCAAAGAGTTCTGTTGGGTTTTCCCCAAAACCTCAAAGGTGTGTAGGAGGAATCAGCAGCAGCCATGTCATTCCTTGGGAAGAGTGGAAGTGCTAGAAGTGAGCTGGTTTGAAGGCAGCAGGGGAGAACTCAAGGCAGTGCCTGGGCTGTGCAACACTTGGGTCTCCCCTGCTTGCTGGTGCTGCACAGTGTTCAGAGCTGGGGTGAGGAGGTGCTTGCTGAGGGATGGCAACTCTACTGCATAGCCTGGAGCCTGGGCTACCCAGAAGGAGCTTCTGACCTGGAAATTTTCTTTTGCTGCTAGGCCCAACACAAAAGAAGGAGAGATGTTTGTTATCTTTTGTCTGGTGGCGCCAGTGGTTGAGCAAGAGGAGCTGGAGGCCTGCTGCTGGCATCTGTATTTGTGCCATACGGAGCTCCCACCTAATCCTACTGGGTGGAGGACTCCAAAGCTTGGTAACATTCCTGGTATGGTATATCTCACCTTTTGTTTCCGTGTAATTAGTCTGAAAGGAGAGAAAGGAGGGGAACTGCTAAAGATTCGTTATGCTCCCAGAGGTTTGGCCTGATTCCCCCCAAGCAGAGATGTCAGCAGCTCCAGCCAGCCCAATCGGTCCCAGCAGCCAAGGTGAGGGCAGGAGTGCCAGCAGCTCTTGGCCATGTAGACCCCATGGTCAGGCTGATTTCAGGGCACTGGCAGTGTGCAGGTCATGGCTGCCAGGTCAACACTGCAGCTCCCGCTGCAGATGTTCAAGCAAGCAGGGAGGAACGTGTGTGGTGCCAGCTGAGCAGGGCAGGGTGTGTGCTCCTCAGCCAGGCTTTCTCACTCCCTGCAGCGCCTGGGTTTAGTAAAAGTACATTTGCTTCCTCCTGCAGCCTCTTGGGTGGCTCCAGAGGGGTGGGCAAGCCCAAGCTGCCAGGAAAGTCTGGTGGCAGCAGCATGGGCTTGGGGCTGGCAGGGTGGACCTGGCAGTTTTCTGGGCCAGGAAAGCACAGCACATTGGTTGCTCATGGCTAAGCTTTTGGAAGATGCATGTGAACATCTTCACAGCCATGAGCAAGACGGGAAAACCCCTCCTGGGCTGCTTTGCTCACAGAGCTTCTGCGAGGGCCTGGTGAGTCACCTGGAGAAGCACAGGGCGCAGCCAGGCTCTGGAAAAAGTCTGTATACACTTCATCCCACCCCTAAGAGTCACTGTCAGGGCCACATTTCATCATGGGGATGGTTATTCTGGAAGTGTTTGCTCAGAGTATCTCGGGGTGTCAAACACACAAGGCTCAGGGCTTTCCCTGGGAGCCTTCGGTGACAAACCCCTTCCCTGCAGCTCTGTGAAATGAGGCCAGACCTCAAGGCTGGGATTTTTAGCAATCACCCTTCTGCTGACGGGGAGCTCAGAGCCCACCCCATCCTCTCCCAGTGCCGTGGGCTGCCCAAAAATACAGGTTTCATTTTTCCTTTGACCTGTTGGGCAGAGCAAGGAAGGGTAGGCTCATACTAGAGCTTTTTCGGGTGTGCTTAGGAAGGGAGGGGAATAAAACCTGTGTTGTGAGGTGGCCAAGTGCTTTCTCCACCTGGACAGCGAGCCTGTCCCACCACATGCAGGGTCTGTGCTTGGAGGAGCCAGGCTGTGGCCCTGCTGCTGTAGGCAGGTAACTGTCACAGAGAAAACAGACGTGAAACTGCTCAGCTCCTTCTGCCTCACCCAGGACCAGAAGGGTTTTTTGAAAACAAAAATAAAGGGGAAAATTCAGTCTCCACCCATCCACCTAATTTGGCCGGCAAATCAAATAAAATAATCTCGGAGCTGGCACCACGAGAGCGGTGAATGCCAGCTCCCAGCCTCTCACATGAGGTGTCGAAACGAAAGCAGATGAACAAACAACCCCCAGCTGCCTGGGGGCAACAAACTGGTTTTAAGATGCTGGTGGGTTGGTTTTTTTCCTATGTGGTGGTGAAAGCACCCCCCTTGGCCTCGCCTCCCCAAATTCCCCCAGCAGGAACATGGACCATGGGTACCTGTTTATGGGGCTCCAGGAGAAAGGCTTCATGCAGAAATGGACATCACCACTGATGTTCTTCATGAGCATCCTGGTGTGGGGTGATGTGGCCAGGGACTAACAACCCGGTGAAGGGGACGTGAAGCTCAGGCGTCACCTCAGCTGTGCCCAGCCACTACAGAGAGCCCTGCAGGGATAAGCCTGGTGCCAAGGTGCCCTGCAGCAGCCAGGACCCCTGCCCTGGATGGGTACTCTTGGCCCATGCATGTCTGGTTGCTGAGACTAATATAAGGCTTTTAAAATATAGGGCTTTTCAGTGGTTTTCCAGCCAAAACTCCCCTACTAGAGCTACATGCACTCAGAAGTGCTCTAGGTTTGCCATGAACAGACCTTGTCACAGGTGTGACAAAGATCTTTGCAAAATTTGTCAGGAGGTCCATGTTCACCTCTCTATGAGGGAGACTATAAGAGAGTTTCTTCTCCACATTTGCTATGGCCCAGTTAAAGCACCGTGAGCAGCTGGGAGGTGCCTTGCAGGGTATTCATACTTCTTTCGAGCTTCTGCCCCATTGCAGTCAAGTCAACCAGGTTCATTTCTTGCACTGGAGCTGCCCCAAAGCCCATTGGTGGCAAGCAGTGGCCTCATTTCTTACCGACAAAGCAGGGGCCAGGTTTTAGCCCAGCACTTTCAGCCAGCAGCGGGTGCAGAAGCACTTCAAGGAGGGTCTGGTGATGCTAGGAGGTCAACCACTCTCCCGGCACTGCCAGGAGCAGCAGCCAGGCCAGTCCAACACAGTGTGTTTCCCCTGAACTTTGGAGTGAAACCACGCTAAGGCCATTGCAAAAAGGCCATGTGTTATTCAAAGGGGGTTTTTCCCGTGTGCTGGAGCCATTGGGCTCACATGTGAGGCTGCTTATCAGCTCAGCCCATCGTGGCAGCAGACTGATGGTGCTGCTACAGTCTCTGCTGTTAATCTTATTACAAATAAAGGAGGGGTAGAAGCTAAATGAGCTCATATTAATTCCCCCTGCCCTGCCCTGATCAACCTCAGGAAATACCTACAAGAACTGCCATTCTCCTCATCCAAACCACCTCTGGAAATGATCATTAGCTGACTTGCTCCTTTGCCAAGCGTGTCCACTCGCCAGCCCAGCTCCATTTGCCCAGGAGGCCCTTGCATTGACTGCTCCTGCCATGGCACGTGTGGGGGTTGCCTGCACCCACATTCTCCTGCCACAGCCTCATACTCTGCCTGCTGCTGCTGCCCAGACAGACCCAGCCTGAGCCCCACATCCCCAAGGCTCACCAGTGCTCTGCCATCCCCCAAAACCAACTTTGGGGTATCCAGGCAGCTCTCTGAGCGGCCTGTTTTGCTTTCTCAGGTTCCTGTAGCTCACTGGACTTATTTTTGGCAGAGTTGGATGGTTGCCAGGGGGTTGGGAGATGATGTTTATGATTTTTATTTTTTTTTGCATAACAAAGTTTTGCTAAATGAGAAGGAAACAAACTTGGTGCCAGCTTTCACTGGGTGTTTAAAACAAGATAAAAGTCATGCTGGGCTGGCCATGGCATCCACATGTGGAGACAGCAACTTACTGGTGCAGTGTGTGTTCTGAGAACAGATGTGTGACCCACACACTCTCACCATGCTGCTGTCCATGTGAGCCCCCCCAGACCCAAAGTGAAGCAGGACGGTGCCTGGGGGGCACAACAGTGCAGGATTTGTCCTCATGAACAGCTGCACTCCAGATGCTGGCACCAAGATACTTCATACCTTGGGGCTGGGTCCCTGCTGTGGAAATGGGGTGGTGGGAGGAAAAGCACACTCACACACCTCCATCCACACCCAGGGAAGAGCCCAATATTGTGGGACCCAGCCAGGGTCATACTCCAATGCACAGACAGCAGCAACGTTTCCCACAGGAAAAAGGCGACTCTTCTGGTGGGGTGTGGGCATAGGAGCAGTTGTGGAAACAAAAGACATGCAGGCTTCTTCCCTCTTTTAATATAGTTCTTCCCCAAAGCAGGATGAGCCCATTTTGTTCTCACTGCCAGCACTGTCAGAGCCAGCTGTCTTGTTTTGCTTTTTTTCCTCAGGCTGGGCAAGGGTGTGGACAGGAGGAAACAACCTTCCTTTTTTTTTTTTTTAATGACAGTTTTTCATGAGATGTTTGGCTGCCTGTGAGTGCTCAGGTTGGCTCTGCTCAGATTTAACCAGGAGGGATGAGCAGTGCCCAGTGGAAACTCCATCTCCTTCCTTCACTCACCTCTGTCCTTGGGCCAAATCACTCCAGCTTGCAGGCAGCCAGCAGCTGTAATGCAAAGGTGACAAACCAATCCAGGCTTTGCTCACACCCATGACCACAGTGCCGCTAAGTTGGGGGTAGTCCTTGCACAGGGACTGGACAACCTTATGTTCAGCAGCTGGAAGGGATGCTGCCACCCAAATTGTCCATCACCGGGGCAGAGACCAAGCAGCAGGGTGGTGAGGTGGCATGAAGAACACAGCTGCAGAGTGGGATGCAGTGGCAGCAGAAAGAGGGTCTTCAGCTAGGCTGGTTTGTCATTGGATCTCCAAGGATCATCAAAGCTGCTGTAGCTTGGGCTGTTAGTCTAGGCTCTGGGAAATAAAAGGGAGCTACAGAAAGGTTAAATATACCATGTTTTATAAGCTTATCGTGCCCCAACTGGGACTCAATGGCACTTAGTCATCATCCAGTGGAGTTGCTGGAGACTGACTTGTCCACATGGCCCTAAGCCTCCACAGTAATATTAGTGAGGTTCAGGAGCTTGAAATTAATGCCTTAAAAACAGTCTCACAAGTTAATGCCTTTGTGGGCTTATCCAGGTTTTGTTACATTCTATAGCCACTGGACATACAGAGCTTTAGGTATTTCAGCCTTGATTGTGGATTCAGAGATTTGCAAATATCCACAAGTCTTACTTTCAGGTGAGGTTTCAGGGGTGAGCTTTTGGCTGGAGAGCAGCTTTCATCAGCCACTTGCAGGAAGGCATTTATAGCCCAACGGGGCTCAGTCTCATACTTTCTGCTGGCCCCCATTGGTGGTTCTTTGCTTGTAGAAGGTGTTTTCCATGCACGAGGCGTCAGGTGCCTTGTTGGGCTACCATGGCCCCTACTAGCTGCTGGACTCCATGCCTCGGTGCCCTTGTTGCTGCTGCTGGCTCTGCACGCTCTATTGGCACATCCCTGACTGCAGAGTGCAATGATTCATCTTCTCCTTAACAAAGGCATCCATTTCACCTGTACTTTTCCCTCAGACATTAACGACTCCCTGTGCCAATGGCAGAGAACGGGCTACCAGCAGCAACCTTGTGCAAGGGGCAACCAAACTTGGCTCAGGCTCACTTCGGTGTCAAAACAAAAGCAAAGCTCTTTGCTAGTGAAGCTCCCCTGGCATTGAGTAACACCACACAGGGCTTCGCTTCCAGAGCAACAGCCGCACCCAAGCACAAGCACGCACACAGCCACTTCAGGTGTTTTAAATACTTTTTAATTCTATATTAGTTTCTTTTATGAGTTGTTTTCTTTTTTTCCATGTTGACTGGCATAAATCAACCCTGCTAATCCCACCCTGAACATATTATTAGTATTAGGAGGGGCATGGCAGAGGTAACAAGGAACTAAGACACGGTTCAAGCATCACCATAGCCAAACCGCTCCTATTCTTGGTGATAGAACTGGGGCAAGTATAACAAATGGCCAAAAAGTTAAGTAGGTTGTGGCTCCCTTCAGTGGCTCAGCCTTGGCTAGACATGCTCAGAGCTGGCCCAGGAGCCATGAAATTTGCTCTGAAATGCACATCAGCTTTATTCTCAGTGGTGTGACTTCAGGCACTGCCTCCCCAGGGAGCTGCTTTGTGTTGGGGCTTTGGGCAGCAGCAATCACTAGACTGGCAGGGCAAGAAAGGAATAGCCAACATGAGCCAACGTGGCAGGAAGCAAAAATCAGTGCATCAAGTTGTCCCTGGGGCGTATTTGACCAAAGAGGAGCATATATGTTCAATATGGTCATTAGCTTTCTTTTTCCAGGGATGCGGGTCTGGACGTGACCCTGATAGCTCTGGCAGATGTCAGGCCCTACACCAAATCTAAGAGTTAAAATTAATTTCTCAGAGGCCAGGCCACCTTGGTGGCAACCCACCCCACTCAGATTAAAAAAAGAGATCTAAAAGTCTGAGTTGTATTTTGGTGCATGTCCCAAAGAGCTCTGTAACGTGCTCCTGCAAGGCCAGCAAACTTGGCACCCACCTCTGCTGTTGCAGCAGAAATAAAAATCTACTTCTGAGCTAGACTTTGCCAGAGCAAAGAGCTGGAAAAACAAACAAACAGGGAAGTGTCTTTGATTCACCGCATTCCTGTTTCCTGGCTTCAGCCTGGCATGGGCTGCAGGCAGCTCCCGGCAGCAGAGCAGCCCAGTGAGCAGCACAGCCCAGAGACCTTCACCTTCTTGGGGGTTTGTGTTTGCAATTGCATCCTAAAATGTCACATCCTTTAAGGTTGCTCCACCATTCTTGACCAAAGCTGTCAGTTCACCAGAAGTCAGACGGTGCTCTGCTTCTCACCCCAGCAGCACACAGGGGCTGCAACACCCTCCTCCTGCTCTCCAAACTGCCTGGAGTGTGCCAATGGTACCTAGGTTATTAGGAGGCTGGATGCAAAGCAAAGGAGATGGACACACAGGCAAATGCACACACAACTTTCCTTAATCCTGTCCACATTGTGTCTCTGAAGAACACATGCGTGTGCTCCAGGGCCTGGGGGCATCATTGTGAGGCAAACCACATACCCCTCAGCTTCCCCTTGTAATATTTGTCTAAAGAAAGACAAAGACAGGCCCAGATGTTGTGTTTAATTTATTTCCCCTGGATTTAGACACAGCTCTGGCTAACCACCACAGCAGCAAACAAACCACCTTTACTGCCCACCCCTGTCTCCCTGCAGGACCGGCTGGTGGGATCCCCACAGCCCCCAGGAGAGCAGGGGCTGCCCCGAGCTGCCTGGAGGGTGCAGCTCTGCAGGATGTGCTCAGGCAGATGTGGTTGTCATGGAGATGGCAGCACAAACTCAGGCCAAAGGTGCAGAATGTAGGAGTCAAGCCCTGGATGTAATAGCGTGGTGGTGATGGGGGACAACATCACCGTCATTTCAGCTTTCCAGCTGCCCTCCCCTTCTTCTCTCCAGCTTCTCCTCCTGCTTTTTTAAAAAAGGAGGGTTAAGCATTTAGAGAGGCATTTAAGCAGGGAAGGGTCTCTGAAGGCAGAGACCTGTGGGCAGTTCTCTGGGGAGCCAATATGATGAATCTTTTCAACAGTCTGTAAGGAAAGGAGATAACCACCAAGAAACAGGCCACACTGGCACCTAAGAAACACTCAGAGCTTTCTCCCCTGCAGAGTCCACATGGGAGGAGGTGCAGCAAATGACCCAGCATTTCCTAGGCAGTAGTGGTGCCCCCTTCACAGTCTGGGCATTTGTTTTTTCCAAGATGCATTGTGTTCCCCTTTTTCTTGGCCAAGACCAGCTTTTGAGAAGAGCCATCCTTGTCTACAGCCTTTGCAGCCAGTGACTGGATGGGAGGATGCTGATGAGACTGAGAGATTTGGGTAGGCACAAGCTGCATGAACAAAGAGAAAAGACAATTCCGTACTGCAGATTCTAAGTTCTGGAAATGCCAAAGCTGGCAGAGGGGAGCAGAAAAAGACTGAGAAAGTGCCAATGCAGCAGGGAGCTGAGCAAATCTCCTCAGGGATGCAAACTCTAGCCAAGATCCCTGCAGTGCTTTCTGGAGAGACAGCAGCCTCACAGTAAATTCAACAGTAAAGACTGCTGCAACTTGCCTTCTAGGAACTGTTTTCTAGCAGCAGAAGCACCTGTTGGGTCAAAACAAAAGCTGTCCCTATGTCTGGGATGAAGGCAGTTCTGTAACTTCAGTGTTCGTTCTGACGGAGGTAGGGGCTGCTCTGGTCCCACACACAGGAGTTAATTTAACGGTCAGAGAGGGAGGATTTACTAGATTAGCAGCCGTTACTGGCATAGCAAATCTCTTGTGATAAGCAGCATGTGCTTTCACTGCAACACCCTCAGACTGGGACAGAAATACTCTGAGGAAATAGACCCTACCACACCATGAACATCTACTGCTCCTGCACTGTCGGGACAGGAGGATGCAGCAGCCAGGACATGTAGAGTTCAAAGCTGCACCATGATCACTCAACACCATGGCACTGTAACATCCCTGAGCCTTTCAGCTGCTTTCCAACATGGTCTTGGAAACGACAACTTCCAACCCTTGGTTTTACCAGCAGCATCACTGGGCTGGAAGGTCAAAGGATGCAGTGTGAAGCAGTTTCTTTCATGTATCCCAGGCCATTAGCAAGAGCAGGGACTGAACAAGAGTGACAGACCCTATTTCACCAGTCAGCTGCGAATCACACCCTTGCTCGCCTGTGCACAGCTCATGTCCCTGCCCAGCAGGTGATTTCTGGTAGCTCTGCTCAGAATTAATGCCCAAACACCAGCTTTGCATGGCTACAGAGAGAGATGCATTTTGCTAGGACCGGGGTTTTCCTTTGTTGGGGTTTTTTTTCCCCTAAGAAGCATATTTCAAATGGTGAAGGGTTTTGAGATGGAAATAACTGACTTGTGCTCCAGTTTCCACCCCCCAGCCCTTAGCAGAGGCAGGAAGACTGGTCTGTTATCACACCTGAGATATTTCTATAGCAGAGGCTAAAGAGAAGCAGCTGCTTCTGGCTTAAGGAAGAAAAAAAGGGGTTCTTGAAGAGGGTACAGTGGGCCTCAGTAAGTCCTGAGAAATGCTAGGGAAGGACAGGGAGTCTCAGAGGCAGAGTCAGTTGCAGCAGAAGATGCTGGCACAGCAATGAGGGGTCCCAGCAAGAGCTGTGCTAAACACAGAAGAGGTGCTCCTGAAACTCCACAATCATAATAACCTGTTAATTTATACAGCAGCTCTGTACAAAAATAGAAGGGTTCTAATAAGATTAACAATATTAAATAAATACTTAATAGAAAAAGTCTTTGGCCTAGTTCATAGCTCATCCTTTGGGTTGATGCTCAGTTCACTGGGTCCTAGATGCTCCTGGTCCAACATTGCGATCACTTCATCCGCCTGGATTCGCTCCTGCAGAAGAAGGGAAGGAACTGTAGGAGCAGAGCTCCAGTGCCTGCCCTCAGCTTATCCAGCACAGCTCAGCCAGCTGGGAGGACCCACCGCAACCACTTCATCCAAGGACCAGTCATGTAGTTGAGAGAACAGGGGATAGCCTGAGACTTGAGCTGGGGAATTGCTGGGCAAAATTAATTAAATCACTTTGCACCTCAATTCTTAATTCCCTCCTCCCTCCCGAGGCTGCAATGGTTGAGGCAGAGTTGATGTATTGCTGTTCCCTTAGCCCACTTCACTAGCAGCCACTGCCACAGTGTGTCCTCCTCCTGCCCCCTCTCCTTGACGGGGATTTCCAGCTCCCTGGGCAGGGCCGATCTCCTACCAGACATGCACCAAGCATGGAGGAATTTCAGCTAGTGCCAGAAAGTAGAGCGACAGTAAACTGCACGTCTGAAAATAACCTTCTCCTGAAACCTTGCAGCCCACCTGCTTCACAAGGCAAAGACACGAGGGTTTTGATTTCTCCCTGCATTTAGTTTTGTTTGGAGGTTGCCTGCTGAAAGGCACCACAGCCCAGATCTCCCAAGGCATCCAAGTGCCCAGACCCATGGACTTCAGCCTGCCAAACTGCTTTTGAGGCTCTGTCAGCAGTCACACACGCCTGGCCTCTCAGCTGTGGATGGCTGTGGAGGACCTACCCGTTCATCAGGTTATGGCCACTAGGTGTCAGAAATGGCCAGCCCAGCCCAGCTCTGAGCAGAGCCCGCCCGCACCCCACTCAGCACCCCAGCCCAGCCTCCTTCAGCCCATGGGCCCAGGATGATGGGTGCCCAGGAGCATGGCTGGCAGGGCAGACTGTTCAGTCCTGGGACCACCAGCTCATGTCCCTGTGGTGCAGCAGATGGGAACCCTGCTGCAGGAGGTGCAATGGGGGAAAATAGATATGCTGGGGCTGGAAGCTTTAGATGATCCAGGTTCCTCCAGAATGCTGAGTACCCCCTGGCCCCCCTTATGTCATGATGCAGGGACTCACCAGCTCTCTGTAAAGGGGGTCCAAGGTGAACCAGAGAGCCACAGCGCACCGCTGCCCTTTGGTAACTGCCTTCACCCCATGGGGGTTCTCGCCGCCTGAGGAGAAGCTGATCATTCGCCCACACTTGGGCTTGATGGAGGCCTGTGGGAAAACAGGCAACACCAGGGTAGCAAGGAGCAGCATGGCTGCCCATGTCTGGGCTCACCATGGTCCATGGCCTAGGACCTTACTGGGCATCTCTCCACATTGCCCCAGGACCTGGTGAGCTGCTCTAGAGGTCATGCAGAGCTCTGGGCATGGCTGTAAAAATGTGTGGGATAAACAGGGAGATGTGAAGTTTGTCCTGCTGTACAGACATGTAGACAGAAGATGATGGCATGGAGTCCTTGCAAAGCCTGCAGGTAACCAACTGCAGCAAAACAAGGCATGACATAGCTCTAGGGAGGTTCAGGCTAGCCCTGGCATGGGCTGTGAAACACCTTTCTTCTCTCTGCTCAGTCCACAACAGGCATCCTGCAGGACCTCAGGGGCAGAAGTTCCAAACAAATCAACCCTCTGGCACTGGTTTTAGGTACATGCAATCTTCCCTCCACTATCTCTTGGACTTCAGAGCCCCAGCATGGTGCCCAGATGCTCTAACCACAGACAGAGCCTGTGCCCAGCCTCCCAAACGTCCCCATGAAGAAATGGGGCTTGTGCCTGAGCCCATCCCTCTCAGGGACTGATGTCCACCACCGTGACCTGCTCTGGGCCAGACACTGG
The DNA here is from genome assembly GCA_013401335.1 of Brachypteracias leptosomus. Classification (NCBI taxonomy): domain Eukaryota; kingdom Metazoa; phylum Chordata; class Aves; order Coraciiformes; family Brachypteraciidae; genus Brachypteracias; species Brachypteracias leptosomus. The sequence goes on from VYZX01000881.1 coordinate 478,882, forward strand.
GTATGTACAGAGGCACTGACTTATGTTTGGCCACGAGATGGGGTGGGAGCTCAGCAGTCCTCCAGGCAGGGATGACTCTCAGCCATCCATCTGATCAGCAGTTTCCTGCTCAGTGCAGCCTCTGGGCAGGGCACAGAAGGTCTGAGCACCTCTGCCAACAGGATTTTGTATGGGCCCTTTGCAAGGTAGGAGCCACAGGCTGCCTGGGGAAGCCCAGAGCCCCAGCACAGGCTGCTGAGAAGCAGTGTTGGGTTCACAGCACTGACTTACCGTCACAGTTTTGGCATCCATCTCAGTGAAAATGAACTCGCCTCCTTCAAAATCTGCATTCATGTACAGGAGGGCACTAGGGGAGGAAGCAGGAGACCCCTGTGAGGTGAGCAGCAAGGAGGGCTGGAGGTTCACCCTACCTTGGGTCAGACTCTGCATTGCCCCACTGAGGCATGGGTGGGGGTCTGCTGGGCAGGAGAGGTCCTGTTGTGGGGCCAGTCAGGGCCACCCAAACTGTCCTCTTTTGGAGCCACAGCTGAGAACCAGCAGATCTCTCTTTGGCTAGGGAACAATTCTCAAAATGTCCCTCAGGCCCCAGAAGCCCTCACCCTCCTGTTCTACACCAAAAACACCTGACAGAGACACAGCCCTGTGAGCCACAGCTGGGATCTCCTGACCATAAATATCAGAGTCATTACAGCTAAAGTCTGGCTTGAAGCTTAGCCACGATGCTTGCTGCCAGCAGAAACTACCTGCTGGATCTCACTTCTGCTATGGCTGGAATGTAGCAGCTCTAGAGCTCACAGCCTGTGGAGCAGGATGCCCTGACTTGAGGAGAGTCCCCAGCAGCAACCTTCTCTTCCTTCCTACCTGTAGTCCCGAAAGGTGTAGGCAGGAGGCTCCTTCCAGCACTCATTGGCCTCAGGGTCCAAGAGGCAGTTGTCAGCGTGGATGGGGTGGCTCAGGTCATTCCTCCTCTCCTGCTGGCCTAGGCAGGACCATGTGAAGGAAGGGGGAAGGAGAAGGGGTGGATGAGATGGAAATGCCATGCTCTGTGGGGTCTGTCATGATGGGGATCCTGCTCCAACCCCACTCTGGGTGGTGTTCACAGGTGGGAGAATGAAAGGAAAGGCTGGGGAGAAAAGACAACACCTGAGGACCCAGATCTGCACAGCTCTGCTTGTTCCTTACTGCAGGGAAGCAAGATGGACAGCTGGGGGGTGGAAAGGAGAAGGGACAGTGAGAGTAGACAAGGGGAGAGAGAGGGGAAAAGAGGAAGAGTTGGAGACATGAAAAACAAGAGACACCCCAGAAATGAGCTTCTTCACCACCCTTTGCTGCTGTGGGGACAGTGACTTTGCCCAGCCCTCAGCCACCAGTTTAAGCATCAGGCAAAACAGCCACTCTCAGGTTTGTGTCCCCCACCTGTAAACCCCTCATGGGGGGCTGGTTTCCCAGCCCTGCCCCACCACCCAAAGCCCTCACCAGAGAGGGCAGTGCGGCACACCAGGTGGGTGTAGGAGAAGTAGAGGGTGGAGTTCAGCATGAAGTAGGACTCCACGATCCTGCGGGCCTTCTCGCTGATGTCGTAGAAGAGCCGCGCGCTCTTCAGCGGGACACGGCCCTCGTAGCCATACTGGAAAGCAGAAGGGGTGAGAGAGGGTCAGCACCACACACTGGATGGGAGGGAGAGGGGGCATGGGAGAGGAGGAGAAGGGAAGGAGCTCTACCTTGAGGGCTTTGAGGACCGTGGCTCCTTCAAATTTCTCATTCGGGGTGTGTGGGGAGGTTTTGCCCCTGTAACCATCTCCAGCCAACATAATCCCCTGAAAACATGAAAACAGGTGAGAAGTGAATTAGTTCCCCAGGAGAGGAGGAGCTGCGATAGAAGCACTTTAGCCCCTCTTTCTCAAATCCCCCAGGGCTGCATTCCCCAGGACAGGTGAGTGGGAAGGTGCTGCAGCTCTCCATGAACACGGTCCATTCTGAGATACTGGAAAACAGCCCCCCACCTCCCAACTGGGGATGTTCAGGCACCCTCAGTCCCTTCACAGGCTCAGGTGACAATGAATGAGAAGGCTCAACCAGGCTTGTGGATGAGCATCCTTTGGGTTGTGTATCACATGGCAAAGAGCTATTTCTGCTTGGGCTGTGTCTTGCAGCACGTTTCTAAGAACAGCCCAAGATGGAGCAGCAGCTCCTTTGCTGTGTTAATGTATGTGTTACGGGGATAAGCATCTGACTGCTCTTCATAGGCATCCTGGTATCATCTGCAACACTCAAGAGTGAGGCATGAACCCAGAGCCTCTCCAGGGGCTGATCACACATTCAGCTCTCACAAGCTAGATGCTGGGGAGAGCACCAGGCACTCAGACATGTGCCCCACAGGGGCACTGTCTACTCACACTGGCCACCCTGTGAAGCTCTTGGCACTGCTCCTCTGAGATGACGTTATCCAGTAGCACTCGCTGGGTCCCATTCAGCTGCTGCGAGTTGTAGACAAACTTCACATCGCTGTAGAGAAGTGGACCCCCTGATGGAAAGAGAGACACAAAATGACCCTGTTGAACATGCCCTGGCCTGGTTGACATCTTGTACCATGTCTTAGGGCCAGCTGAAGTCACCACAGCGTGCAGCCAGGGAAAGAGCTTCATAGCAGAGAGCAGTTTGGCCTCACATCAGCAACAAAAGAAACAGGAGCAATGGCAACAACCGGAGATGAAATCAATTTGCTGTAAGAGCATCAACATTTTCCACCTTCTCATTAGCAGCCTTGCAAACACAGGGACCACAGCCTGAAAACACCAAAACTCGATGGGACACGATGAGAGACACTGGCTAACTTGGCTCTCTCGCCCAGTAGCCAACATCAATGGAGGCCATAAGTTTCCATTGCATTTGTGCTCTGTGGATCTTGCCAGCTTGGTGTGCAAAGCTGCTCTCTGCAATTGTCATCAGTGGGGTTTTTGTCTTTTACACACATAAAAAACTTAATGCAGTGCTGAGCTTGCAGTAAGCATCACTTGTTCCCCACCAAGAAGTGGGGTTGGGAGCCTGAGGACAATCAGGCTGGAGGACCCTGAGGATAATTCTCTTCTGCAGAGGCAAAAGAGCTGCCATGGCCATCCCTGCCATCCTTTGCTCCCTGTCTTCGAGTTGCCTCCCTCTGCCTGCCAGAAGTGAATGGCTTGGCTGCATTTTGGAGGTCCCAGGAAGCATCCCTGGGATGGGAGTACAGCTGTGGCTGGGCTTGCACACTGCTGGGATCCCACCTGGTATGAGGCAACTGAGCCTTGACACATGCTGAGCAAATGGGCAAGAAGAGAGAGATTAGCTCTTTACAAGAAGTTTGGCTCCATCACAATCAAATTTGCCTGATCAGAAAAACATGGCAAGGCCACTAATTCATCATCTTCTGAAGCCTCTTCCCCTCATCTCTTCAAAGAGAAAGAAATGCCAACAATAAAGACCTAAACCAGATGTTTCTCCAGGAGGAAGGTGAAATTCATCTAAATTGTGGGAAAAATTACCTGCTTTCAGAGCTGCAATAAAACAGAAGAAACAGGGTGGCAGAGCTCCTCTCACCATGTGGCACAAGGAAACTTCTCTGTTACACTGCTTTTACAATTACTACTTTTCTTGTCTGTTGAGGAGCATAGCATGCTTTTGGAAGGTCTCCTTGGCCTATGGAGGACACCTAACCCCACGGTCAGAGCCCCACCACTAGGCCATGACTTTATTTCTGAAGAGTTAAGTTTCTTGGAAACGGAAACGATGGAACATTCCTCATGTTCACTTTGCTGTTTCTGTTGCTCGATAATAGCATTTATTACAAATGCAGCTGGATCAGAAACAGGATGCTGAAATCCAAACTCCTGGCACACTCCAACTGAGGGCTGAGTTTTCCAGCTTGGATGTTGCTCCTCCCCAGCAGTAGGCATTTGAGGGATGACCTGAAGGGTCATCACTCATCATTGCCTCAGTTTCTTTGCAGAGAACTAGCAGGAGCTGCCCTGTGCCACCAGCACTGAACCCTTGTCCCACATTGGCAGTGATTTCCCAGCTGCCTTCCTCACCCCATCACCTCTAAGCACCAGCAGGACCTGTGTCCTGTGTGTATGCTCTGTGAAAAACACCCAAAGAAACTGGGGAATTCTTTGGACTTTTGGGAGTGAAAGAATTGGTGGAAAGGAGGAAAGGGGAAGGAGAGAAGAACAGAAGAGGAGTACATAATTAAAATGGACTTTTCTTTTTCTCATTTGGCCTTTTATCTTCTTTTTCCAAGTGAAAAGAAAGAAAGAAAAAAAGCGAGCAAAGGAAGCACCCGATGGACAAAATTCCCATTTTCTTTTTGAATGGTTTCAGTTTTCTTTGTAAACTTGAAAATATCCTGCAAATAAACCAGAATAAAAGCATAGAGAGAAGAAAAAAATAGAGAAAGATGCACTCTGAAATTATTTGGTTATAGAAGGCAAACAGGCCACAAATATAAGTCAACCAGCTCTTGACTTAAGCAAGCTCTTCAAGATCTTCCTGTGGTATTCCCCTATTTTAAGTATAGCTAGAGAAGGGATAACAACATTCTGAACGTGACACTGAGCAGCTGGAGACAACTTGGAAAGCTGTGAAATTCCCCCAAAAGCACAACCATCCACTGCATTACAGGGAGGCCTGTTGCTGTGGAGCTGGCCCACTAGAGACACAAAACACCTCCTGGCCTGAGATCCCCTTGTTCTGCAGCAAGGAGCACGCTGTGGTATTTGGCTACAATATAGTTTTTCAAAATTGTTACAGGGGAAATCTCATCTTCAGTAGAAGATGTTGGGATATTTTCCGTGGTTGCTGAGCACGTGTTAAAATCAGTTGAAATGTCTGCCAACAGGCTTCAGAACCAAGTGATCTGATGTAAGCCAAGACACGAAATCACAAGCCAGTCAGCAAACAGAAATGGTTGTTAGTATGGTGTGATCCAGCACATTTAGCAAAGGATCAGCACTGGAGTTCCAAAAAATTAATGCCTTCAGTATCCATCCTTTTGCAGCTTGGACAACAAGGAATATTTTAATCTTAAAAGCACTTGGGGGAAAGTGCTTTTACCACCTCCCCCATGGTGAGGAGGACTCAGGCTCCCAGCTCCACATCCTGGGGCTCTGTACAGTGAAGGGTGGGAAAAGCAGGTCCAAGAGCAGAGCAGTGCTGGTGGGATCCACAGAGCCAGAAATGCTGTGGCAGCATCATAAACGTCTCCGTCTCTTAGACAAAACTTCAACATCCTGAGATAGGATTGTCCCTCATTGCCCAGTGGCCAGCCTTTGCAGTCTGCAGTCTCTAGCAATGGGAATAAACCCTTTGATTTTTGTTGAAAAATCTTCATCAGACTTACCCTCCTTCAGCTCTCGATCTGGTTTTGGCATGGGTTTCTTCGCCAGAGACAGCCGGGGCCCATCCTCTGGTTCACTGCTAATACTTGATGGGACACTGAGGAGCAAGAGAAAAAAGGAACATCATGACTTGGCCCACAGGTCTCCAGTTGTGGGAATTGTGGTGTTTTGCACCCTTCAGAAGCCAATACATGAAAAAACCAGGGCAAATTTGCACTTTGTACAAATCTCACAACAGTACAAGTAGAAGCCCTCACCCCATCCAGTGGGAAATCGTGTTTTTCTGGTAATGGGAACAACAGTTTCCACCAGCAAAGCACAGACACCAACAAACCTGAACAGCTCCACTTGCCTCACTGACCAATTTCCCTCTAGACCATTGCTGGTTTTGAGGCACTCAGCTAAAATGAGATGCTTGTGGAAATGTTTGTAATGATAAGGGGCAAAGGGCCCTAATTCAACCATGATGGTGTGCTGGGGTGGATTGGCAGCATCATCTGAGTAGCAGGCTGGTACCCCATCAGGGGCACATCCCCTTCACCCCACTACAAAGACTGGTGAAGCCACGGGCTCAGCTGGGGTGGGTGGTGGCTCACCTGTGCTCATCCTGGCGGGCACCGTACCTGTTCCAGTAGTTCTGTGGGAAAAGAAAGAGGTTGTTGTTAATTTAATGCTCTAGCCAAAGCCAGGGAGCTACCTGCTCTGCCTCAGACCTGGGGACATTAGCCAGCCTCTCTCGTATGGATCCATCCTAGACAACTTTGGGCAATTGCCTGGGGTCACCAAATTGAAAATGTAACCCCAACCCAAACTGGCTTTGTACGATGAGTATAGAGGGAGCCCGGCTTGCCCAGCCTTCTCTGTCCCACCCCACCACCATGGTGGTGACTGAGACACAGCCAGACACCACGGCAGGGGAGCTGGACTAGGCTGCATCTCCTTCACCCCAGGAACAACTGCCTTCCTTGATTTGCCATCACCATCTTCCTGTAGGCAACAAACCCAGGCCAAGACCCAGCTCCTCAGTCACCTACATGGGAATCGCTTTAGAGGAGGGGGAGGGGAGGGAGAAAGCTGTTGTTATGGCTGTGAACTCCTAAAGGCCATCACCACAGCAGACCCCAGCAGGTGATGACCACAGCAGACCCAGGCATTACCGGCTCTGTGTAGGCGTATCCGAGACCGGCCGCAGCCACCTGCAAGAGGTGAGACTCCAGCTTGTGGCGCCGCAGCAGCACTCTTGCTTCCTGAAAAGAAGAAGAAAAGGGGAATAGTTGCACATGTGGCTTTCCCAAGACACAGGTAATGCACCTCTGCTTCAAGGGCAGTTTGGTTTTTATGCAACACCATGGACTCTTGGGAGGTGTGGGATACTAGGATCATGCCTCAGAGCAATGCTGGATGAAGGGCTGAGCTGCTCCCTACATTACAGAAAGGGAGATGATCAGCAACTTATTCAGGAAGCCTGAATCTCCAGAATAAATGTTCATAGCTGGCAGAGTGTGCTGAGCACCTTGGAAAGCCTCTAGACAAGAGGGTGGCCAGAGAAGCCCCAGCTGGAGAACGGGAGGCAGGCTCAGGCTGGTGGAGCAGGGACCCCAGCTGGGCTGTATCTTGGTTCCCCACCTGCAACACGGAGCCCACAGCTCAGCAGTGGGTGGGCTGCAGCATCACAAACTGGGATTTGCTCAGGGCACTAGGATGGGGACCACAAAGCACAACCAACCAGAAATCATCTGTCAGAGGGAAAACTTTTTGAGTGAAAAATCTGTAAAGAAAACACTGGGTTTTCTCCTAGAAAATTACTTTGCAAAGCAAAAATCAGGGTTTTTTTTAACAGAAAACTTCAAAACACTGGAAATAGTGAAATGTTTTCGTCAACATCACTTTTTTTCCAAGATTAACTTTGTGAAGAGAACTGATAATTGTTCTTGTCTTCTATTTTATCATTTCCCTTTTCTTTTTTAGCATGTTACTAAATTCTCCTTGAGTTTTCTGAAATCAAGGAATTCCCAAGGAAATGGAAAATCCCATTCCTGCCTACTCTCTGCTTCTGTCACACGGGGAATGAGGCTCAGCAGGGCTGTGATGGGGCAGGGGGAACTTCTCTGCATCGTGAGAAAGGCAGCCCAGGGCTGCCGATAAAGGCTGTGGGGACTGGAGAGGAAGCCTGTCCTGCTGGGTGTCTGCACACAAACTGTTTGATAGCTTGACCCCAACCTCACCCTGTGACAGCAAAGCTACTCCCTGCAGAACAGGCTGAGCACTGAACTCCACGCTCCGTGACTTGGCAATGCTGACATCTCAGCCTCCCCCTGGGAAAATATTTCTCAGCCCTCTCTTAACGGAGGTTGCCCTCTGCTCAGTGCTTCATTGCACTCCTCCTCCACATCTCCTCTGGAGCACTGAAAGAGTGGAGGGTTCATGTTGTTGAGGCCCTCAGTCATTGCCCTCCCGGTCCGACTTGGGCTTTGCTAAGCTAAAGTCCTCCAGGGGGACCTTATAGTGACCTTCCAGTATCTGAAGGGGGCCTACATAAAGGCAGGGGAAGGTCTATTCAAAACAATTTTTAACGATAGGACCGGGAGTAATGGTTTTAAGCTAGGAAAGGACAGATTTAGATTGGATATTAGAAAAAAGTTCTTTAATATGAGGGTGATAGATCAGTGGAATGGGCTGCCCAGAGAGGTGGTGGAGGCCCCATCCCTGGAGTCATTCAAGGTCAGGCTTGATGGGGCTCTGAGCAGCCTGATCTAGGTAGAGATGTCCCTACTTGTGTAGGGAGATTGGACAAGATGACCTCTGGAGGTCCCTTCCAGCCTGAAACATTCTATGATTTAAAGAAGATCTTGCCCTCCAGTTTCTCCCCCACAACTGTGACTCTGGACTTGCACCCTGACAATTAGCATCACCAGCTAGTCCAGCATCTCCACGTCTGTTTTCAAAGTGGTCCCACTGTGGGAAAGCTGCCAAGCTGCTTTTATTTCCAGCTGATGCTTTTGTTAAATCCTCCCACCAAGGGCTCTTAGGTGACACTCACTCTCACCTTTCTGGGTTTGATGGTGTGTGGATCCATTGTACCTTCCAGGAGGCCCTCATAATAACCTGCGTTCTCCAAGACATCTTCATCGTCTGGGTGGAAGAGGAGGTAGGTCTTGGCACACTCCAGGGCTTTTACATAGTCACCAACTGGGGGCAACACAACAGTTGTCAGGGGGGAGAAAAGAGGGGCACAGAAAAGAGCTGGCAGTGCCAAGGGCTCACAGAGAACATGGTGGGGAGACTGCAGAGAGGGAAGGCACAGCCTAAGGTTTCCATCAGCTGAAGGGTGAGCCCAGCACTTTACGAGGCTCTTTTGATGCCACTTTGTCTTAACCGCTCCATTTCACCGGCAAGGAAATGAGGCAGAGACACGACTTCTCTGCGGTCATGCACAGGTCAGATGGCATCCAAATTGGATTCAACTGGATGGGCAGGATGGGGATGCTGTCTGGCAGCAAACTGCCTCTCTGAGGGGCTCTGCCCACCACGTTAAACCTCTCCTTAGGCTGACGAATAAAAAAGCCGATGTCAGCACAAAATGCTGCTGACTCCTCCGGCTTTCTTCCCATTGCACTGATGAATGAAGAAGCTTTAGGTGTGAGCAGCAATTCTGATCCTCACACATTCTGCCCTTTTCAGGAAAGAGCATTTAACACAAGCTTGAGACAGCAGAATTCTGCCTAGATTTTCTTTTATGTAACAGAACATACTAAAACACCATACAGGAGCACACAACTGGCAGTATTTTATAGCACTGCCAACTCCTGAGACTTTGCAATGTTGCCAACTCCTGCAACTTTACTGTGAATCTTAAAATATTTGGTAATTAGCAAAACTTGGCATCTTGGTATAAGCTTGTATATCTATTGTATATTAACTTAGAAAATGTATGAATTGGTTCCCAAAACTGTGAACTTTATTAAAGTTTTCCCGGAACTTTAATATCAAAAGGCAAATGAAAGGACCTTAAAATAGCATGATTTAAATAATAATAATGTTTAATCTAAAGGTCAGGCATTTAAAACCCGATGATTTAAAATACTTAATTGCATTTGTCAGCTTGACTTTTGAAGAGACAGTTTCCAACATCCTTTGTTTCCCGACTCTTTCAGACCTTGCCACTGCGTTGCTGTAGCACAGACATCACGGGGAAATATCCTGATTTCCACGTGAAACAACTCAAACTAGCACAAAATGTAACAAAACTCAGCAAGAGCTATGAGGAACAGTAAGACAGCCTTTACCTCTGTAATAGGCAAACTGCAAGTAGTCATAATGGAGGGGAAGGAAATTTTCGATGGGTGAAATACGTCCTGAACGCGTGGCGAGTTCTCGGACACAGTCGTGTTTGCAGGCCAGGACTTGCATGTAGTGATCTGCCAAGAAATGAGGGAAATGAACTGAGAAGGATGGGGAAGATGCTGAGACAATGACTGATAGAGGTTAAATCTCCTCAACTGAAGGACATGCAACTTAAGCTGCTCTGGTCCAGCAGACAACTGTGCACCCAAAGAGCTCAGGCTCCTTCCCAAAGCCAATGGAGAGTTGCAGTCACATTTTTGTCACCCTTGAGAAATGCCTTTTTCCTTCTGTCAACTGTAGAGGGAGCCTGAGCATCTCTTTTGTGTGCCAGGAGCTGCTGCTTCTGCCCAGGAAAGCCAGATGGATGCAGGGATGTGCAGGTGGCAGGTAGCTCTTTAACCCCAGGAGCCAAACCAAAGGTGAGGACACTCACAAAGCAAGTGGAGATGTGGCCACATGTGCTGCCACAACAAAGCCATCTCCACACTCCCTTCAGCTCGTCTTTAATCCCCTCCTTCCTGCAGCAAGATTGCTCCTGAGGGCACGGGGAGGTTTAGGTAAGAGTGGTCAGTGCAGCTTCTCAAGAGCAGCCGAGCAAGACTCTTGCACCACGAGTCTGAATGATGGTCTAAGGTGCAAATATTGGCAGCAAAATCCCCATGTTTGCGGCTTCTCAAAGATGAGCCATCTCCCAGGGAAATGCAAGCACGTGGTAAACATCTGCCATTAGTGAGGTTTCTTAACTGGTGGGAGTCTACAATACAGGCGTTGTATCAGCTGTACAATTTCCAAGCCAATGCTGACATCTGATTCCAGTTTAGAGCCTTTGCTGCAATGTATTTACAAATCTGCTTCGTTTGCTCTGTCTCTGTACACCATTGAAAACCTTAAGCAACAAACACAGGCTTGAAAAAAAAAAAAACATGTGCTCAGCTACCAAAGCATTTCTCAGAGCTGCCAAAAAAACCGCCTGAGGAATTTGCAATGAAATCAAGTGGAAACTCAAAACAGTCCCCATTTGCTCTGGGCAGGTAGTCTGAGTAGTTATTTGATTTACCATACACATCCAGGGTATTACGTTAAGGAAAGCAAGAAGGAAAAGGACATAAATAATTTTGCTGTTATTTAAACCTACTTAAGCATCCCAGACCTGGAATAATCCATCACAGAAAAGCATTGCTTTTTCTTGGTACTGTCAAAGGTGCCCTAGAAACAGGCTGTATAGCCTGGAATCACTGAAATGCATCTGTCTCTGGGGTGGAGAGGTGAGAGCGTTGCCACCTCATGCAGCAACACAGCTTGGAATTGAAAAGAGAAATGAGTTTTGAAGAAACTTAATCTCTCTTTTTGTGGTGTACTAGTGTTCCCACTCCCTGCTGAAACATCTGGGGATGGGTACCCTGGACCCATAGGTAAACTCTGGATTATGCTGTCCTGTAGTTCCCTATAGCAAAGCAGTTGCATTACATATCTCATTTCCCTCCTTGTGCCCTCACTTCTCTGTTTCTTTGTGTGCCAGAATGGCCCTGGGGTTTGGAGTTGTTATTCCCAGACATATCTGGCCAAGCCAAGTCACAGCACTCGCAGAGACCATCTGTCTTGTTCTCACTCCCAGGTGATGTGCTGGGTTGAGTACCACCACACCATGGCCACGTCTGAGCTCCACATAGTCCAGCACAGAAACATCTTCTCTGCTCACTGGGGCTGCACTCAACTTGCACAGCACAGAAATAATTTAACAGAAACCAAAGTCTGGCGAGCAGCAGCTTTCAGTGAGAAGGAAGGTGGGTTTTCTTTGCCACTGAAGGTTGCTCTCATGGAGGGCTTGACATGGTCCTTGGTGTCCTGCTCATGGCTTTAACAGTTACATTGGTACCAAGTGAGCCCTTAGAACACTTCTAATATTTGTTTTCATGGATAAATAAACCCAACAAAGACAGCTTCCCATCTGGTATGTTGGTGGTTTCTCATCTTGGACATTTCAATTAGATTTCCTGTCTCGACACAAACAGAATTACGCAAAACCAAAAACAATCTACATCTGAGTGAAGTATTTTCCATACAAGAAGCAAAACTCCAGAGCTTGATGCAACTCCAAGACCATGAGCAGATAAATAAGGTTTCTGTCACCAAACAAATCTTAATTTATTGCTCTTCTTTCCCTTACAACTAATTAAATGTAATCTCATTTCTATGGAGAATGAACCACTTTAATCCCCTCTGGCTCAGAGCCATACATGCAAATCTGAAGATTACATAGCAATGTTCAATTCTCTCCAGAGATTTCAGTCAAGATCATAATTAGGCGGGCCTCTGCTAATGACAAATCCATCCTTTTGGATGGGGAGGAAATCTATGTTCTGAGTCTTTTTGGCAACTTTCCTGGCCATCTGGAGCATGGCCAAGAAGACTCTGCTGCTCTCTTCATATGCACTGAAAAACAGAAAATACAAACAGGCCAGCAACATCTAGATTCCAGTGAGGTGTGTGAGACTGTCTACAGGGGGAAACCAAGGCAGTTTATGTTAAAGCACCCATACTTCCAGCTCATACAGAATGCTCCACACATCTGGATTGCAATTCTTCTAGCCCAGCTTCTATTTAGGACCAAAATGAGATGTTCTAGTTCCCCGCCCTCTGGATTTGCATTGTCTGGCCTTCCAAGTGCCTCCTGCAGCATTACTAACCAGCAGCAGTGATGGAAGAGAAGACACTTCACCAAATCCAGCCAAAGGGCCAAACTCAACAATTAAAAGCATTGCAGAGCCAAGGGTGAGAACTAAAGATGCAAAAGGACCTCACCTGCAATAGCTTCATAGAGGCCAGCCTTATAGTCCAGGTATTCGTGCTCCTCAAATCTCTGTGGTCCCTCGCACATGATCTGGCAATCTTCATCCTCGGAGTAGTACCCTTGCAACGCGCGCTCCAGGAACTCAATGGCCAGCTTGTACTCCTCCTTGTCATAGTGCCTTACTCCAGCACTGTAGTCCTCCTGTAGTGTGCAGGCAGAAGACAGGCCCATGAGTGGGCTATGCTGCTCAGACCACAGCATCCTGCCCTCGACAAGCACAGGTGCTTCTCAAAAGAAGGTACAAGCGGGCAGGGTCAGAACAATCTCCCCGGGTACCCACCAGCTGTAAGCGGTTGTACCAAACTGTGTTTAAACCATCAGTGGACTTTGGACCAGTGGAACCTCATAAACCTGCCTAAAAGGTGTTCAAAAAATGAGTAGATGTGGTGCTTCAGGACATGGCCTAGTGGTCAGGGAGATGTTGGGATGAAGGCTGGACTTAATCTTAGAGGTCTTTTCCAACCTAAATGATTCTCTGATTCTATGAAATGCTCTTATGAACTCTTTCATACTTAGAGAATCCTCAATGCCACTGCTGGATTATGTATTATGTGAAAAAACATTCCTTTTCTTTGTTTTCACCCTCCTACCCAACAACCGTGCTGAATGCCAAGAGAAAAGCCTGCTCTTCACCCAGGCAGATCTGTTTTAGAATGGCCCCTAATGAACACTTCATTAATTACACCAAACGGCCACTCCTGCTTCCTTGTGTCTTCTGAAACCAGAAAGCTGGGGTGGCCCTGGCATTTGTGTTGGCCTTTGGCTTTGGGGAGGTGGAAAAAGCAGTCACTCTACTGCCTGTAACCCTGCACCCTCAGCAGCACAGCCACTCATGTGCACACACTCTGCCCAGGTGGGAGAACCCAGCCCAGAATAAACCACACATAAGCCATCTCTGTCCATTAGTGCACATGGAGGCATCCATCAAAACTGCCTGCTGGCACATGTTCACAGACACAGATGACCCCAGAGTTCCCTGAAGAAAGGGACTATGTTGGGGATGCAGCCATCAAACAAAGAGCTGAGAGTGCCTTGAAAAAGCAGGAGCTGGCTTGCCTTAAAGGAGAGTGCTGAAAGGGGGAGTTTGTTTTGCTCTATTGTAATAGGGACCTCAGCAAGAATCTCCCTATTCATAGATGGCTTTCCTCTCCCTTGGCCTCCTAAATCTCAACTTTCCAGACTGTCTGACACTTAACCCAGGCACCTCTTCAACTCAGACTCACCATGTGCTGCTTGGCCTCCCGGTCAATCAAGCTGACCTTCCCTGACGTGGTCTTGTAGTTCTCGATGTCCTGCTGTATCTCCATGTGCTCAGGGTTTGCCATGAAGAAAGTGTGAGCTGCATTTGCTGCCTCCTCCAGCTTGTTCAGCTGTAACAAGACAAGAAAGACTGAGTGAGTTGGTGATGCAGGACAGTGAATACAGCAGTTTATGCTGCACCCTTTTGACACCACTGGACTGGGCCATGATGGGGATAACCAAGGAAAACCTGAATGCAGCTGAGAGTAAAGCCCAGTGTAAGGGAAATCAGAAGAGCTGGAGCTTCCAAGAGACAGGTCACTCATCTGTCTGCAATGTGGTCCATCAGTGATGGGACTGTTTTCCAGCTGAACTGGTACTCCAACCAGGTACTCCAATCCCATGCACAGTCCCAGGTGGAGAGATGCTCTCATGAGATAAGAGAGAGGGAGGACAAAGGAACTGCTGAGACTGTTCTCTCTACAAGCCTTGGAGGCTGAGCTACGTCCAGACTAAAGGCTTCTGCTTGTAGATGGGGACTTGGGACCATTTATTAAGCTCAGTTGTGTATAGCTGCAAAAGGCCAGACTCCATTGATAGTGGCAGAGATATAATGAGTTTATCTTGGTATATCAAGTTACTTTGGAGTTAGAAATTCAAAACTGAAACCAGACACTAGTTTCACCCTGGAGAAAGCCTCATAAACAAACAGAAATGCTAGTGCTAAACACACCCACAGCAGCTACTGGGAGCTCAGGGAGCAGGACCAATGTTCAGGTGAAACATCTGCATGACCTAGCAGGATCAAAGCCACTTCCATGGCCAATGCACTTGCTCCTGAAATAAAGCCAACACCACCGAGTACCAGCAAGGTGCAGAGTCAGGCCCCTGGAATATGTCTGTGGTCTGAGCAGGCTCAGCCAAGCTTGTTAGCCAGGACCAGGTTAATGGTAGCCCTGCCAAGGCTGTGTCCAGGTGGCCTCCTTGATGATGAAAACCACACTGAATCCTGTGCCACTGCTTCTAGGCTTCTCCTGAGGCACTGGAGCCAGCAAGCTGAGGCATGTCTATGCTATGCTGCTGTCATGGTACAGCAGCTCACCTGCAGAAACCTGCACACATACCCACTGGACAACTCAACTGCCAAGATGACAAGAACTGAAAAAGAGACCTCCAGAGTAGCACGAGCTTCACACCCTGTTATCCTATGCCTGGAGCAGAGTAGACAGGCCTTGTGAGGTGAGGTGAGGCCGTGGCTGTCCTCAAGACTCTGCTCATCCCCGGGAGACAACAGTGGCTTCCTTGGGACTCCTTAACACTGGATTAATACTTGAATGGACTTAATGAGCATCAACTATAGCTTGCTTTTCAGCCAAGCCATGAGAAACACCCAAAATCTCTTTCAGTGAGCCCCATGAACTGCCTAGTACCCTGCATTTCTCCTGGGCTCAGAGAGGGCATAGAAACACTCATCACCAGCCAGGCATATAATAACTAGTTTCACCCCTGACATTATCTTCAGAGATGTGGCTGAACTGCCAATTGTCTGAGCAGCCATCTCATCAGCAGGTTGCTTGTTACCTCCACAGAAGCATTGGCAACCATCTTTAGAATTAAAATACACATCTGATAATACATGAACTGTTGGACCAAGTGGGATTGACATTCGGGTGAAATCATGGGGTCTTCTCCTTAAGGAATGCCCCTGTACATGTATACCCTATGGCAATTTTCCATGTGTGGCTTATGAAAGTTTTGTGTTGAAATACTAAGAGAAAAAATGCAATGAATTTTCTCAGGGCACTCGGTGGCAGCAACAACATGGCAAAAAAGTCTTTTTTCATGCCAAATGCTACCCTGAGCAGGAATAGCTGGAGTTGGGCAAGAGCAACAGGTTCGATTCAGCTGGACAAGGAGAGTCCCCCTGGGAGCACCAAGCCCATGCAGGAAGACACGCATTATTTTTGCGAGGGAACCTTCTCTACAGGTGGCATGGAGGGATCATGTTTTGGCTGCAAAGGAAGCAGCTGATGCCCTTCAGATTTCCACCATCGGACAGAATTTCTAAGTAGCAAGTACTAACTGTAACAGTTTTACTTTGGCTTTTCCTCAAAACAAGATGGAATTAGAATATGCTGCAAGCTGCTGAAAATGATTTTTGCATTAAAAAGAACAGATAGATAAGAGTGCAGGTTAAAGGCCAGGGAAGTGGGGAAGATGTGGAGCATGGCAGGATGTGCATCAAGCCTCCTGGCACTCAGCGAATCCCCCCGAGAAGCCCCCAGTGCTTTCATCTGGGCTGTTCAGAATAGCACAAATGCAAACACAGCCTGCAGAGCAAACAAGGGGGCTACCCTGAGTCAAACGTGGCAACTGGAGACATCACAGCTGCTGGAAATCACTGCCTGAGCTTGCCAACAACGTCTGAGTGATTCTGATCAAATCTTCCATGGGATTTGTGAAATTGGCACTTCAATATCAGACGAGCCATTCCAGACATGCTCTCAAAGTTGCTCGCTGGAGCACGGACACATTTTGAAAGCAGGTGCCTGGATACACGAAGACCTTTTGGAGGAAAAGCCCATCCATGGCCATGGGGCCAGATCCACACCAGGGGGGACTTTCCTAACCCCTCTCTGCTGCTCCAGCACAGCCAACATTGCCTGTGTGGCTGCCAGGGCAGAGCTGGCCGACCAAGCACGCGTGAATACCTCCCAAAGCGAGATGAAAGCAGCGGTCAGGCGGCATCTCAGCCCGCTCCCCAGCTCTGCCCTTTGAACACCAAGGCACTGCTGTGCTGCAATGCCCACAGAAACGCAGAAAATTTGCCTTGTGCAAACTTCAGATGTTTTTCAGGATTAGCTCTGTGCTGACAACACACACAGCCAGCTTTCACTGCACAAACAAGATCTATTCCAGTCCTTTGCTTGGAGTTTTCCTAAGGATGCCACTCTCCAGAATAACTCCTTGGCTTCCTATCAGGTGAGCAAAATGACTGTAAGAAATTTTTATCCAGGACAGCACAATAAACCTCAAACCGCTTCAGCGTATAATTGGGTTTTTTTAAAGAGACATTCCTATTCAGAAACATACATCCCAACCTGAAAAACCTCTTCTCAACATAATCCCTTCCTGGAAAAGCTCATCACAGCTGGATAGCATCTGATACAGGATAAAGGACAGACCAGAGCATCTCACAATGGGAATTTTCAGGTCATGCTGAGTGCAGGTGGGGCTGCCACTGCAGTTGGTAATTAGACAGGTTGAGATGGGGCAAGAGGTTTGTTGGAGACACATGAGCTGCTGACCTGATCCAGAGGACTGCTATTAAGCTACTATTTAAGTTGCCTGGGAGAATTGCATTCTTCCACACCACACCACAGATTTCTATTCACAGACAGCATCCTGCCTGTGCAGACTTAAAAGGGACCAAAGGCATCCCAGCAAGGGAACCGGTCCCTCGAGATGCAAGCTGCAATAGTCTGTTGTGGGATGTTCATTTTTCCTTTGGTTCCAGCTCATTGTCAGAAAGCTGTCAAAAACTCTAACAGATCCTAGAATGGTCTTAGTTCTTTCTGGATAAAATCCACCGCAGTGAGATATAAGGAGTCTGAAATCCCTTTCCTGCCCTTAAAATGGTGCTCATACTGCATCTAATCCTTCTGGCTCTTCACAGAAGAGATGACCTTTGGAGTTTGCTAAGTGGACTCAAAGCAGAACACTTCAACTCAACACCTTCCAATTTATCATGTCCCATATTTGCCTTAGAAATATTTAAGTAACAGAAAGAAGCCAACAGCTGGTACGTTTTGGGGAGTTTTTAAGTGGATGTGTGTATATAAAAGCAAATTCCTAACTGGTAAGACATGTTCAGAGTCTAGCCCTGACATTAATTATGAAACACTCTGGGAAAACTTTTGCCAAAACACTCTGAATTCAAGAGGAGCAGGATATTTTGGTGCTTAAAAGTCTGGGCTGGGACTCAGGACACCTGGACTCGGTTCCTGGCCCTGTCACAATCTCCCTGTGCAGCCACTGGAAAAAACCATTTTGTTTTCTTTGTGCCTGATTTTCCACTGTTTTCAATGAATTACAATAAAAATAATAGCATTTCTCCCACAGAGTAATCATGTTGTTTACTTAGACGGCAAGCAACTCGGGGACCACGAGCACGTGGAAGCACATAACTCAAGGGGACTCTGATCTTTGTACAACCATCACTGAATGAAAATCAGCAAGGAAAAAATGACAATGTAGAATCACAACCTCAATACGTGCCCTAAGGTCTGCTTGGTCACCCCACTGGAATGAGATCGCTGGACTATCACTGCAGCTTTGCACCAAACCCTGTGTACTTTGGCCAGAGAGGACACACGAAATCAGAACACCAGGACTGAGGGAGCCCCAGGAACACCCTGTCCATTTTGATTTTGCCATGCCAACAGTTGGAAGGGAAAAACACAACACTTAAGTGCTTCTGGGTTTTGATGATGAAAAATATTCTTTTTCCTCATTCAAATGTTAGGAGTGTCTCATTTCACAGAAAAACAGGAAAATTATTTTAAGCAGCAAAACCCAAGAATTTCAGCAAATTGCAAATGCCTGGTTTCATTCCCATCTGGGACAGTGCTGGCCTGGACTTCAATGGGACTGCGACTTCCAACATGCAGCAGTGTCTTGGATTAGAAAGGCTGTTTTAAGTGGACCATTAAACAGGACCAAACATGGGCTGGAAAAAGGACCTTAAGTGAACATCTTGAGCATCACTATACAATTTATGCCAATTGTCATTGATAACTATTGAGAAAATCCTTTATGGAGCTTTCATGGACTGCATGTTAACAGTCCCTCAATAGCTCACTGTCATTCTGGTACCTGTCAAGCTACTCATCAGCCAGCAAACTCCATACTGAGCAATTTAATCTATACCTGTAATGCCACTGTTACCAACCTGCCATGCTTAGGAAATAAAACTATTTCACTGGAACTCGTCTAACTTGCTGTTTGATTTTGTCATCACTTCAGCTGCTGTGTCCCTCAAAGAGAAACACTCACCTCATTGCTAATGCCCACCTGAGAACAGCTCAGGGTGGCTCAGCTCCACATGCAGGCACACACTCTGAATTCACACTTGCCCTCACTATTTGCAGATGAATGAATTCTGACCAAAGCCCCTCTCATGTCAGGTGCTCAGCAAGCTTGCATAAATCCCCAGCCTCTTCCCTAGGAGACAGGCCACCCAGCAGCACTGTGGGTTTAGCTACGATGACCCTAAACTTGCAGTTCTTAAAGTTTGCTCTCTGGTGCTTGGCAGTGGGACTAACGAAGTGGAACAGGCATCATGCCAGGTCAGTTTGAGGAGCATCACACAGCTCTACAGTCTGCTCCTGCAGCCAGGAGCACAGGGAGCTGAACCACCACCACTTTGCTTATGTTGAACACTGACATAGTGCTGTTTATGGGGGCAAGCAGCTGTAGCCAGAACATCTACAGGTACGCGGGTGCTCCCAGCTCAAACTGCAGTTTTCGATGCAAAACAAAAAAAGGATGAAAAAGTCCAAAAGTCAGAGGATTTTAGAGAGGATGTAGCCAAAGCACTACCGATTCTGAGTGCCCAAGAGAAGGGGTCACATGATATAACCAAGACCTCAGACTATTATTCACAATGAGTTCCCATTTCATTGAACGTATTATTGGATACTGGCAACTGCCATGCATTCCGTGTGACTGTCATAACCCAGCCTGTTTCTATATTAAGGTATCTTCAGAAGTAAGACATAATTTAAACCAAAACTTCTTTTTGGGAATGGGAAGAGAAGTAAGGCTTATACACTGGAAAATGTGTCAGATCCCTCCAAACCCCAACCTTTCTTGCCATGCCAAGACTGGACCTACCTGCATATAACCTCAGTTAATTGCCGAGTGCATCAGCTTGGCATGGAGCTTGTGAGAAAAATCTCAAACCATTTGGCTGACCTAGAAACCAAAGTTTCAAGCCTCTCAGACAACTCCTGGTTTGCTGAACAGATATCGGTTTTTTAAAACTTTTCCATAGCTCCACTGCTGCTGTGTTGTATCAAAGGCTTAGTGCACTGGGCTCTGCAGAGGAGGAAGGCTCTGGAGTCAGTAAGCACAGATAACAACAGAAATAAAAGGTTCAGTGTCATGAAGGATTAATCTCGTTGTGCCTATGCAGAGCTTACTGCCTGGGTAAGTAGAAGCAAGTAGCAGTGAGATGGCTATAAATAGCATGTGACCTCATCTCAACTATTTTATTATTGCAAACAGAGAAGGAAAAAATTATCCAGAAAAGTTAATCAGGAATTTTCCCTCTGCTGATGGGACCACACATTCACAGAAAGATGCTTGAGCTGTCTGCAACCCACAAGGGCACCCATGGACCCTGCAGGAACACTACAACCAGAGGGCAAGGCAAGCAGGTGGCAGAAAAGGGCCTTAGTCAAGTGTAGGGAATAGGTACTGAGTGACAGATGTGAAGCAGCCCTTGAGTTCATTAACACACCATCCCCTGCTCTCCAAAGAGTTTACCAGTTCTGTTTTCCAACTCAAGGTAGATAGGGTTGATTCCTGTCCTTGCTACTACTGTGATGGGGGTCAATAGTGATGCCTTTCTGGAGGCTCCACAAGCATCTTTTCAGAGGTCTTCTCCATTTTCAAAATGCAGACAACCTCCAATGTGCTTTGGATGGTTCCTCTCAGGCCACCTCAGAGCCTTGCTGTGTGCTGCTGCTCACCAGTTGCTCTGGTAGACCCAAATCCAAAACACAACAAATTTGGAGAACTGGCACAGGGAGAACTTCTCATGAGAAAAGAAACTTAGGAAGGGTTTGGGGTTTTTTGTCATTCCAACAAGCAATTTTTCAGTACACAAACAGATGTGGATTGGTAGGTATGTGGTCAAAAGAGCTGACCAGATGTTGAATTAGTCTCCAGAAAGTGGCAGATACTTAGAAACTTAAAACCAAACTGAACAAACCACTTCAGTATTCTTCAAGGAACAAATAATTACTTCAATTAAGACAGAAATCAAGTTTCCTAACAATGCTTTCACTTGAGTCATGCTGGCAATAAGTGTGCACATAGACATACCAAGCAGACTGACCACATCCCCCTGCCTGAAAAGGCCATTTTGCAATGAGAAAGCAAATTAGACCAAGTCATTTCCTTCCTTCCTTCCCTCTCTCACATGCTCCTCTTAAACTGTTCCCAGGCAGGTAAGAATGAAGATTCTCACACATTTCTGGCTGTGCATTATGTGCTTCAGTGCACACGTGGTGTCACAAATACCACACAAGGAGCAGGGCGTTACTCACAGCAAGTGACTTGCAAAACTGTTGCCCAGCAGGAAGGACCTTTCCCACATCAATCTCAAACACACTGAGGCATCACAGAAGCAGGACTCATCCACAGAGCAAGCAGTGGGAAATGTGTTTGTGTTTACTGAACAGTCTGACTGATTGTGAAAAACACTTGGAGACGGATTTTGTCCTGCATAAACACTCAGTTCTGTCTAACATACTCTGATGACAGCTAAATTCTGTGTGAAACAGTATTTTCAAAAAGGAAAAATTCCTAGATTATGCAGTGTGGGCTTTCCTGGCAAACCCCAAAATGCCTAGAACTGAGTTTATAAAGCTTGGGTAAGAAACCTCTTGTTGATGGGATTCTTCCCTCCATGCCAGTAGACAACAGCCAGGATCACAGACAGGAGCTGGCAGCACGTGGATTTCAGCACACTGTGGGAAAAAAAGTCACTCCTATAACTGATAGCTAGCCAGTTGATCCCATTCCCTTCAGTTGCAAACATAAAACCATGCTACCAACACAGTGGTACAGAACACCAAAAGCTGTGTCTGGCTAGAAATGGGCAACAAGCAGCACTAGATACTAAAAAGCTGGGGGTTTAAAGCCAGCCAGGCTTTCCAGAGAGGAGGTTTTCTCATTCATGTCCTGCCTCCTGTTGTTACAGCATCCCTGCAGCAGCCCCAGCCACTGCACACCTGGGAAAGCATCAGTCAAAGATTAGCCCGTGCCTTTTAAACTAATGAAATCGAGCAGCTGGGAGCAAGCAGTACATGACTATTCACTCTTCATGGACCACCAGCAAGAGTCTCGTGGGCCACAGCCTGTTAGATAAATAATGAGCTTTCACCTGATACATTGACTGATAATAGACAGAGAGGCAGGTGCTCCCCTACGGAAAGCCTTGGAAATAGCTGGGAGGAACGAGGTGAATCTTGCTAAACCCACTGGCAAGGAGCAAGGGAGCCCTGTGCCCGTGGAGGAAGGAAGGTCAAGGCTGGAATGCTTCAATCTGATTAAGGCTGAAACTGATCCCGAGCTTTTAGGGGAAAAGCAGAACAAAACAAACTTGGCAGGCAGTTAAAAGGGCTGGGGGTGCATGGTGTGAGTGGGAGTCACAGGAGGCAGCTGACAAGGTACTCTCTCCAGCAGCAGAGATGCCATGGGAACATAACAATATTCTAGGTTTCCACAAAGTCTTCCAGCCCGAGGAACCTGAAGGCATCTGATCTGGGACAGAAACAAAGCAAACTCATCTATGATGAAAGAGCTGAAGAAAAGTGATGACACAGAGATGGAATGGGGAACGCCTGGGAGAGGGTCACTGCGGGGTGCTTTTGCAGATGTTCTTACAGGGAATAAGATCCCAACACAACTACAGTCCACAACAGAGTCATTGGCACAGAAACAAACTTCACAGTGTTTATCTGAGGATGATGGCCAAAGCACGCTGCAGCATGTCTCTATCAAAAGACTTCCCATCAATGAAGGATTTCATTAGAACAATGGTGACACAAACTCCTCTCCCAATAAGGGGATAAGAGTTATGTTCATGCAACTGGATTGATTAAGAAATAATACACAAGCGATGGTGGATAACCTCGGGGCTCTGCGGGACAGGCTGATATCATCTATTGCCTACAAGAATAAGGCAAAGCAGCTTATTCTGGCAAACTGCTGAATATCAGTACTTCTGTCTGGAAAGGATTGATGGCCTTTCTCCAGTACATTTGCAAAAATACAGCAAGGCAAGTCACAGACTGGATCCAACATTAGCAGAGCTGTCACATAGTCTCTGTTTTCCAGATCCTGCATTTTTCCTGCTTTTATGTATCCACTCTGAGATCCATAAAGCAGCAGCTTTATAGTTTAGATGTGAATTTTCTCTAGCATCCTGCTTCCCTGGACATTGCAACTAGTCGAGCTGCACTGGTTGATAACATCAGGCACTGGGGCAGACTCTCAACCAAGCAGTCTCCATGTCAGTATCTCTATAGAAATAATTACTGACACACTTAAGAATAACACAACAGAAAAATCTAAGACAAACAGAAAAAGTCTTACAGCAGAACCTCTCCTCCCTTTCCTGGGTTTAGCAAAAGCTCAGCACCTTTTAAAAGAGTCAGACATGATGAGCTGTTGAATGCCCGCTGGGAGCCAACGTTTCCTGTGAAAATGTACATACTTGTCTGCTGTTACTCATCATCCTCCAAACAGCTACATGTGCCCCCAGAAAACCCCTTTCTGAGAGCACGCATGGAGTATTCATGATGACCCTGGATCCAGGAAGCCTCACTGGTGGCTTCTGGATCTGGTGATAAAATGATATTCCTTTTTGCAGCCCTTTTTCTGATGCAAACAGAGTTTTGGCAAATGGCTTAGGTAAGCTCTGGCCTAATCCTGAAGACCACCTCTCCTACCTTTTCCCTGAGCAACAGAAGATCATCTCCTGAAGAAGATACTGATTGACTCTGACAGTGATTATGGTCAGGTTCTTTTATTAACACCAGAGCATTTGTTTTAAAAGCAGCCTGTGCAGCCCCGATGGTGGGCTGCAGACAGGATTGTGCTACCTGAGAAAGAGGTTATCATCTCCATCTGCCCTGAGCCATGATGAGGCAGCAAAGGGAGAAGCAAACAAACCAGAAAACCCAAGGAGGAAACAGGTTCATAGCATCACCCTCTCACCCCAAATCCTTGACAGTCTTCAAGAAAATGCTTTTAATTACCAAGTTTTTCCCAGACACAATGTTTCTGGAATACCTTTTTCAAGTTATAGACCAATGGATCACGACTTGCAACAGCTAAATG
Organism: Brachypteracias leptosomus; assembly: GCA_013401335.1. Taxonomy (NCBI): domain Eukaryota; kingdom Metazoa; phylum Chordata; class Aves; order Coraciiformes; family Brachypteraciidae; genus Brachypteracias; species Brachypteracias leptosomus. Next base: position 502,822 of record VYZX01000881.1, read on the forward strand.
CTTGGAAACTAGCATGGTGATGATGGACATTAGGGCATTGCAGACCTGATTAAATAAACCACCAGATCACCATTCCAAATCAACAAGCATTTTGCAAAGATGAAAGAAGATCTACAAATCAGGAGTGGGCTCTGCTCACTGTTAGCAGAACTGATTGATATCAAAGGGAAGCAAATTGAGCTTAGGTGACTCTGGAGAAAACAGTCATCTTTGAAAAGAAACTTCTGTGCTGATCTGGTAGGTTCACCACAACTGGGCCAGCATCAAAGCACTGCACTGGAAGCAAAGCTTGCAGAAAAAGGGAGAAAGTACAAGGAGGAAAGTGAAAATATATCCATAGTTCTGCAATATAATCTCTGTTGGTCTGGAAAGCAAAGGAAAGATCTTGCAAGGGACACTACCTGTATGGGCTGCCAAGCAGGTTCAAGCCAAAGGTTCACATATCCCAGGAACCTTCCTCCAGCAGTGGCCAGGGGTGGACACTTTGGGTAGAGTGTAAGGACATGGCAGGTACACAGTGACCCTCACACAGCGTATCATGGTGGAGGCCCCATCCCTAGAGACATTCAAGGTCAGGCTTGATGGGACTCTGAGCAACCTGACCTAGTTAGAGATGTCCCTGCTTATTGCAAGGGGGTTGGACTAGATGACCTTTAAAGGTCCCTTTCAACTCAGTATTTTCTATGATTCTATGATCAGTGAAAGCAGCCAATTGCAGAATTCCTGAATCAGGATTTGCCTCTGGACCACTGTGCTTAAGAAGCCACTGAGGGACCTATCCTCCGGAGAGCTGTGTAATCCTTTCTGGAACACATTTATACAAACTGTAATAAATAAGGGATTTGGGAGATTTTAAGACACCAATATATTATTTTCACCGGATTAGATATGTGACTGAGAAAGGTCTGCTGCTAGGCTATGTTAGATTTTTCAGGAGACATGGGGATTGCTGCAAAATACACCGGCACACATGTTCACACACCTGGAAGGCAAGAGCCATTGCAGCAGCACTGCAAACTTCCTCAGATTCCTCCATCATTCATTACACCAAAATTCAAACCCATCTGAGTAAAACAGGGATGGGTTTTCCCACAAAAATGCATCTTCTGAAATGAAGGGAGATGAAATAGGGCAGGGGAGGGGGCCCACAACCCACTCTCTCATCCATGACACCAAGGGCACGTCAGATCTTAAGGGTGCTTCTCTTGGTGGACAGGATGAATATGTTGACATGAGATGGACTGTGCTGATTTCATGGTGTAGCAACTGCCAGATGTGTTCTCAGTAAAATATGACCCTTCAAATTCTGAAAGAGAGGTCCTCTTTCTAAAGAGCTTCTGACTGCTGCAGCTGAGGTTGACACACTGAACAAAAGCATGCTGAAGAACCCACCTTCACGCACTTCCACCTTCAGTTTATCCAGCACTACTGTAGAAACATGTATTTCATTTGGAAAGGAGGTAATTCTACCCTTGCAAATGTGACTCCTGCCCTACTCCAGCTCCTCAAGCTTTGATGAGCACTGCTACTAATTTGAGAGAGGAATTGCTGGCTTTGAAAGAAGAGTAAGAGCAGCCACCAGACTGACACCCCTGACAGCCCAGGGACACATTACAGAGAAGTGAACGCTGCTGCTCGGGCTCTTGGTGCAGCTCCAGCATCTCCTGTGGAGTTACACCAGGGCGAATTTGGCTCATGCTTCAGCGAGCGAGGCCACATACCACTTGGACAATTGCCTCCATACATGACACACACCACAAATCTCAGCTGGATTTGCTGCTTCTGAAATGAAAACACTTTGCTCGCTTTCCCCAGCCCTAGCTTGGTAATCATTACTAAACACTTATCAACTAGACGGCCTTCATTTCCTGAAAGCCTGGACCTAATTACACCAGGAAACGCTCCACTTTTTCTTCAGACACTGAGAAATGTTGGTTTCAAGCCCCTCTCCTACAAAGCTAAACTTTTACTCTGATTAGTAGATGGTAGGGGAAGGAAAAAATGCAGCCAAATCTCAAAAGGCAAACTGCAGTGACTATTCACAGAGATGCCCTGGCTTCGTTCTACATCATCAATAACAATAAAATGTCACAGCTATTTCATCTCCCCTCCCTTCTTCATCAATCTTAGCTGAGCCCTGCGAGGCCCCTGCAAAGAGGTATCGTTTTCCACAGCTTGCAGGTAAGGAGTCCAATGTCTCACAGCAAATCAGAACCAGATCTGAGAGTCACCAGCTCCTAACGCCATTCCTTGAAGGGCTGAATCAAGCACCCTCAGCTCCATTTCTCTATCGGGACATTTGATCCAGCAGTGGGATGAAGGAGCCTTTGCCAAACGTGCTGCACACAGAGCAGCACTTTCAAATCCCTCCTTTGTGCCACGGGGCCAGCTGGGATGTCAAGTTATAATCGCTCGCTTGTAATGGAGCTCAGAATATCGCCATCAAATCAAACCGTTGGTTAATTAGCCTATTAAAAAACCCCTACAAATGCCCAGTAATGGAGCTACAATGCCATAGCACCGAATTGCACAATCGGTTTTATTCCATGAGCTGCTGCCCATCCCGGCCGACAGCCAAGCAGCGGCTGCGGGTGCTGCATCTGATGGCAGCCACCTACAGCAAACCTGCTCAGGGAAGAGGTGAGGGAGACTTGGGCTTAGCACAAGTTGTGCTTCCTCTGACTGAGGTTTCCGGGTAGTCTCACTAATCCTGCTATCCTGGCTTCTGTCCCTCTACTCTGCTCTGGTGAAACCTCACCAGCTCTGGAGCCTCCAACACAAGAAGGACATGGACCTGATAGAGCAGGTCCAGAGGAGGGCCACAGAAATGATCAGAGGGCTAGAACACCTCTCCTACAAAGACAGGCTGAAGAGTTGGGGTTGTTCAGCCTGGAGAAGAGAAGGCTCCGAGGAAACCTTATAGCAACCTTTCAGTATCTGAAAGGGGCCTACAAGAAAGCTGGAGAGGGACTGTTTACGAGGACATGCAGTGATAGGATGAGGGACAATGGTTTTAAACTAGTGAAGGGTAGATTTAGATTAGACATTAGGAAGAAGGTCGTTACTATGAGGGTGGTGGAACACTGGAACAGGCTGCCCAGAGGGGTGGGGGAGGTCCCATCCCTGGAGACATTCAAGGCCATGCTTGATGGGACCCAGAGCAACCTGATCTAGTTAGCGATGTCCCTGCTGTGACTGCAGGGAGGTTGGACTAGATGACCTTTGAAGGTCCCTTCTAATCCAATGCATTCTATGATATAAAAGGCCTTTTCCAACCAAAATGATTCTATGGGCTCAGGCACAGGAACATCTGCAACAGCTGCTTGCAGAACAGGACTTCAGAGAGGAGACGTGTGTTCACTGCTGGAACAAACACAGAGACAAAATACACAGGTATCTACCTGTGAGCAGATACACACTTGGTCTGCACAGATTCCTGTACTGGGGCCAGGTACGGATACAGCCAGGCTGGATGTCAGCCACAACCTGGACAAACTTCAACCCATAAAATGTTAACCTCCAACTTCTGACACTCTCATGGCCCTGCTCTCTGGAAACCCTATAGACACACATTCCTCCACAACCTTCTTCACGTCAGGGGCTTAAAACATCTGCAGTGTTGGATGATCTCCACTGTCTCCTATCCAAGAACTGGCTCCTTGGTTTCTCAGCTCTCGCAGGCATCAGGAAGCAACATCCTAAAGGATGCGTGTGTCACTTGTAGGCACAAGGCAGGTGTTTACTCCATTACTGCTTGCCTTGCTCTGCCTGCCTGGGGTGGGGAAAGCAGCTGCTGGGTGCAGGTGCAGCCAAGGACAGCAGCCCTCTGGAGAGGGAGCCCTGCCAGCATGGCCAGCAGCACAGGCAGGCAGTGGTGCTCCTCCCAGGGATGCTGGCAGGGATCCCCTGGGCACAGGCTGTTATTACTCACAGCCCCAACACATTCTGTATCCCCGCTGCCGGCTGCAGCCCCACCACTGATGTCACCCGGGCAGCCTGAGAGACGTTATCTGCTGTCTGGGGCAAAACGGTTCCCTAGTATGCAAAAAATGAGAAGCTGTCTGCCCTCACTGAGGACATGGCTGAAGTCATGCTCCTGCCAGAAGCCAGTGCTTTCTGAGCACTTCCGAGCAGAGTCTGGGTTTCTGCTTTTAATTCCTGGCTCTGATTCTGATTTACTGGGAATTCTTCTACCAGTCACTAAGCATCTCCATGACTCAGTTTCCCCATTAAACAGGAGCACGAACCTTTTGGCCCTGGCTGCTGAGAGGCTGAATGACAGCATTTAAATACCTCAGATGACATTTCAGAACTTAAGACATTGCAAGATTTTTCTGTTGACCTTAAGATTATGCACCGGTCTCCTGTAAGAACTCACTCAGTCCTTATAAGTGGCTCTTTGTCACTGTTCCCATCCGCACCCTGGTTCCTCTTTGAAAGGCAAATACCATAAAAGGCTGTTTACAGAGACTGAGATCTAGAAAGAAGTCAAATAGGGTCAGGCTCACTACAGCTTTGCTGCCCTGAGCTGTGGCCAGGGAGAGGTGGCTTCCCACCCCACCATGTTCTGCAGGGAACAGCAGCTCGTCTGTTTGAGGAGCCTCCAACGTGGGTGGGTGTCTCCTGCCCCTTTGCAAAGAGATGTTTCATCTCCAGTGGAAATAGCTAAAGACGGAAAAGGCGGATGATGCCAAGACTAAGCATGAGAATTAGGAAAATAGCAAGCGTCCCTCATCAATCATGCTTGGACAGTGAGGGGTTTATGTGCACAAAGACTTCACTTAATTTCTATTTTGCGTTTATCCACAAGAGAGAAAAAAAATATCTGGTGGCTGAGGAAATTGCCAGATGTTGATTCATTCTGCAAATGCTTCCATTGTGTTGAAAACCCAATCTGCAAACTCAGGAACCCTCAAAAAAGAATTTATTTTCTTTTTAGAAAATAAAACCTGCAAGCAGCTCGAATGACATCACATGACGTGGATGAAAGCAGAGGAACCCTGCAATCTAGCAGACTTCATGCTGCTAACTTTTCCCTGGCCTGGAGCAGCAGAACTGAACTGGTCTCTCACTGTCTGGCATCAAGTCTGGGTTTTCCCTGGCACGGAGAAGAGAAGGCTTAAAGAAATAGATATGAAGAAAATATGGCTAATTATAGAATCATAGAATCATTGAGGTTGGAAAAGACCTCTAAGATCATCAAACTAAACTTCCTCTGGCACAACTTGAGGCCATTTCCTCTTGTCCTATCACCAGTTACTTGGGAGACAGTTACTTGTAGACCAACACCCACCTCTCTACAACCACCTTTTGGGTAGCTGTAGAGAGCAAAAAGGCCTCTCCTCAGCCTTCTCTTCTCCAGACTAAACAGTCCCAGCTCCCTCAGCCACTTCTCATAAGACATGTTCTCCAGACCCCTCACCAGCTTCGTTGCCCTTCTCTGGAGCTCCAGCTCCTCAATGTCTCTCAAATACTGTGGTTTATTAATAAACCTTAATGGTAAGGATCCTAATTATCACCTGGTTCACAAAGGTCCTTTAACTTGTTAAAGATGATCCAGGGCCACAACTGAGAGGGACAGAGACTAAAACAGAAGCCAGAGAAGGCAGCGAGGTAGCCAGGATGTAATGACATCCTATGGGGCTCAACCCAAAACACCTAAGTGGAAACCACAAGCCCTGGGAATTCCAATCACAACCAGTGAGAATGATCTGCATTTTGCACCTCAGCCTAAAGACAGCATCTCCAGTACAGCAGCCCCTTAGAAACACCTCGGGGGTTATTCCACTATTGACTTTAAAAAGACAACACTTTAGGAAATTATCTATAATTTCATACCTCATCTCTCATAAGATTCAAAGCACACTTGCCCAGCTTGAGTAATCCACAAAACCTAGAGCCTAACCAGTAGGTATGGCTTCCCAAAAAACCTAAACTTATGTTCTGGTTGCAGCAGGCAAGGATACACCACAGTCCACGCAGGGTATCCCAGGCCCTGCACACCACCACGCACCACTAACAACATCTCAGAGCATCCCACACCACAGAGCACAGGAGCTGCACCACTTTCCAACATTACTGTTCTAAACATAAATTTACAGCCAGCTATTGATGGATTTAATATGAGGGGGGAGACCAAGTCACGTCTGTTGTCTCATTCACTCAGCCTCTTGGCATGTGCATCTAACCATAATAATGCATTTAATTTTGGTTTTGCTTTTAGAAAGAAATAACTCTGGATTTACTTTCCACAAAGTCCTTCTGTTTGATTTAGTGCACAACAGCTGCTCATTTCAAGAAGCTGTTGGGAAATCATTCATCTGTTCCCAGCTCAGACTACTGTTAAAAACATAGAGCATACTTATAAAATTTAAAAAAAAAAAAAAAGCAGCTTTAAAAAGTACAAATATCAAGGACTTTAGATAAATGTAAATGTGTTCTGGTCATTACTGAGACTAATTCAAATCCCTGCAGGTGTAACTTCACTGGAGGCACGTGGTTTTTCATCCAAAATAAATCTGTGCCACAGAATAAAGTCTGCACCACCTAAACGGTAATGGCAAACAGTGGCATGGGCAGACTTGCACAGCTGGCACCAGGGCTGCATTCAGCCCTCTGGGTTAGTATTTACAGATGCTTCCTATGACGCCAACATCCCTCCCCTCCCACTCCTCGGTGCAGGAAGCTCCTGAGCCTCTCCCCGCGCAGAGAAGCACGGCTCGGCTCCCCGAGCTCAAGCCACTCTGCAACCCCACAAGCAAGACACAGGGTACAGGTCTCTTCCTTGCGTTGCGAAGTCCAGCAAAGCGTGGCATGGGTGGCTCAGGCCAGAGCCTGTCTGGGAGCCCTGGGCTGTACCCACAAGCCCTCGAGGTGGCCGGGCTGTGGCACAGGCACGTGCAGCAGAAACGTTCCAGGAATGACGCAAACATAAAAAAAAACTGGTTTCCAATGAGAGCAGCAGAAAGCTCTCTGGCTGCCAGACCACAAACAAGCTGGAGACACTTCCCTGCCTCATCCTACTTGACATGTGACCTGAGCCAAGCTCCTTCTTCAGCAGCTCCCCAAAGGGTTTACCATGAGATTGTCCATATGTCTGATTCTTGGTTGCACATAGACCTGTCCTACTGGCAAGGTGAAATGGCTCTGATTTATGAGGCACTGGTGTCAGCAAAAGCACTGTCTTGTGATAGGTCAGGAGGGACAACACTGACCTCCAATTTTCCAGCAATCCCAGGCTGGATTTTACACCAGATTAACAACAGCAGCAGCAGCAGCTTTTGACTTCTCTGGAAAAAATGGAATTGCTTTGAGTGAAGTACCAGGAATGTCCAGAGCCCCAGCTGAGCTCCTCAGCAGGTGCCCACCTTGGTTTGCCTGGGCATGCAGGCAGGACAGGGTGAGCTTCTCACTGCAGCTCAAGATTCAAACTCTCCTTCAGGCATGGGCTGAAGGCTGCCCACAGTTCCCAGACCCCTCAAACCAGGGCTGCAAGGCAACTGCCATATCTCACTCATGTGCCATATCATGTGCTTTTCTCCTGTGCCCAACAGGGCAGCTGGCTTGCAAACACTTTTGGTCCCAAGCCATGCAAGGAAAGAGGTCAGACTTACATGGCCATTACCTGTAGAACTCTTCACCAGCCCTACCATGGAAAAGTTCTTACTTATGTATCTGATGACAGTGGTCCCAAGAGTCAGCTCAGAGCAGGGCCCCCTGTGCCAGCTGGCCAGTGTGGCCCCAGACACATACAAGAAGCTTGGTTAGCTCCTTCTCCCAGGCCCAAGTCAACTGAGGGCTTTAAAATGCCCTCACTTTGGACAGTTATTGAAAGAGGCTAAGGGAGGGTGCCAGAGACCAAGCCTAGAGTAGGAGGAGATGGATACAATAAAGCTTAGCTTTTGGAAAGCAGATGGGCCTAAATCATGCACAAAGGCTTCACAATCCCTCAAGCAGGAAAGAAGTGATGACATACTGTCATGTTGCTGTGTCAACAGCCGACACATCACAGCAGGACAATTTCGTGGACTCCCACATTATCTTAAAAGCTCAGTTTGAAATTGAAGAGCTAAGGCAGAGGAGCTTCAAGCCTTGCAGAGCAATGGCTCTGCAGAAGACATGCTGCTATGGGAGACCTCAGTCCCCCAGGAATCAGCTTGCACAGAGAAGCCACAGCCAGCCCTGCCATCCACAGAAGGCATCTGAGGCTCACCACAGATGGCTGCTGATACAAGACCAAAGCACCAGCCTCCCATCCCTTTCCCTCTCCAAGAAAACAGTACTCTGACCCAAAATGTGTTCAAAGGGTTCATTGTTGTCTGGCCAGCACACGTGATGCTTGAAGCTAGCCTGGAAGTCCTCAACGTTGTGGACAAAGTTCTGCATGTCTCAAGCAGGCTACAGCAGTTCTGAGAGTCCTCTTTATCCTTAAGAGGGGCTTTCTGTTTGCTTTTGAGATTATGCACCAAAACCAAAACATTCCTCCCTCCTGCTGCTCGACTTCTCTCTCTTATCAGTAGCAGCCACTGGCATTTTCACCAACAAAATTGCTGGGCTGTTCTTCTAAGGGTCTGCACATTTACTTTCTCTGCTTTTTCTCAGCAGTGGGATGCAGGAATCAAATCCTTGAGAACTGGCCCACAAGGTTCTGCCATGCTGGAAAACAGTAGAGATATCTCCAGGAAACCTTGGATTTCATATCTCTGCCAACTGGAACTACATTTCTGCTTCCAGCATTGGGCTCGGCACAAGACACATACTCAGACATCAGCAGAAAGAACAAACACCATGTTCCCTACAAGCCTCTTGGAAAAGCTACCCCTATTCAGCACAAATTCTGCAAAACCCATTCAATCTCTAAGGAATATCTTCATTTACAGCCTGGTTTCCGGCCCATGATGCTAGAGACAGCCTCTGTGTAGATGCATCTCCCATGTGGTTTCACTTTTCAGAGTGATCCTGCCTTTGGAAGAAGTTTGCTGGAGCTATCAAGTAAGAGCACACAACCCTCTCCCCCCTGGAAAGCAACGTGTTAGGAAGCGGTCTAAGCTCATATATCAGAGTAAGTGTTTTTGCTCATGAACCTATTCATTTACTCACACTAGCAAAGCTTCCTCCCTGCTCCAGCCTAGTGCCTCCATCCCCTGCAGCAAGCAGGCACACCAAGCATCACCAGCAGATGGGCTCTGAAGCAGCTGCAGCACTGCTGGCCAAAGCAGGAGGCAGGATCCTGGGCCATGGCCGTGACTCACTCTCCCGGCCCTGCCAAAGAAGTAGTTTTGGAACAAGGAAGCAAGAAGGAAATTTAAGTGAGAAAGCTGGTGAAACAAAACAAAAGAAAATTCTCCTCAGCTCTTCTTGCTTGAGTCCAGCAGGGGAAAAGGGGAAAGGGTGTGCAAAGCGTGAGGTGTGTCAGAGCATGGCATGGTGCTGCACCAACAGAGATGGGCTCTGATCAACCAACCTTTTCTTCCACCCGACTGAAATGCCCTTTTCAGTATTTCACCACCTGCTCTAGTGGAGCAATGACCACATCCATGCTGCCATTTGGTACACAGCATGTGAGCTGATGTGTGGTATGGACATATCAACATGCTCTATAAGGTGCTGCCAACCACACTGGTGCTTGGTGAGCTTCCTTCACTACCCTCTGCTGCAGAATTTTTGAAGAAGTAAAGCATGCCCCAGATATTTCCCCCACTATATACAAAGCCGAATGGCTTTGAGTCCACATACAGGAGTATGAACGCATCAAGACTTGGAACCACTACAGTCCATGGCAGATCTCCTCAATGCTAAGGGGAGCTTAAAATGCATCCGCAGGTAAAGTGTCCCAAACCCAGATGCTCTAGGTTTCCCTATCCTTTCAAAGCCACTCCCCAAGCCTTCTCTCAGCTTGGCAGATGAAATCCAGCTGTTTCTTACATACTGGCCACATAGCTGCTGTGCTAGCCAGGCTGGCACTCCCACTGCAGCACAGATGCAGAGACCAGGTGGTACTCAGCCAACAGCTCTGCTCTCCTCTTGCTCACATTTCTCCCTTTTTTACCATGGGGACCCTCCCAAGAGAGACACAGCTGCCTCTGAGCACCACCACAGACAGGCTGGGTCGCGGAGGCCCCTACACACCTTCTGCCCTCTGTGGCCAAGGGATAACTCCACATCTTACTTGGATGGTTGCATCAAACCTGCAGATGGCAAGAGGGGAACTTGTTAGTTTCCCAGGAAAAAATCCATATTTCTCTTTCTGTACTTTGACCACTGTAATGAATGAACCTAACAAGACTCAATCATATAGTTAGCTGGCAAGAAGGGGTTGGAGGTACAGCAGATCAGTACCCAGTACAGCTTACAAATACCAATGGAAGAAATCTGAACCAGAAATCTGTGCCCTGCCCATAAATCCCATTGCTGTGAAGAAAGGTGGAGGCATGGTGATGCTGGTTCAGGCTGGCATTAGACTTGTAAGATAATTTCCTGCTTTGTGTTGCTTTAAGACAGACCCCATTTTCCTGGTCCCTCAGGTTGATGTCTGCTTAGGCAGATTAAACATATAATGTGCTACTAATGAAGATTGAAAAAGCTGTGGTACACATGATACCAGGACATGTGCTGGTAAGGCGTAGGAGCTCTTCCAGCAAGACATGGGTCACATCAGCTCAACACCAAGGACAGTGTGCAGCTCCCAATATAAACCCCAATGCTACAACTCCAGCATTTGCCAGTATAACTTCTAGTTTAGCAAGCAAAATAAACCACAATTAATTACACCTCTAATCAGCAGCAGCCAGAGTTTCCAGTGCAGAACCTCTCCTATTAATTCTCCCAGACAACTTTCAAGGTGAAAAACTGTCATTGGGACTGCTGGGGAATGGAGACAAGTCACTTGGATTGAGTCTGCAAGCCAAGGAGAAAGCAGGCTGGCCATGGTAATGGGCCTGGAACAGATCTGAGCTCATGAAGTAAGGAGACCCTTGTCTTTGGGGTTCACAGTCATTACAGGATACACATCCCAGAGCAGTACAACTGAATCAACCTGACCCCTCTTCCAGTGCTTCTGTCCCTGATCCAGAATGCTTCCTGCAGGAAAATCCATTATATCCTGTCCCACACACACACTTTGCCGAAAACCCCTCTTTGCCAAGTTTCAGCCCACAGCTGAGATTTGATAGCCAAGTTAATAACATGGGGAGGTGCCATTTCAGAGTAAGGGGGATGATGAAGTCAGGCTCACATTTTCCTACAGCCCTCTGTGCCTGGTAAGTGGGACAAGCATTAGGAAAGGGAGTAGGATGCCATGCCACGGCCCTTGGGAAATGCCACTGCATGACTGGGCAGGCAGGCTGGATCAGCTCCCAGCCGGGCAGGACAGATACTGTCAAGCAAAGAAAAGGTCTGATTAGGCCTTTCTACCACTAATAATATCAAAATAGCATATTGCTTTCATTGGCAGTCAAGCAGAAAATGATACAGTGCAAAAAGGAGAATCCACAGGTGAAGTGGACTGGAATAATGTGGTGTCTGCAGGAACAACAGCTTTCAAGTGCCCTTAATATCCAAGCTCTTCTCATGCATAATGGGAGGTCTGTGAGGCACAAGCTATCAACTTCTACTCAGCACCCCATGGGAACCCTCCCACGCTCCCGCCTTTGCATTTGCTGGCAAATTGGCAAGTGTCTCCTCCAAGCTACAGCAAACCCCGGGGACACACAAGCCGGATGGTCCTCTCACCCACTCTGATGTGCTGGAGGAAGGACATCTACCTCTGAGAGCCATTAGAGTGCATTTTGGCTGCCATTTAACCCCAACAATGAATTGTGGCTCAAGAGTCTGACCTGTAGGCTCTTGGCTTTTAAATCAAAACCTGCAGAGAACATCTCCTTGCTGCAACACAGAATGACAGCTTAGACTTCACCAGACTTCCAACACCTTGGCTCTCCCACATCCATCACACCCCAACTGCCCCACAGCCCGGACAGAGCTTGGGCTCTCTGGGGCAGGGAGGGTTTGGTAACATGCCTCTATGTTGATTAATATATTAAAGCACTGACCTTTGTGACTCCCCACTGCTATGGCAGCAAAAATAAATAAAAGCAGGAATACCAAAGAATTGAAGCAACTTATTCAAACTCTCTAGAGTGTTCCTAAATCAAATTTTTTTTTTTCCCCTGTAGGCCCTGTGCAAAATGCAGGACATAGGATGGGAGGTAAGCAGCACATATATGAGCACACATGTAGCAGGTACCCTGCAGTGGCGAATAAAGGCACTGAAAATCTTGAGGATGTTTCCAGGCCAGAGCTTCCTGAGAGCATTAGAGGTCTTATCATCTTAACACACAGAGTGCTTACACACAGCAGCAGGCTGTTCCAACAGCATGCAAACTGTGTACTATGTCTGTACAGACCTACCTGCACCTATATATAATGTACATATCATAACAAGGGCAACCTGCATGCCTGGTGTCAGAGCTAGGTAGAAAGGATCAGTTTAGAGGTGGTGCGATGCACCTCAGTTCCAGAGCTCAAAGAGCTGGAGAGAGGTCCAAAAGTATTTTACCTTTTTCCTCTCTGTGCTGAGTGTCTCCTCCCCCATCACCCTTACCCCCAAGAAAGGCTGGATGTAAATCATCTGCTAAGTCACAAGAATAACTGAACAAACTGGGCTGCATCAGGGTTTAGCACACTCCTGAGCTGAGCTGCCCTTCAACCCAAAATTAGCACCAGCAGAGCTCCAGAAAGTGACTGGAAACAACCAAGTTGTGAAGCTCAAACCTCAGCCTGCTCAGAGCTCTACTGAACCCTCAAGCCCAGTGACTGACGAGGGCCTGGGATGGAGGAAGAAGGTTTGGTACGTGAGCAATGTGATTCTGTCAGCCTTGGCAGGAAGGGGGCTACAAAAGGTTAAAGGCAGGGACACTGGTGGCTGTGGGTGAGCAAGATGATGGCACTGGCAAAGCCCTGAGCCCTTCCCTTCTCTGGGATGCTAAGACAGGATGGCTTTTACTGCTTTCAGTAGTCCACACAGGCAACAGATGTCTTTTCCATACACAAATTATTACCTTGCTCTCAAGGAGGAGACACTTCCCTCCCACACGTCCATCTAGTTAATCTACATTTACAGCTCATCAAGGAGGGAAAGACCAGGAACCCCCACTGCACCTCCTCTGCTCAACTCTTTGCTTCCTATGAGCAAGCAGCCCCTTTGCTGCTGGAGGGCAGCCCAGCAGAGCAGGGTCCCCTGGGAGGTGAAGGGCAGCGATCGGGGCCAGGATTCCAGTTGAGCTCACTGCTGGCAACACTTCAGCTGACTGTACTAGAGAGAAAGAAAAATAAATTAAATAAATAAAAAATCAGGGGGCTGGGGAGTTAATGTCATTAAGTATCTGACAACTGGAAAATGTGAGCAGCCATTGTTTGCAGCCCCCCTACAGTTCCTCCGGCCAAACAAGTCTGTTGAAAGCAGCAGTAATAAAGCATAAAAGGCAAGACTGGAAATTCTGACTCCCCTCTTTGCCCTGCTGCTCCCACCAAGGGAACAGGATGGCTCTGAGGTCACCCCGCCCCAGCTCGTGGGCCCATGGCTTCCCTGCGCCCTTGTCCCTGCCCTTGTCCCCCCTTGCTGCTTTGAGGCAGCGGCTCCGGGCTTTGTGCCGAGAGGCATGGGGAGGCCATGGCAGGACCTTTCTCATCTTTCATCCGCTCAGAACAGCTGTGCTTATGCTCCACACAGCACTGATGTTGCTGCTGTCACCACGGAGGTGAGCGAACTGCTTCTGTCCCCACTGAGCTGCTGCAGGAAGGGCAGGAGCAAGCCAGCTACACCCCACATCACCAAAAACTCAAAAACATTGCTCCTGCCCTTCTCCCAGCTCCACTGATGGACACCCCAGGAGCTGCTGGATGCCAGCTGAAACAAAACTGGTTCTCTGCAGCCTGAGAAATGACCCTTACGGTGCTTCTTGAGTATGCATGAATGTTTTAGCCTTGGCTGCATGAAAAGAGAAAGAAATCCAGAGCTTAAGACACATGCACCATCTTCCACCAGCCAGCAATGGTCAACAACTCAAGAGGTATCAACAGCTTATTTAGCCCTTAACCTTGAGGGTATCTTCCCTTCTAGTAGCTGAACCCGAGCCCATGCCACAATCCCTATGTGCAGGCTGGCCACTGACCTGCTCCCAGCAGCACCCTGAGCCTCCCCCAGTGTCAAACTGATCTGGTGCCAATCTCAGTAGAAGCATGCTGGAGAACACTGCAAGAAGGAACCTAGAACTGGGGAGAAGATTTGATGATAAATTTTGGCATTTTTCCTTTAAAGCTTCCAGAAAATGTTCATTTAAAAAATCTTCACGGTTTTATTCTGCAAGTACTAAACTCAGGCACTGAAACTACATCTCACTTCACCTCCCAAAATGATGGGCAAGTAAACCTGGACTTTCTCACCTCATTGTGTCTCTGTGAACTAGCAGCATCCTTTAGGAGTTTGGTGACCATGTTTCATAAGCAATCAGTGTCCTGGAGGGATAACACACACACAGTGAGGTGTCTCATTAGCTCACTCATGTGAATCAAATCCTGTGAAACACTGAATGACACCAATACCTCTTGACCTTAAAAACTCTTTGCTCAGCACCTCATCACATGATACAACTGCAACAGATCTACAGCAATAGCACGGCATGTACACACCCCCACGTACACACAATAGCAATAACTGAGATCCCAGAGACATTCATTTTCTCACCACTTCCCCTGCTGAGTCCCACACACTTCCACAATGAACAAGAGAGTTCTGATCAAGGCAATTCACATGGGTACAAACCACATTTTCCCTGGCATCTTACTCACTGGATACTCACTAACTCCAAAAAGAGCATCAGAGCACCTCAGAGCAGCTTGTTTCAAAGCCTCTGTGCCTCCTTCCAGGCCAGCTGCCTTCCTCTATCCTGGCTTCGTTCAACTGGGAAGCACACATCTAATTACATTCATTTATGTTCAGGCCTACTGAAAAATAAGTGGATTAACAGCTGGTCTGGAAAAAGAATTTAGGTCTATTGCATCGTATACAGCCTGCGTACTTGGGCGGCGATGTCATGCAGGCAATGAGAATTCTCCTCTGCAAGAGGAATTTAACGTTGCAGCACAGCCAGCTCCACTACCTGTGATGCATTTAGCAGATGGCAGAGACCCTCAGCCTCATCCATCTACCTTTGATCTTATGGGCCAGTCCTTCCTTCCAAGTCTAAACAGCCATTTAACCACTGCAGAGGCTCAGGACATTTCTGCAGCTGGGTCTAAACTGCTCTCCAAACTCCACGGGTAGGAGCTGCATATAGTCATCTCCAGGCAGCAAAGGAGCACACCACTCATTCATACCCTCACTCAACTCCACCGTCATCCAAGACTCACATATGGATATTCTTCTTGAACACAGTCTTTCCACTGCAGCAGACAGTTAATGCTATAAACAAGCTGGCTGGGAGCTGACTACTGAGTCTGAACATCAACACCTTCCTGTTTGCACTTCCCACCAGAGAGCCTACCCAGGCCATTGCTGCTCAGCCTCCAGCTTCCCAGGAGAGGACCCCTCCGCAGGTGGTGAGGAGACCAAGACTATGCAAGCCTTTCCTACCTCTAGACCCCAAAGTCCAGTAGCACGAGGCAGTAAAATGCTACCAAAAACAAACCCAACCAAAACTCTGATGAAATTAGAGCCAAAGACTCAGAATGGTGAAGCACCAGGGATGTCCACCCACAGGTGCAGAGACACCTGACCATACATAATATATACCAATCACAGACCTAGAAGCAGTGGGACTGCTCAGTCCAGTCATCAAGACTGGGACAAAATAAGCATGTTTCCAGGATGCTGTGCTGAAACAAGTTCTGCCTGGAGCATTTCTCAGCCGAGAGCACAGCAGTATGCAAACACAACCACACTGTTTCCAGACCCATGCAGATAACTCTGCACGGTGCTGTGCTGCTCCACGCTGACTTGCTGGCCCAGATGCTGGCCACCACAGGACACTCACTTTCCACATGCTCCAAAGCAAGCAGAGGGACAGCTTGAAACAAAACTTCGGGAGCTGTTAAGCTCAATGCCTTCCCATCCAACCTATCCCATACCAAGCTGCTGGCTCTCATAGTATGGGGAAGAAAAGAAAGGACAGGAAAAAGAAAAATTTGTAACAACTTCTGCAGCCCAGGGAAAAAGTTCAGCAGCGTTTGACAGGCCATTAAGACCTGCATAAAACCACTTTGCTCCAGGCTTCCTCTGAGCTTTTCCCCTCCCAGCTTTGCTTGCCTCCCTTCCCTAGCACAGCCAGAATGCAGAGCTGGCATGCTCTTTCCTTAATTAAGCAACAGCAATTAGGCAACACATTTTTAAAGAGGTTCTCTCACAGCCAAGCTTGCTGTTCCTTGGGAAAAGTCTGGCTTCAGCATTAAACCAGCAATTGCGTTTAAAGTGCCAAATCACTCGGTCAGAAAGAGGGAGCTTGATATGTAAACAGGCTTGTCACTAATTACCCCATGCCTTTGAGTGAACTGCCCTGGCTTCGCTCCATTAGAGCCTCCACTTCCTCAGGGGCAGGGCGAGCAGGCAGGGATGGCTAACGGTTAAACCAGAGCCTGGGAGACACAACAGGAATGGCCTCACTGAATATTCAGTGTCATACAAACCCAGCCACCAGAGGCCAGTTACATGGAGTGGTCCCTCTCAGCATGGCCTTGGAGGATTTACCCATCTGTCCCACAGGCTCTGGGGTGATGTTTATTACAGCAGATTGCATAGGAGAGGCTGTTTTTCATCCTAGTGCTTTGGAGCTGAATTCAGAGATTGCTGGCCCCTTCTCAGGAACTCCTTGGGGGGGACGTAGCAGGTCAGGGGGAAGGGGAGGACTTTATCACACTGGCACGGAATTGCACCCAGCTCTCCTCGCTCCAGTGGCAACCAGGGTCTTCATGTGATTCACGTGGTGCTGAAAACATGTTCCAAAATCCCTAAGAGAAATGCTGAGTGACTCTCACCCAGACAGCATTCAGCAGCTGCAAAGCAAGCAATGCCTGGAGGACAGTGTCCGAGGCACCACGGCTCCAGCTGGGATCCACTGGGAAGCAGCTGCAACAGCCCGACAGGCATGGACCTCCAGGCAGCACCACACTCTGTGCCTTGGGCTTTCACTGGCATGTAAGAGCAAGGCCATCTAATCTATGTATTCAGGGAAGCCACAAAGAAAATTTTAAAAGATTTCCTGTTGTTTTGGTTTTTGACTTTTTAAAAATCATGGCTGTTCCTCCTCTGCTTCAGTAAGGCTGAAGGTTGCCAAGGACACTCAGTAAATCACACACACATGCCCCAAATCTCTGCACTGAATATTTACAAATTTCCCAAGTGCTGAACCTCTTCAAGCTCATTCAGCCTTCACTTTCATCTGTAATATCTATAGTGCTGCTGAGATTTTCCTCCAGCTATCCTAAATTAACAAGGATCGGAAATGAGGCTTGGTCTTCACCCGAAAGGTCAATCACATCATCTTGCCTCATTGTGACAAACAGGCCAGAGGAAAACAAACAGAAGGAGCTTCCCAAAGGAAGATAAATGAAGAGCCCTGTCCCAGAGGAAAGCAAAAAGACCTAAGCTAAGAAGGATGATTTAAAATAGTTATTCCTATCTATCTAGATAGTGGTAACACATGCAACACCTGGATGATAGCAAGATACCCCAAACTACGTGGGTTTTCCCTGTATTTCCAAGGGGTGGTAAAACATTCCTTGCTATTTTAGGAGAATGCCACCATAAAAACTTTGCATTAAAAATTAAATGCAGTTTTGCAGATCTGAGGGGAGTCTGGCAGCCCCAGGACAACCCCAAGTGGCTTCTCCCAAATCCAGCCCACAACACCCATGTTATACTGAGAGCACAGCTGCCACAGCAGGAATCCCACCCTGGGGAATGGGGAGGGTTTTGAAGCCTGAAATCACTGGAAACCCCAAACAGCAAGTTCCAGGTTAAAATTTACCTCACTGGATAGCCCTGGTTCCACCAACATGGGCCACAGCATGTACAGGTTGTCCCATCTGGTATCACTCCTTGGGTTCAGTTCTTAGGTAGACAGTGGGCACTGGGAGCATGGAGGACCTTTCTTAGCTTGGAGTTTATAGCAGGCAGACTCCCAGCTATCCAAGGATGAGCAGGACGTGCCCCACCATGTCATTTCAAGCACCTAGTACCAGCCAGGTGAAGGCAAAGCCACATCTCCAGCTATGACACCAGCTAGTTCTGTCCTTGCAACTTGTGCTGCACAACAGGCTGTCACACTCCAAGGGAGACATCAAAAGATCAAGTGAAGAGAAAAATATGGTCACCAACAGTTCTCACTTATGGAGATGGAGGACAAAACACATCAAAATGAGTGATAGTGCTCTGAGGGGATAGCACAGAGCTGGAAAGTTGAGCTTTCTTGCCCCTGCCAAGGCAGAAGAAAATCCAGCATCCCTTGGTAGCTTCCAAAAGAAACTCTTTTTCTAACCTTCCCCATTTCCATCTACATGTGACCAGTGGGGAGAAGTGGTGTGTGTCACCACTCACAGCCCATAACTAGCACTCACTCCATGCCCCAGACCCTGTGCAGAGGCTCGGATCACAAACCTCACAAGCATTGCTCAGGCTTTTGGTGCAAGGTATGAAAATGTGCTCCAGGTGAAAGCAGACTATGGAATGTTTGCAAGCTGTTGTTTTCTCAGCAGTTGAAAATAATCAAATATAAAGAAGCATCATGAAAGCTTCTCCATGGACCTCACTTTCTAGCCAGTCTTGAGCTCTCAAAGTAACATCCCTCATTTCTAATTCACATACTGCTTCATTGCCTTTAATAGCACTTTTCCCCAAGCCTGCACTCTCTCTCCTGCCTAAAGCACTAATTTCCATTACCTCAAGAGGTATTGAATTCCAAACCTTTGCTGCAGCTTCAGGTTTTCACACTCTGGTTACAGACACCTCATTAGCCTCCCCACATCTGGTCCAGGCTACAAGGTGTTTGTTCTGCGACACACCAGAATCAGTCAACACGACTGTCTGATTACATCCAGGCTCCAAAATGTCTCATGGATTAAAAAAACACCAAGAAATTGAGCAGATGGCCCACGACACACTGAGGTTTGCAGTTTTCTTCCTGGAAAACTTCTGGTAACCCCAGTTCCAAAAATAATACTAGGAATAGCCCTCCATGTGGGAAGGAAGCATTTTCTAAAAACCTTTGATCGCTATGTTCCAGAGGAGGGAACTGACACATTACTTAGAACATATTGCTGAATGGGGCTGCTATCTCACACCATAGGGCAAAACCAAAGTGGGCATTTAGATGTTGGTCTCCAGCCCGTGACAGAAATTTACTGTGTTTTCATTTTTTTTTACCCTCAGGATCTTTTTTCAATTAACAAAGTAGGAACATATCAGTTCAACTCTTCCATAATCCCTACTATCGTCTCTCCCCTAAACCACTGCTCATTTCCTGCTAAAATTTCTTTCCAGCAGTTCTCACCCAGAGTTTTATGCAGGTTTGTATCTGTCTTTTTTGAATATGTATGTATTATGAGGCTTTCCAAACATAATGGATCTATCTACAACTACAAGCCTCAGTTTACAAGACAGGCACAGAGACACCATGGAGCATGGGCATACACTTGGTGAGAACTTTGGTGGTTTACATCCAAGGGATAAATCTAAGTAGTTGGTACTCCAGAATGACCTTGGAGTGTTTCAAAGCTCCACAGGCTAAATGTCACACACATGTGCCCTCCTCCCACCTACGTTTCACTGCAATCCAGAATTTACAGGAAAACCACTTTCCAGACTGGACCTCCTGCAGGTACCCTTTTCTCCAGGGCTTGTCAGCACTCTCAGATATCATCTATTGATGACACCCATTCATGCTCATCTCCTCCCCTAAATCTTTACCTAATCAGTGTGAAGGGCCCTTGTCATCTAATCCCTCTTCATGAGGAGGCTTCCTTATTTTGGAAGCAGTATCTTCAAGCTATCACTGGCTCCTTGTCCCCATGCTCCAGCCGCAGCAGAGCCAAGTCCTCAGACACAGGAGTACATTGCAGAGCTCACGTCCTCGTTCAGAATTGCCTCTGTCTGTAGAAACCACAAGCTGACAGCACTACTTTGGATTCCTTTGTTGGATGAAACCTTACTTAAGCACTGGATCTTCTCCACTTCTTCCACTTTCCTTCTGTAACATGAAGCAATACTTTTTCCCCTACAAAACTGAAATTGGGAGTATACAACCTTAATTTCAAGGTATTTATAATTTTTGGCCCACGCAGTCTCAGCATCACCCTGCCAAGCAGTACGTGCTGCTTGGAATGCTGACAAAATGGGATTAGCCTTTTGAACCAATGAACTTTAACTCCACTACAGGAAAGGAGAAAAGGAAAAAAAGGGGGGGTGAAAAAAGGGGGGAAAAAG